>JAFBJQ010001306.1:368277-464923 GCA_016785345.1 Trinectes maculatus
GCGCCGCCCCCCCCCCCCCGAGCCCCGACCCCTGTGACTGCACTGTAGGCTAGCAGCTGAGTCAAAACGCCCCGCCCCGTTTCCTTCTCCCTGCCACTGCAGCGCAAAGTGGCGGAAAGGCTAATTATTTTTTCTCAGTACTTGAAAGTACTACATTTGTCCAGGTACTGTTCAACTTGGGGGTACTTTATCCTCGCTCCATTAATAATAACATTCTATTACGCCGTTATTTCAGAAGGAAAAGGTGTACTTTTTACTCAGCTGCAATCATTGTGTAGCTTTGATATTTTTTATATATACGTAAGGAAACACAGCGCCGACCGAGCCCCCCTTTTCAGTGAGTGTGGCGAGCATGTGGAGAGGGTCCACACCTTCCGGTTTCTGGGCGTCCTCCTTTCCATGGACATCACCTGGTCAGAAAACATTACAGCAGTCACCAAAAAGGCTCAGCCACGGCCACACTTCCTGAGAGTCCTGCTGTTCCTGTTGCCCTCAGGGAGGCGTTACAGGTGCATCAGTACAAAAAACAACAGACTCAAAAACAGTTTTTCCCCAAAAACCATAAACACTGTGAACTCACACATGCACTAAATAGTCTTACCCCCCAGTCCCCAGACTTTCTTTATCCGCCTACTGTGCAATATTTAAGTATTTTGACAACACTGTGCAATATATGTAAACTGTGAAATACCACATATATAGCCTCAGACCAAGCACCTTTTTGCACCACTATTTATGCTGTATATTTTATATTTTATGTTGATATATTCTTATGTACATGTTTGCGCTGTGAAGAAGTGGCTTTTTAATCTCATTGTACATGTGAATAGTGACAATAAAAGACATTCTATTCTACTTATATAAATATATACAAATATATGATAAATAATGAATCATTATGTGAAGGGGACATGTTCTACACACCTACTATAGAATAGAATGTCTTTATCACGAGTCACGAAATTTAAAGGGCACATAATACCTTGTTAAGAGCTAGATGACAATGACAATTATGTTAAAATCGATAATTGGAGACAAAAGAAATATTGTACTGAGGCAGAGAAATTCACGTACACTAATGCAATATAATGTAATGCACTTTGGCGAAAAAATTTAAGTTCTTTTGCCAACCACCGTGAAACAACAGAAGAAAAAGTAGAGAAACTGGTTCCTCAAAAACATATTCTTCAATAGTAGAATGGGTTTTAACACATATAATCGACATGTCTTGGGTGAAATCAAATTCCCTACAAAATACCCCACTGAAATAAATTTTAATATGTTCTGGAAATATTTTCATTATTTGTTTTTTGCTATGTTTGATGGCTTAGGTACACAGTACAAAGAATTGCTTATTTTTCACATTTACACTTGTCCTGGCCCTGGCTTGACACTGGGTTAGTCGTGCTTTCCTTTCTGTTGTGTTTTTTTTCTGCCATACACAGCAGTTAACATGTAACAGAGTTGGGGTCAGATGGGATTCGAACTCGTGATGCCGGGATGTAACTGTCTTCACGCACAGTAATGCACGGTACTGCGCGCTGGCCTGGTTCCCCTCAACGAATGAGGAGCACGCGAAGGCAACGAACGTCTCATCTCTCGCGAGGAACAGCGCCATTATCGGAATCTCTACAAACAACACGAGAATTCATCATTCACACGGTAATATAACCCAATCTTACACGGTACATGTGTTGTGTGCCAGCGAAGGAGAGAAGAACCGGCATCAAAATCAGATTATATCGATATTTCCCTCAACAGTTTACGACTTTGCTTTACATTTCGAAGGCCTTTAGGCCCCACTAGCCTGCTATCATGTTAGCTTAAACGGGGACTCCTTAGCGCTGCTGCTGCTTGAACGTTACCAAGCAAGCATTCGCACCTTGCGCCAGCTAATGTTAGCTTGTCCCTTTCTGTTCATACTGGCCAGCTACACGATAGTAGTAACGTCGAAATAAATTGATAAATTAATCAAAATTACATTCTACCCAATTAAGGCCAGTTCTGTATTTTAGTTTGCCCCTGTTTGTCATTGGCACTAGACCACCGCCCAGTTAGCTATGTAGCTGTACCGTTAACAGTGAAGCGCTATGCTAAGCTTAGCTAGGCGCGCTAGCACTAGTGATCCTGTATTTTGATATTTTTTATTGTTACTGCAGAAGGAGATGTTGTCTAAGAAAGCAGCTCGTCCACGACAGTGACACCCAAGTCTGGTTCCCTAATAATACAGAGCCAATTCTGGCAAATGTCATCGCTAGTCAGTTTGTTGATTGGAATTAAATTAGCAGTTTTCACTCAATAACCAGGAGAAACCTAAACTTGATGTCCCTGAACATTCGTCAGCTTGATCCCACGCAAACAATTACTATTACCTGTTTGTGGTTTGTGTTGTCTCAGCTGAGGACAGCTGAGGTTCCTATACATAGATAACCATTACGTTTGTATTTGGCGCAAAATATATGTCCTAACATTTATTATATATACTATTCTTCATTTTAGAGGATTTAAAAGTCCACATCCACCCGATGCATATAATGCTGTCACATAACATGTAAACACGTAAACACACAAGTCAGTAATAAGAAAATCACTTTATTGTAGCGTTAGCACAGTATACAGTTAAGCTATTGCAAAAATCAGTGTCATGACTTCATGCCACGACTAGTTTTCGTAAGAAAAAGTATATTGCAAGCAATATATACAAAGAATATTACATTCACATAGAGCTTTTATTCTTCTTGATCAAAAGTAACTTATTCCTGTAAAACTCAATAGGCATTACCCAGTGCACCAGGAAGATAATTCTGCGTCATAATTACATTGAAACAATTTTAAAAGCAATTTAACTAATTTTAAACATTTTTTTGTAAGCTCAGCTGTGAACAATGTCAGAGCAAGATTTGGATGAAATTGTGCAAATAACTGTGGAGGACTTTAACCAAGATAACCGCACAGGTAAGTTTCCTATAAAACAGTGTGACATTTCTCAGTCTATTCGACTCAGTGTATTGTGTTGCCAGTATCTGGAAATTAACATTATATTGGCCGTGCAACCAAATACGGTTAGGTAAATCTTTATGATAAACATGTGGGATTTCTGGTATCATCAGATATTCAGGAACATAAGCTTGGAGTGGATCAGGGATAGAGCTCCAGTCTAGACTATCAATAGTAAAAATTAATAACATAGTCTGGCATGTTTTGTATTGATGGTGCCTCTGTGTATTATTATTGCCAGACTTGCTGGACAATCATGGAAATGATGAAGACAGACCACAGAAGAAAAAGAGGAAATTAAGTATCAGTCAAGAGAACAACAACAACCAAGACATAGGTTTTATAAAGGTATAAGCTTTGTATAATGGACAGTGGGTAAAGCCTTTTTTGTATTTTCACTATTACAGGGAAAAATATAATTTTGGAGGATCAATTAGATATGCAAGATCTTTATCTGTCCTTCCAGAATTTGTTGATATCATTCACTGGTTCAATCAGCCAGCGACTGGAAGGGATAGAGTCAAAGTTACAGGCTCTGGATGCCACATGTAAAGCCCTGGGACGCAAACTGGACAGCATGATGCCCTGTGCTAAGAGTCCTATCCAGGTTCCTATGGTTGCAGGGTCACCCCAAGGGGCCACAAAAACTTGGAACAAAGTGCGATGGTATGCTACAGATGTTTTACATTAAAAATCTCAGGCCACAGTGGGTGCAGTTTTTATGTCGGAGAGAAAAATGTCCCTTTGGTCAATTTACAATGTTGTATTATGAGTGTCAAGCAGAACCACAATATTTAGACTTAGTTTAGATAGTGCAAAATAGATACACATGTTGCAGTGTATCATTGTGCTTTGTGCTTTAATTCCTCCTTTAGTCTTGTGCCACAAACAAATGTGATACTGACCAATGAACACCCAAAGGGTTCGAGTCAAGAAGACTCACCACTGGAGAACCTGCTCAGCAAGTGAGTGGCTTACATCGACATATTTGTTGAGTATTGTCAGAAATGTGAGAACCAAATTGCAGGTCACCTACTTCCCCAATTTCAGTCTAAGCAATAAAGTTCTGCATAGAATCTCACTTCTTCATACAAGATGGCCACTGCCATAATTTATATGTTTATTTTACACAATGGGTGCATATTTGTTTTTCTTTTCAGCACTGTGACCAAGCGGCGGCAGAATACAATCGTGGTAAAGGTACCAGTCCCTGAGGAGAGCCAGGAGGATCAGGAGAGTGGTTCAGAGGCCAGTGACTCAGTTTCCAATGGTGGCAATTCTAGCAATGCACAAAATGGCCAAAATGTCACACTGATCACGCTCAATTCAGAAGGTATGACTACAAGCTTTTCATATAGATATAGAACACATATGCTGTATGTCTGTGTTTTTTCTCTTGCTTGCTTTTACATGAATAGAAATCAATATATTTGCTATACTGAAAACAAGAAGCGATAGATATTGTTAGTATGTTAACGATGAGGATTCTATTCTTACACTTGAAAAAAAGGAATTCAATGAACACCTGCCTTTCATATCAATCAGATATGTTTATGGTTTGTAAAGTTGACACCATATTTTGACTCTAAGCTGTTACAATACAAAACATATCAGGGGCAAGAACAGCTTAAGATTGAGCTAAACAGTGGAAAATTATGTAACTGTTATGCAGTGATAATGATTATTAAATGAATTCCTGTATTCCATGTCAACTGTAATTGGGATAGCCCTGCAGTCTTTCATACTTAACCCAAAAGAGACAGACCAGACTTTACATCACTGTACACATTACTAGCATCAGTTTCCTCAGCATTTAGTTGGAATCCTGTCAGTGTTGCTAATCTAGGGCAGTGCCATCACATAGGATCAGGAGAGAACAAGCAATGGGTTCATGGGTCTCAAAATCACCCTGTTGGTGAATGGGTGCTAACTTTTGGGCCTAATTTTGACAGTGAGACGAAAAGTCTTACTGGTACGAAATATTTTACCATCAATCTACCAACTTCTAAGACCTTTGATAAATGTTTGGTTATTCATGCTTTCAGTAGCTTTACTGAGGTTTTGGTTATTTTTTAAAGACTCTTCTAAAGATTTTTTTCTTGTTGCAAAATAATGCATTAACAAGATATAAGATATGATGTTCAACGCAATTGCTCCTCTGATTTCTTTTTGTGGCGGGCTTAACAAATCATATGCAGTGAGCAAACAGCTGAACCACAATTTAGACACTTTGATATATTTAAAAATATCACAGAATTTCCTGCAGTTGATGTATGTCCCCTTTATTGCCACATGGGTGTGCTATTGCACTACATTGTGCATAGTTCAGAGACTCTTTGTCATTGCAGTATTTGTCAACCCATGAATACATTTTAGTAGAGAGGATATCTTTTGCTTTATTTCACTGAAGTTAAAGCAACTAAAATAACTGCTGCTGCTTCCCCCTTTGGTGTATAGATGATTACCCAGAGGGCACCTGGTTGGGTGATGAGAACAACCCGGAGATGAGAGTTCGTTGTCCAGTGTCTCCAGCTGACATGCTCCATATCAGCACAAACTGCCGTACAGCAGAGAAAATGGCACTGACATTGTTGGACTACCTTTTCCATCGGGAGGTCCAAGCCATGTCGAATCTCTCCGGACAAGGCAAACATGGCAAGAAGCAGCTAGACCCGCTCATGATCTATGGCATACGCTGTAAGTCCTGACGTCAGAATCACTACTGACTAGTCACAAATAAATCTTTAAAGTTTCTATCTTTTATATATATATATATATGTGTGTGTGTGTGTGTGTGTATGTGTGTGTATATATGTTTCTATGTATAGTAGACGTATATGTATATGCACCTCCCTGGCAATTGGCAATAACATGATTTTTGTTTAATAATTACACTAATAAATATGACTGTTAAAGTTTAATGCTTTGCCCCCTTGTGGCAATAAATGAACTCTCAGAGACCTTCCCACATTTCATCCCCATTGCATTACAAAGAGGCACTGAATTGAATACAGAAATAGACTGCAGTCTGTAGTCCCAGGGCGGGTTACAACAACATGCATTCATCACTGCACACACGGATAAATGTGTAACACATTTTATAACATACCAGACTCTAAATGACAAGCACATGTCTGGTAAAAAGTTCCTAATGGAGTCACCCTCAATTCAGTGAACTCATTGATTCCTCATTAAGCTTACTCAAAGGGTGGTAGACAGATGGATTTTTATGAAACTCCTTTGAATATATACAGTATTATATTTTCATTTTGCATTTTATTTGGCACCATAAACTGTAGCTTATCCTCAAGTCCAGCTTGTGCCTCTTGGAGGAACTATTATATAAATATCCCTACCTGCACACACAAGTGTTTGTGTATGTTGTTATCAGAGTTTCCTCTCATAAGCATAGGTGTGTGTAGTTACATGCATATTTGGCCTGACATAGAAGTATGCAGAGGCTGGAGGAGTGCCAGGTGACTTTTGGGTTACTCAAAGGAAACATAATTAAGGAGCACCTGCCTACCTGTCTGTACAGGACCAATCAGATGTGAAAGGGCTGACATGCAATGCCATCCTACTATCTGCAAATACAAAGCAGCTCACTTTCTATCTCATTTTCTAAAGGCTGCTTCTGCTGCACTGTTAATTTATATAAAAATGAGTCATCATACCCTTTACCATGCTCACAAGGTGGTCAGTGAAGACAGCCGCATCCAGTATCACCTGCATATATCTTTACAGAGAGAGGAATGAGGGATATCACAAGCCTTAATTAAAAGTGCTTGTCAAATGGTGTGGACTGTAAAGGAGAAGTATCCAGAAGTAGGACAACTGGTTCTTTCAGTGTTCATAAAATTATACATCTGTTTCAAATAAGTGACCTTAGAGTAAAACAGGAAGGAGATAGCCTTAGTATACACCCATTCATGACAAAGGAAAAAATATTGATGAATTATGCCGCATGTGATGACCTCTGACCTTTCTACGAACCTGCAGGTCACTTGTTTCATAAATTTGCCATCAGTGAGTCAGACTGGTACCGAATCAAGCAAAGCATTGACTCGAAGTGTCGCACAGCCTGGAGACGCAAGCAGCGCGGACAGAGTCTGGCTGTCAAGAGCTTCTCCAAACGGACACCTCGCAGTTCAGTCACAGGTAAACTACCAATTATTAATGAAGACAGGGTTTCCCGCAGACCAAGTAGCAATTTGTGGCAGAGTGGGTGTGGCCTGGGGCGTTGTCCAGCGTGGTCCCCCTTTGACGGGGGGGGGGCTGTCTTTTAAGTTTAATGTTGAGATTTACTCACCAAAATTGAAGTTAAAGTTTAGTTTTTAACAATTTTTGCCTATTGTAGTGGCAATCTTTAGATTCTGTGACTTTCAAGGAATAAATTGTGCGTGGAGAGGAGGAGCGGCCGAAACAGCTGTCAGTATGTATGCATGTATCAGTGACGCACCGGTTGATCCACATTTAGCGGTTGCGAGTCACTAATAAAGCCAATAAAGATGTTTCTAAAATAAGTGGTACGGAGGGGGACTGGGTACATTATTTTAATATTAATTCTTGCCGTCCAAGTCACCGTTCACGTGCTTACGGAAGCGTGCAGCTTAAAGGGAACATTGCTTGAGCACAATTACAGCAGCTTAGACGCAGTGTGGGAAGGAGGGAACATTGGTCCGTGTGCACCTGCACACCACTGGCATGTCTGCGCACCTCTCTCTCTCTCTCTGTGAATCTGTGGCACTTGGAGTTGAATGTGTGGCGCTGTGTCTGTGTGCCTGAAAGATGTAAAGCACATTTATATCATTGTGTTGCAGAAAAGCTGGTGTGTACCATTTAGGTACTATTTAGACTTGTAAAGGATTACATTTCATATGTCTCCCAGCTAGGGAACATGTAGTATAGATGTGGTGTTTGTGGATAGATAAATTGTGAACACAACTGAAGACAAATACATAATAGCAACTTCATTCATACCCCTGAGGTCTGGATTTAATTATTTTAGGTTCTTGTCTGTTAAGACTACAGATTTACCATATATATATATATGTGTGTGTGTGTATGTGTGTGTGTATATATATATAATATAACTATATAGTAGTAGTAGTAGTAGTAGCATTAAATAAGAAATCAGAGAACGTTGGAAGCTTCTGACACAAATCTTGTGAAATGCTTCAGGGGTGAGCACATAAACATTTATTTCTACAGCCTAAAAGAAACTTATTTTCTAAATAAACAAGATGCAGAATTGTGGGACCTCTAAAACAGAGACATCTGCTTCCCCTTTCTTTTGCTTACAGGCAAGTGAAGTCGTCACTGAATTTCAGTTTCTTTTGGTTTCCGCGGAGAGACTAATTTCTTTGTGCTGTCATCAAAAGAACTTTGGATTTTTGAAGAACTATGGTCACTGTGCACTGTGCCATTGTATTTGAGAATAACAGATGCATTTTTACTCTGCAAATTTGGAGGACGTTTCTATAACACTATCAGTGTTTCCCACAGACCAGGTAGCAAATTGTGGCGCTCCCCTGGCGCCGGTGAGGGAATCGAGTGTCGAGAGAGAAATACGCATACATGTGGCATGTATGCACGCTTCTCTCACTCGCTCTCTTTGTGTGTGTGTGAGAACGAGAATGATAGGGAGAAAGAGCGCTATGAATGAACTGAACGTTATTTTTATTTCAAAATCGTGTTGGGGACGAGGCAAAATTGGTGGCGCTTGGAGTTGGCCTCACATTGGTCTATGTGTGGAAAACCCTGACTAAAATGTTTTGCCACATAAAGCAGTAACAACCAAGGTTTACACTTGGATCTTATTGGTTGATTTGCACTAATAGACAAATGATACTCATCTTTTTTCCTATTCTATTATGTTTACACTGAAAACAAACACAGGCTTACAAACTGATCACAGTTCCTACGTGTTCTGAAAAGAGCTGAGAAATTCCTAAACCCCGAAAATACATTTCAAAAGAAAGAAAATGTTGAAATGTCCTCAAAAATGTTTTAGAATGTTTTTGATATCGTCTTATTTTGCTTTAGCTCTGAGTGAATGTGGGTGTCAGAGATTCCCAAAAGTAGAAAATACTACCATCTGAAATGGCAAAGTTTGGTTCGTGATCATAATAATATCTTCTCAGGTATGGTCTGAAAGTGCTGTGACACCTCCAACATCATTTGGTAGCACATGCAAGTTGGATGATGCCTCAATTTAAGTTGCCCAAACTGTGGGAATTCTGACAGCGTGTATTGCTGCAGATGGTTGTAATTTGCACACAGTGTTCGCTGTCCCTCCCTCCCTGTGAGCCATCACCTCTCACCTCTGACCAGGGAAAGTGAGACTGCAGGGGAAAACCAAATATCCTGTGAGCGCATATTAGGAGTGGATTGTCATACCCTGCCTTTTCAGGTCATACACACCCTGGAGTGTATTAGACAAATACAAAGCTCAGATGGTGCATGCACAAACATGCAAAGGCACAAAACAACACTTAGTTCCCTAATTAAATTATATATTAATGGACCAGAAACAAGGCAATTCTTTAGCGTTTAAAAGCATTATTTACCACTGAAGCAAGCAGAGAGTGCTTCAGCCAAAATTGTAGTTTCCACACGCCACCTCTGCCCTTCTTCCTCATCTGCCTACTGAAAGTACTTAAGATTATTTTTGTATTACAGTACATAGCTGTAATAATGAAGGATGGAGGATGGCCTTGCATGTTAAGCAATGCAGCATTAAACAGAACTTTTTAGCAACATTAATTGCATCCTGGTCTATTCTGTTGCATCTCAAATCTTTTCAGAGCTCACTTCTCCCAAATGATCTCTTTATTGCTGCACATTTTGATATCTTAGAGGAGAAAATGTAGTTTTATTTATTCTTATATTATCATGTTTCAAGCCTTAAAGGTAGATTCTATTCTCAGTGAGTGCTGTACTGTCACTGTATTTGACTGCTGAAATTAAGTCTGGAGGTGTTGAGTTGTTGTGGGCCTGAAGCGGGTGCTGCAAGACATACATGCAGGAGTTATAGACTGGTGGTGTGATAGCAAGTGTTTAGACTGAAGACTGGAGTTTGTGTTTTGCACCGAGACCATGAGTGTTTTTGGATGGCTGGCTGGAGAGTCCTTGTTGTGTATTTAGTCACTGGATGAAGTATAAACACATTGTCATCCAGCAGATGGCCTGGGTATGAGCCTTTTTTGTAAGAGGTTAGTTGATCATGTGTGGGCGTCTCTGACATTATGTGTCTGTCTGTGTCTCAGAGACTTTATTTTTATTTCTGATGTATATAGTGATCAGTTGCACTGAATTTCCACCGTTCATGTTAGTGCTCAGGTGACCAGACATTTTGTTCTCCTGACCAGAGGGAGACATTGCCGAAGAAACTGCCCACATTGAGACTGCCACCCAGCAAACCTTGCACTACACACTGGCTAACCAGCAGGTTCAGTTCCATCGCATTGGTGAGGATGGACAAGTTCAGGTGGTGAGTACCAGACAATTTAACCCTAGTTCTGTCTCTGATTGAAGAAAGGTGTGTTCCCATTTAAGAACTTCCCATTTTCTTCAACTGCTTCTATTTGAGGCTTCCAAATAGAGAGAACAGTGGCGCTTGTGGGCAGATCATACCTCCCACCACAGAGGGTTATATGACATATAACGCATTCTGTATTCATACAGTACAGTCTGTCAATAAAGGAGTGGCCCGAGTTCTAGGATTGGATGTGCAGCTGTTATAGTCAAAGGCCACAAACAAGCCCACTATTGCCTTCAAGGGGAAGGCAATAGAGTGGAACTGACGTCTTAAACGCTACAACCTGATGAAGATCCTCACAAAACACTGTGCAGATAGTCATTAATTAGAGCACCTTGCCCCAGCCTTGTCTGCTTGTGTATTACAAAAGACATTGACAGATATACATTGAAATTTAATTAGATAATCTTGTCTTGGTGTTACACATGCTTGAGGTGTAGCACTAACCAACTAACATATGAGAAAAAAGGGGCTATAACACACTGTCTTGTTGAAAATCAGAAATATAAAGGCTGTTCTACACCTTAAGTCATTTGTGCACCATCTTTATGAAATTAAAGCTCCAAATAGTTACTTCATTCAGTTAAATTGTTGAGTATTGCTGTTTGGTGATAGGATTGCAGATGATGAGCCTCTGAGAAAGCAAGGAATGTAAAAGACAGAGGGAAACAGGAAGAGAAGTTAGGGAGAAGATGGAAGAGTGGGAGAGACCGATTTTCAGAAGCGTCCTGTGCAATTACTACCCACCTGACTATTAAAGGTTGCAACTGAGGATGAAATTTATGAGTAATGGTAATACAGCAGGCATTTATTTATTTATAAATGACATGTTGTGTCTCTTTCTTCATTTTTGTTGTGTCTCATTCTTCATCTGTCTTTCAGATTCCACAGGGACAGTTACACATTGCCCAGGTGCCGCAAGGAGAGGAGGTGCAGATCACACAGGACAGTGAGGCAAGTGTGTGTGTGTGAGAGAGAGAGAAAGAGAATTAAAAAATAAAGAGAAACTACCACCCCCTTTTTAATAACTTATTCTCTTTGGTATATAAAATGTCACAGCCACTTTGGGGAATTTGTTTTCAGAGTACAACAGTGAACTCATTGCTCTGAAGGAAATTAGAGTCTCTGTGGGAATGTCAGCATGTTGTGTTGGCAGTCTGGTTTATAATTTGTTTGATTTCTGGCAAGCTAACGATCTTAATGTTTGAGGGAGCATGCAGGTTTCCAAATGCATCGGTGATCCTCATACAAACCTCAGTTTTTGATGTTGTCTTTATTTAGTTCGTGAGTGGTGGACTTAGAAAATTAATTTAGTCACTTACAAAGAGTCTATTACCTGTGCAAATATTGTAGTGACTTCAGTGAAGGTCACAGTGTTATTAAAGCTTTATGACATTATCTGATGTTTGTCTTCCTTGAGCTTTAGTGATTGCTTTGCTCGCTGTGTACTTACAGCCAGATATGACTGTGTTTATGAAAACTCAACACACATCTTTGGTGGGGATAAATGCTGTAATGAGCACTTTTTCTGGTAATAGAATTTAGTATTGATTTGCATTTGAAGGCTTGGTGTGTAATTACATAATAAAAAAAAAAGCTTTCTATAAGCTTTCTTTGTCAGCATGTCTGTAATGTGACATGCTCTTCCAAATTGTATATGTTGGCTCCCTTTGTCTTTTAAGTTTTAAAAGTCTTCTACCAATAGTCTCTATGGTGACTGATGGCCTAGCCCACCTGTTGACTATGCAAAATAATGCTGTATTTTGATTTGTGTGTCTACTTTATGGACAGAGTTTGAGTAGGCAGGAAGACCACTTGCGTTAGTAGCCACTGCTTGTTGTCATCATGTAATGCAAATGCTGCCAGGCGGTTACACATCAACACTGCCATTGTGCCATGTTTAAAGGCAGATTACTGCTAAACACTGCACCTATTGCAATTCTTCACAACTCATGTTTCATATAATCTAGGCTAATCTGCTTCAAAGAGGTGTCAGATAGCTCAAACTGTTATTCGTTTTGTTGTGTAAATGTAGTCAAATTAGAATCATTCTAAATTTTTATGCATTATGATCCGAGTGTATATTTGTTCTTCCGTGCCCACAGCTGTTCCAGTGACGGCACCCAATATAAAAGTCATCAGGGAATGTTAGCAGATGTTCCGTGGAGAGCCTTTTAATGTTTATATATCCATCTTCTTACGCATGAGGTTATGACTTTTGTTTCTCAGTAATGCCCAGATGTCTCATGTCCCCCATCAGTCATCTCTGTCTGCACACTCAGTGGTGGCCTGTCAGCTGAAATCAGAATCCAGCCCCTAACCACACTGACTGCTGAAGAGGAATTTCCACATCAGCATCATTGTTAATGATTTTTAGAGGATGTGGGAGAGAGGTTTATTTCAGGGCGCCAGTCTGTGTTCGCACACATGCACACACACGCACGTAATCCCGTAATGTATATGATACGTGCCACACATGTATGACTACTCAGTTTTTTTTGTTTTTTTTGCTAGAGCAGTTGACACCTGGTGTTGGCACCAAGTGTTTTTCTCATTTCCTCCTCAGTTGTGCAAAAGGACGCTCAGGAAGGAAGAAATGCACAACTGAGTGAGAGTGAAGTGAAGGCTGAAAAGCTCTAAGAAGCTATTCCTGCTCTTTGTGACTGGGTCCAAATTCTTTCTCCTCTCTCCATTCCATTGCATGATATTGTTTGTATTTTGGAGTTCAAAGCTTAGCAACAAAATCCCACTTCTCCAGCTGCCACTCACAGAGTATGTTTTCATTAGGAATGGGCCTCTTTCATCATAGACTGGTTTTGGTGTGCTAGAAAAGGAAATTAGCTGTTTGAGAGATTACACTGCTCCCTGGCCATATGGCAGTGCAGAGAGTATTGCATATACATGAAATACAATTAGAAATAGAAAACAGCTGAGACAGGGGGTTGACTAAGTCCTGCTACCATGATAATGTGGTCTTTTTAATATCACTGTAGGTGTTAAAGATATTGTATTGTGATGAGACTGCGATAGGTATGTGCCTATGCAAATCTGTTTCTTGTTTTGTTTAGAGGAATCGTGATTTAGCCAGAAATGACAGATCTGATGTAAGTACAAGGAGAGTGCATCCGCTTCTCAGTCTTGCATTATCACGTTCAAAAGATCTTCTGCCAAGTTCTGCACATTCAAAATCCTGCTGATACAGTTCAGACACTTAGATGTTTCCAACGTTATGTAGCACATTGTACATGACAGTTACAGTGGATAAGAGGACAAAGAAGTGGCCAATTTTATTTTGTTATAACATTTGCTTTGCGAGGTAAAATATCTTGCTAAATTATTGCACGGCAGCAGTATCATCTCATGTCTTGTCATTTTTCTATTTCAGGGAAACCTTCAGATCCACCATGTTGGTCAGGATGGACAGGTAAGAACACATTCAGAATACTAAAATATCATTGGTGAAAAAAACATTTTGGCATAACTATGGACTTTTGTGAAACATTACAAACATAGACTGAATAACTGATATTTGTATAATTACACATCTGTCAGTAATCATTCCTTCAGAATTGACCTTATATTACTTAATATTGGGGTTGTAATCTTGACCGAAGACTAATTATTTTAGCTTCAGGTGGTGTTAAGTTTTGGTGATAACTTACTTCCAGTGGCTGCAACAACACAGGAAAAGTAATTTGAGCAACCAGGGCTCTCCTCCTCGCCATGCCAAGTTTGTATTACCAGTGAGCTTTATCACCAGTCAGCAAATACCTGGATGGGCTTAACTAATCAGAGGTAGGGTAGGGGTTGATCATCTTATGCTACAATTGAATAGTTTGACAGGATGGTCACTGGACAACATGCCATTCAGCACACACATATTTACAGGGTCAGGGCTTGTAATGTCAGTGTCATGTCATTTAGATCATGCTTAAAATATTAATACAGCAGCATAATTTGCCATGTAGTGGTGGTTCAGCGGTTAGCATTGTTGCCTCACAGCATGGAGGTTCATGGCTTGGGGCCCAGTTCAACAATGGCTGTGTGGAGTCTGTGTGTATGGTCCTCTGCTGCCCTGTGTTATAGATGGATAATGGATGGTACTTAACATCGGTTGAGTGTCATTAGGCATTTTCGTGTTAATGCTTTGTTCAAACAAACAACAACAGTACATTAAATCCCCTATTTGTTCAAGTAATTTTCTGCTGCACCTGGTGCCTTGTAGCCCCACACTCCTGCAATATTACTTTGCAGCACAAATAGTGTAATGCTGCTGTTTATCCAGAGATCATCACAAGATAACAATGTTGCTACAGTAAGTTTATACAGCTGCGAAACTCGTCCTCACAGTATCGTAAACCATTGTGTAGCATATTGGCTTCTCATTAGCTTTTAACTCATGGAACTGTTTCTCAAATTAGCCATAGTGGATCATGTTACACCTTGAATTAGACTACTCTGCCAATACAACCCCTTATGTTTAAGGTCCCACAATACTGTCTTCCAGGGCCTGTAGTAATAATAAATAGAACCTGCTGCTTTAAGTCCAGACTTTGAGGTTGTATTTAGCACAGGTATAACTCAAGTAAAAACCTATTTGTTCTCTGAGAAAGGTTTTGCCTTTCTTTGTTTCTTTGCAGTAAATAGTAAGGGGATTACGAGAACATTGCTTTGTTGGGAATTGCTGGACCACTATAACTGCAATTAAAGCTAAGACAATCAGCCAATGTGCTGATTATGTCAAAATCTGTGGTGAAGTGGGAGTTACAAGCCACCCACCAACTGGAACCATGTGCTCTTGACTCGTCATTTCTTCATTTTATAGTCTGATTAAGATCCCAATCTTCCGATTTACTGATAGATTCAAGACGCAATTGGCTATCTGTGTGAATGGATTTGCTTTATATGAGGGTTTACTTTTGTTGTTTGTATTGTTTTATTGCCCTTTAGCCCCTCTGTGTTCTTAGTTGATTGAGGTATACATCCTTGTGCTTCTTTTCTCTCACTCCCATGAACACACATGCATTTGACTGTCTCTCTTGTATCTTGGAATAAGAGACAGGCGTTTCCCTATCCAGTTCAGTATAGGGCCGTCAGTGATTCCACAGATGACAGTCCGCCTCATCTGTTCTATTGACAATATCTTATACTATACACACCATGAATTAGCAACAGCACTTTTTGAAACAACTTAGACAATTATTAAGTTTAATAGCCCTTGCAAAAAGACACAAAAGTGTCCCAGTATGCAAGAACTAAAAACTCCAGAATGGCTTCTATTCCCTTGGCAGTGTCTGGGAGCCTAGTCCAATAAAAATCTCTTTTATTTTCCCCTTTTTTCCATTCATACTTTGATTGAGTTTGTAAAATGATATTAATGCAGTGCCAAAACAAACAAAGCGTGACTTATTCTTTAAACCTTGTGTTGCAGGTCAAGCTTTTCACACACATGCACTGGTATTCTTAATTCTTATGTTCTCATGGAGTTGAGGGCAGACGGATCCTAGGTCAGCTCTTAATATGTTCAGTCCCTGAATGAACAGAGACACTGAAGAGAAATAGGGCCCAATCAAGTATGACGTTAGTGATAGCATTTTTATTCAGGGAGATAAATTTATTAAACTAAACATGTTCGTGTACAAATGAGATATTACATCTTTATCTTGATTGGTTTAGTGTATCTTGGATGAGAATTTTTAAAGGGCCGCAAACAAAGATAATACAGATCAGACTTTAAGATGGCGTGGCCTTGTATGGATGACTTAATTTGTGTGTTTACAGAGAGGTCTAGATCAAATTGGCTATGTATGATGTTATTGTTTTTGTAATCTGGCAAAATGGTGGTGAGGCTATGTTAGTGTAACATAGCCCATGCAATTCATCACAAAAGAGCTCTCTCTCTTTCTTTCTTTCTCCAGGGTGGTTTTTCTCTTATCCCCATCTTCTCTCATGTTTTCAACTTCTCACGTGGTGTAGCTGAAGCAACACCTGTCTTTTAAATGCCACCTGCCTCATCCAATCACTATAGGTCACAATGAATGTCAGGTTTTATGTTGTTTAGGTCAAATTTGGCTGCATTGCATGCCAAATTTGGCATGCACACAAATAAAGAAAAGTTGTGGCACTCTCTGCCTTTAAGTTTAACAGCTTTACGCAGATGTTTTTCACAGATGTTCTAACGGGGTCTCTTAATTGTTGCACATGCTTTCTTTGTTTTTCTGCAGCATGCTTAGATTGTTTCCCTCTGCAGTACTTTTTGCATTGAAAGCTATTACCAAAACCCACATTCTGAGGTGGCCTGGCTTCCACATTATGCGTGAAACTGTCAGTAATGTGTAGCCACATACTAGACACATATTGTTATCAGAGCATTATTCTGGAAGCATTTTATTGATTCCTTCTGCTGATTTCTTTCTTTTTCGACTGAGGATAGGTTTTACTACATCTACTTTCTTTTTACTTGTGTGCATGCCCAAACAATCTTGTTTGTTTTTAATAAATACCACATATTGATATCCCTCCCTCCCTGAAAGCATTCATTTTATTGACAACAGACTGTCCCTAGAACTAATAGGCATGCCAGTATTCAACAAGAGCACATTTATATCATGGAAAATAAAAATTGGTTCAACATTCTAGTTTGGCTAGTTGTTTTACTCTTCTTTCTGTTTATGAGGCTGCTACTCATGGCACATAATGTTCTCCACGGGCCAGTTTAATACTGCTTTTTTGTTGTCAGAAGTTAGGTATTTTTTCATGAATCACTTTTCTGACTTTTGAATTAAATTATTCATTTTTTTTGTCTATTTTATCAAAGAAAAAACACATGTTGATATCTTTGGTACCGGAGGCCCTGCTTTTTGTATTAGTAAAAATGTTTGTCCCTGTGTGATCATTTGATCAGGAAATGAATGAATTCGGCGAATTAAGTTAAAATAATAGTCCTCATTTTTTCACGGTGAGTTGTATATCACTCTGTTGATGTTAGATATCGTGCCAGTTAGAGGGTAAAACTATTTTTCCTTTCGTGGTTGTTGCAAAATGCTCCACAATCAACCTAAATAGGCAGAGATAAGTGAGAGGATTTTGGGCTTTGTTGATAGATTAGGGGTCAACCATGAGGTCAAGCTTTACTGAGCTAATAAATAGATGTGTCTTTGTTGTTGTGGAAACAGGCATTTTTAAAATGTTGAGAGGTCTGCAGACTGACCCTTCTTTCTCTCCCCCATCATCTCCCGTTTTGCCATAGGAGATTTGCTACAGGCAATGAACAAAGCAGTATAGGGGTTGAATGACAGGAATATTAACAATAATTATGTAAATACATTAATTGGCATGGAATGCATCAATTCTTATAGTCCAGTATTATGGCTGAACGCACTCAGAGGAAATGTTAAAAGTTCCTCTCAGCAACATTTGGTTTTGATATTTTGGTCAGTTCTGGGCTACTGTGGAAAACATGGCAGAGCAACATGGCAAATGGGGGTTATAAAAGCCTAACTGTGACTGTTAGAGTCAGGTGATTATTTAAAATTTTAGCAATCTACCTGGACATTAGATATAAATCTTCTATGACTACAAATGATAATGCTACTGCTAATAATTGTAACAACAACAATACTTCAATTAATAGTAAATCTAAATAAACTGATAAAAGAATAATTCAAAATTTAAAAAGATAATTAGATTCATAGACCATAAGAAGAAAAATAAACAATGAGTAATCATTAAGAAATGATTGTTGACTTGTTGCAGCATTAAAAAAGTTGTGAGACCCAGTTTTTTTGTGTTTTTCTAACTCTTCCTCTAAACACTAAATGTAACCACTTACAAGCTGGTCTAAGGCAAATCTGCCCTGATCCTCATGCAGTTGTGCCAGCTGAAAGTCTGAGCAAAGTTCTCTGGCAGCCAATAAAAACCCTGAAATGCAGACAAAAAGAAGGAAAATTACTAACTATTCTGCCTGTCTGTCATAGTCTCTTATCTAGTGCTCTTCTCTCTCTGGGCTGTGATTTTACCTTGCACTGATGCAGACCAAATGGAGAATTAGAAGATAAAAGGAGTGACTGCTGAGGAGGGAAAAGAAAAAGCACAGGGAGATCAATGCCCAAAGGGAGATGTCTGTAATAGATGTTTTCCCACTTTTGACTTTGGAAACTGACAGAGCAGTGATTTAGTCATAGTGTTTAACAAATGGTAGGTACCAGGTGCCACCTAAAATTATATAAGGGGATTATATCAATACATATGCGAAAGCAGAAAATAAAATGAATCTCACTATAAACCTGCTGAGGAAATTGACTGTTCATAGTGCATAGTTTTATAGGACTCCTTCTGTAAGACAGCTTTAGATCCCTGTTGCGTCAGTCTGAAAAATTCATTGCAAAACACATCTCAAGAGACGTCTATAAAGCTTTACCAGATTTACTTCTCCTGTCATTTACTGACGATTGGACCCAAAGGCTTCTTTTGAGTGTCAAAAGTATGAACCAGTCACCCCCACCTCAGTCTCCCCAGATGTAATCCACTCATCCCTTCCTTCTCGGCACATGGTTTGGTGCATCTGGTGTATCCTCCCAAGTGGCATTGTTAATGTTCAATGTGGGAACTGGGTCACAGAACAGAGTCCAGCTCGGCACTGGTCCCTTGGCCCTGCTGCCAGGACCTGTAAATACAGAACCAGTCCAGGACAGGAAAAAAATACAGGTTCATGTTCAAGTCATGGTGCGGAGGGGGAGAGGGATGTTTGGTGATATAGATGAACCAATGAGGGACAGGATCAGAAAAAGTCAGGGATAAATTAGATGGTAACAGTAAGATAATACAAAAGAGATGAGCAGGAAAATGGATAAATCAATTATTTGACCTCTGAACTCATGTTATACTGCATGTGTGGATGTTCTTATAATTCTTAAAGTGTTTATGCCAGATACGTCACCTCCTTTGATGTCTGCTGTCAGGCACTTCCACACACAAAGCAGATGTTGGACGAATGTGTAGAGTTAACCCCGGGTGTGATTTGTGCTGGAGTCAATCGGAGTTAGTCAGTTGTCCTCTTATTTTCTCTTTCAAGAATGTTGTTTCTACTGTGTAAGGGGTTGTTCAGATTCCTATGATTAACAACACTTATTGACGATAAAAAGTACAAATAGGATGTCGTATGACCAAAGTGCATTTGGTATATACGTAAGCAGACAAGGAATTAGAGGCCATCCTGTTTCAAATGGGTAGTGGTCTGCTTTGTGTCCTTGCGGCGTCATGGCCGGAAGATGAATGGCTGCAGATTAGGGATTCCTTAGTTTTGAATGTAGGTGTGCATGCGTGTCATACTAACTCAGCATTTTTGAGCAATGCAGAGGAGGGAAACCCCCACCTCCACCTCCAACCCCAGTGGTGTTTTCTTTTGTCTTTGTGGGCACTGTCCTTGCAAGTCAGAGACCAGATGTTTTAGTTGCATTTAAGCATGACTCACCGTCAGCACAGGCTTAGTGTAGTCCTGCCTCATCAGTCCCAGGCCTACAGTGCTCCATCATCCATCAGTTTCAACTCTAGCAGGATCCAGTGAGGGACAATAATAAGTGAACTGAAATGCAGTCTGGCTTGATTATAATCCAGCTCATGTTGTACTCTTGTTACATAAACATTTCAATTAAGGTATTTAACACAGATGAGAGCTATATTCATAAAAAAAAAACTTGATTAAGTAGAGTAACTGGGTTACTCATTTTTATTTTGAATTACTTTTGGCATGCATAGGGCATATTCTGATTTCTGTCTTCACACAGAACATACAAAGTTGTGTGTTTTGGGGGAAAAGGGAACATTACTAGTTGTGGGAGAGCAATAAAACTTGTTTTTCATGTGAATGATGACAAACAAAGCTTCCATAGTTTACACTGCAACCAAAAAGTATAAGCCAGATTTACCAAAGGGTTAAAATTCAATGAAGATTTTTCTGCATTTTGAGACCACTCATCATGACTGAGGTCCATAATTTTCCAATAAAAAGAACGTGGAAGTTAGTTAAGATGAAGTTTGCATGATTTGGGTCCTCATACCATTTAGAATTGGGTCTTTTTGTACTAAATGCACAGGCACAGCAAAATGATTGCATTTAAAGATTTAGTGTGTAAAAAGTGAGAAGAAAAAGAAGATGTCAATGACTCCATAGGGCATGAGAGCTTACTGAATGGTTTGACATGTATGGAAATGATGTTGATCATACAATATGACCTTTACAGTCACCAGATCTCCATACAGCTGCACATCTATGGAAATTTCGTATTGACATGTTAGATAGCTGTCTCCATCAGCATTATTAAAACACCAAATGAGGGAGTATGTTTTTGGAATAATGATGCTCTGTCGCTCCAGTGCAGTTCCAGAAACTTGCAGAATCAATGCCAATGGGCATGAAGTTGTTCTGGCAGCACACTGTGGCTCACACCTTACTAAGACCCTGTTTTTTCCTCTAATTTTTCTTGTTTATGTAGTTTCCAATGCATTTGTATTTGTTTTTGCACGTTTAGAGAGTGACAGTAACTAAAAACAGAATAAAACATAGTGTCAGGAAAATAACTTCTGACGAAACATCTTGGTCCTATCAGTTTGCATTTTAAGACTCAGTACAAGATTCAGTTACGGTACTTGATGCAGTTTAATATGTTATTGGTTGAGTTTAAAAATATGTATATATCATCTCCTCTGGCTCCAATGAATTAAACAGAATAATATAAAGTCATATGATAAAGTCATCATCTTGCATCTACAAATATTTTAAAAACAGCTCCCATCTATTAGGCAGGCAAGGTTTGAACTGAGATTATAGAACAGAGCAACATTTGTGGTATCATTTTCTTCCTTCTAATTAAAAGTCAGGGCCTGACGTTTAATTGCGTTTCTGTCAACAACCCTGTTTTGATTTGTTGGTTCTGGATCAGAATTCAAGCAAAGCTGGATTTGTCATAAAACCTCTCTCAACCCTGTCTAAATCTGACACGTAGTGTGTAGGTTATAGTTGGGGACCAAAGGACACATGCAGGTTACAAACTCCTCTCTGACAATGTCACAATGTAGTGTCGCAATGTAATGCAAGTTGATTTGGCAGCAATGCAACTAAAAGTTGTTTGCCAGCTGCCATTGAACAACAGAAGAAGAAAATAAATGTCTAGACAGTGCATGTACATGTACATTTGAGTAATATATGGCAAAATCACCTCTAATAACAGAACATACAGCTGCAAATTAGTCAGAGAATTCCCAAACCCTGGAGGATCAGAGAATTATACTCTTTGCATTTTATTTCAGCTTGTGACAAATTTAGATTTGTATCACAACTCCTCATTTGTCTACTCAGACATATTGTAAGATGAGGCACAGCTGAAAGTTATGAGTCGCCTCAGACTCAGAGGTAAAATAAAAGGCATATGTAACTAGGAGAGTTAATGACTGCAATGAAACATATTTAGGCCCGTTTGTTCATTTTCCCAGTCTACACCAAACAAATACGCAGAGCACTGCTGTGCTGGGCATCTTTACAGCAAAGTTGTGGCCAGATTCTCCATCCCCCCGCCCCCTTCCCCCATTCTCTCTTCAAACCCCCCACCTACTCATCCAGAGCCAGTGTTTCTGCTTGGACATCTGTCCAGGGTTGGCAATTGCAGATGTTGTTGACGGCTGTAAAGCTGAGAGGAAGTTCCAGCCACTCTATGGTCCAAATGTTTCTTTTTTTTCATTCCCTTGTATTGGCTTTGTTTTTTTCTGATCAGAGGGAAGAGGAGCTGTTCTTTTTGAGAGTGATAGAAACAACCGTTCCCAAGCTCTTTTTTTAGAATATATAAAAAACCTATTTGGATATATCTTCCTTTCTTAAAAGGAGGATCTTGTGGGAGATTTCAGTTTGATCCACTTTAAGTCAAATCTTTAAAAGCATACTCGTACACAAACACACACATGCACACTAAATGGGTGACTCATAGCATCTTCAGCTTCACAGCTGTGTTTAAGTGAGACCTCCTGAGAGCCTGGGAATTGATACCAGCCTGAATCAAGTATGTGCATAGGAAGTTTTTTAAATTATGCTTTACTCTGAGAAAACTAGAACGAATATAGCGGAATTTATTTTATTGCTGAACAAATGATTTTTTCTTTCTAACAACTCTTGTTTATTCAAGTGGATATTGTCTTTTACTCATAAAATCTAGAATGTTTTTTGTATTAAGCTGCTGTATTTTTGTGTGCTTCCTCTCTCATGACTGCATTTCTTTAGTGTCCTGGTTCCATTACTGAAAGCATTACAGCATCAGCAGAAGACCCCCCCCCCCCCTCTATTTTTTAGCCTATGGTAGCTTGCTCTATTTTTTCTGAGCCTATGGTAGCTTGCAGAGCCTGCAAAGAAATTTAGGATGTTCTTGGTTGTTCAGTCCTCCTCTCTCCATTACCTTGCTGCAGTAGCATATCCTGCTTGTCTGTAGCATGCAGAGGGATGTCGAGCATGGGGTTGGCCTGCCAACTAGCGCTAGCATTCATAAAACGTAAAAAAGTAACACATGCACTTAAGATCTGCTAATGGCCCATGCTTGTGACAGATTGAGCACAGTTAGTCAAATTTCATTTATTGGCCTGCATTTCAAGGTAATCAGACCAACTCTATTATATTATATTATATTATATTATATTATATTATATTATATTATATTATATTATATTATATCTATTGCAAACTGATGCAGTTAGGTAAGACTGCAGTTTTCCAACTTTAAAGGGACAAGATAGCCCTGTCAAATATTTGTCACCTTATGTTGGTTTCTTTCATTTCTTACATCATGAAACAATTCCTTTTTTTATTTTGTTTTTCTTTCATTCCCAAACACCCTAACGATAATATCCTACCAGCTGAATGACAAAATTGCTTTATGGTGTAATAGTGTTCTATAAGAACCTCCATTCTTGGTCTTGTAATATAAAACAAATCCATAATTTATGTTAGAAGGAAGTCCTCTTTGAGTAGACTGTCTGGGCAGCATCTGTGAAGTGAATATAGATATCTTGATTTTTTTTTGACTGATACATATTTTAAAGCCAAGAAAGACAGTAATACACCCAAATAACGGACACAAGTTGTTCTGACATAGCAAGTCGTGGGACAGGATGTGAGCCCCTGAGAAGTTCCTGTGTAATCACTGCAGAGATCTCACACACCATTCCAACTCTGTAAATGCTTTTGTGAGCCTCTGTGTGCTGCTGCTCACAGCTGAGAATGCAAACTGTTCTCAAACGGAGGTTGAGAATCAAATTGGGTGAGAGGAGTGTTAACAATCTCAAGTGTCAGGCAAGGCACCCCTTGAATCTTGGTAATTTGTTCATTTGTAAATGTTTGTTGGATAGTACAGACCCCTTATCATACTTACATTCACACATATGTACATATGTCAGCTCTTGGCAGAAACAGTAATGTTTGATTCCTTGTATTATAGTGGGGTGATGAAATGTGGAGATAAGAATGTTCCTCTATGGATGTTAACAATGAAGAGTTGGTTGTGTGTTTAGTTTCTCACTGCTTTCAGTAAAATGTGTGACTGAGCACTACTGACGAGGATTTAGTCTCTGGACTAATGCCTACTTTAACAATATACAGTATACTTTATTAAAGAAATTGTTTGGCATTTTGGAAATTTATGATTATTTGATGGCATTAGGAGTTGCCCATCTTATCTTTGCTCGGAATGGAAACATTCTTTATGCTCTGCCTAAAGCTAATGTGTAAGAGAGTTTTAGTGAGAGAGTTAGCTTTAGTAGCTTTTAGGCAGATGTTTTTTTTAAGTCTTTGGACACAGCCAAGCTAGTTTATCCACATCTGCCCCCAGTCTCTTTGCTGGCTAAAGCCTCCACCTTTATGTTGAGAGCATTGAGATGTGGTATCGATCTTTAGTGGTAAGGTCAGAAAGAAAGCAATTTCACATTTGCTAAAGTTTTAAACTGTTCCTACAACTGTCTAACACTAACCTTCCAGTCAAGTCCTCTAACTGATTAGGAATGTGTTATTGCTGATCAGACACGGATTTATTGGACCGAGCATTATATTCAGCGTCTAAATTAAAAAGTCCTTTTCTGTGAAGTGTCCTGGTTATGTGATCAAGTGAGTGAGTAAGAATTCTTACACTAATAGCTTCCATCAGGCCAGTCAGGCCTGGCACAGTATGGCGATGAGGTGGAAGATTCTGTGGGAAAACAGTGGCATACCGGATGGGGTTAACTGAACCTTTTGGGCCCATTGCTGAACTCAGACCTTCAATGCAAAGGTTAGACCCAGAGTTTGGGAGGCGGTGTGGGACTTCGGGATTGGAAGGGTTAGGGGCAACAAACATCTGTAATTGAGGTTTGTGAGGTTTTGGTTTTTCTACAGGCTTGCACGTTCCCCCTTAAATTTTTGATGTCTGTTCCCCAAGTCTCAGCTAGTCACAACACCAAGTGCAGCTCGAACAAGATCGAGTCAATGATCTCACATAACATGGCAGAAAAATTAAACAGAGACGACACACGAATTAAATCTGCCAGCAGAAGACACGGAAGGGGCCTGTGTTAATTACAAGGCCATAAAAAATATAAATGAGACCATGCAGTCAGTTCATGTGGGAATGCCCTTTATTTCAAACCAGTGATCCCCCCTCCGAAAATCCTAGTGCTGGAAAGCTCTGGGCCACACTGAACGCTAGTGTGTGGTCTTTGACCCTTGTCTGATTAAATGAATATACACAAGCACAAAGCTGAAGGAATGTTTCCATCCATCTGTCTCTCTCTGTCTTTTGTTGACAGAATGATTGTATATTAATTTGTGTCTGTTGTCACATGGGGGTTATGCTATCCAAATTAACAGCAATGCGCTAATCCCAGAGCTTGTGTGAGCATTTGTACTTGACCTTGCTAAAGCGCATATACAGTACAGGCAATCGACTGAAGTTTGTGGTTTTGTATATAGAAATGTCCTCAACAAACTATAGGGATATCTCACAACACTCCAGCTGCCCTGCGTTGCTTTGTAATTAGTGCATTGAATCTAGTGATCTAATGTTGCCTGGCTGACTCTCAACGTTGTTGGAGATTATGATACCCCTGCAATGTCTCACGAACCATTCTCTGCCAGTTCCCTTTTTTCTACATGATGAAATAAACTCAAAAAACACATAACTAGTGTAGTGTAGTTATGGAGTTCTGGAGGGAAAAAAACTTGTAAAAATATAATTGAACTGAACAGACCATTAAGTTCCTCCGCAATTTAATCTGTAAACAGGGTGGGATGCAGAGGGGTGAGAACAGCACAGCTGAAATGTTTGTTTGCATCACTCAGATACTGCTATGTGATTCAGAGTTGCCACACACTTGTGGCATTAATCAATAAGAGAACATAAATACATTAGATAGCACACAAATGGCAACCAACAAGACTGTTGCTTTTAAAACTCCATTAGGCTGATATGGTTGGAGTTTCATCCTGTCAAATTTCGTTTTATTTAGAAATGGAAGCAGTAATTGACTAAGGACAGAAAATGTCAGTGCTGGTTTTCCAACTCTATGTCCTCTTTCTTTTTGTCTGTCCTAGGTGCTGCGTGGAGCTCAGCTGATAGCAGTGGCATCAGCTGATGGAGGGGCCACAGCAGTAGAGGGCTCCACTCTCCCCCCTGACATCCAAGTACAGTATGTCCAACTAGCCCCTGTCGCAGATCACACGGCTGCTGTTCAGGTAACGCACGCACACACAAAAATAGGCACTCAGACAGGCTCATGACATCCGTACAAAGAATGATTCATTTGACACTGGGTGGTAATCCAGGTTTTTTAGTCACATGTTGTTTTTTAACCAGTACATACTAATTAACACTATTCAGTGCCACTTTTATTCATTTAGTTTGATTAGCTCTTACTCATGGGTGATGTCAGTAATCCATGCAGCATACTCTGAGTTCAGCAAAAAGATGCGTGTCCCATGGGTTTGTGTATTTTGTTTCTCTGAAGTGTAATTGGCGCTCTTGTCTCTCAAATACACAAGTGTTCTGGATATTTTCATGCTACTGTGGGTTTATATTACATTAATTTTAAGTATTTCAGCTTTGTTCCTGGCAAAATGTTTTTTGTTAGTCTGGTGTGTCCGATTGAGCTAAATACAGATTACTAATGAGCCTCATCAGCTGTTTCTGGTGAAGATGCCAGTCAAAACCACAGAATTACCTTTGCAGCTAATTTAAAACGGCATCATTCCAAACAACCAGCAACCAAACCACCTTGAGTCATAAAAATTTAATATGAAATTGAAAAGGGATTTTATTAAACCTGGCAAAACAATCCAACAAGGTTCTGCCTCTCTGCCAGTAGTGGCTGAGGAATACTAACTGAACTCAGTGAGGAATGTTTGTTGCTGCAGTGTCCCTTGGAACTTGCAGTTATCACCTAAAATGAGGTACACAACCTTGTACTTTTTGAATTTATTTAATGAACTGTTTTCTTAACACAGTTGCTATTTGTTTGTACTGATGACTCAACATGTTGAATTTTATGCTCATTTAAGTGTTGAAAACCTTGACAGCCAGTCATCTCATCGCCTGTCTGCCTTTCAACACTCTCCTGCCATCCAGTTAGAACATCAGTTCGTTGTGCTCATGTTGAACCCCCAAAAAGCAGATTTTTTATCCTAAATATGTCATGCAAGTGAGAGACAAAGATGTAAAATACACATTCTTTTACGGGAATGGTGAATAATTGTTTTTGTACATATAGTTCAGCTCAAGCCACTAAAACTGAACTGCTTAGATCAGTCTTAAGAATCTATACATGCCTCATCCAATTTTCTTCTTTTTTAAGAATTTATACACAAGGAGCCAAAGAGTCTGGTTGTTGTTTGACACCTGCTTTTTTTGTACAATAATGGATTAGCTTCTTAATGGGGCAGAATATATCTTGGAAATATGTAATTCATAATTACAGTAATGTTGAAGTACATTAGTGTAATTTCAGCAATTTAGGCAAACTACTTACAGACACAATGAGTCTGCTTTTCCCCTGTTTTCATGATATTCTTCTTAAATAAAAAGCAGTCTCAGTCATTATGACAGGTGTTTGGACAAACAGTAATTTAACATACTAAAGTAAAGTGGTTGGAGTGTTAAAAGGAGGAGAGTTGTAATTAGTAGATATGCCTTAAATCCCTTGATGACTGAGCATGTTGAGCAACAGCCACATGTGGAATAAGGATGGTGCACATAGCACAGCAGTCTTTGAAGTGGTCAGTTTAAGTCTGCGAGGACTATACAAGAACAGCACTTTTCCATTGTTCTCTTGGATTTAGTTTTCTTCAGATATTTTGAATAGAATGTTCTGTTCACTCTAGTCACAGTTACAGAACTTGAAAAATGATTAATCACTATAAAATATTAGTCCAATACGGATACAGTATATTCTCCCGGGGGTGTCTCTTCTGTTCACCGCCCTGTAAGACATGAGAGCAAATGTTCTGACCGACTACATGTCAGGTTTCGGGATTTGCTTGTTGAGAATTTGTCTTCTCAGTAAGACCCTGTCTTGTTGCCTATTTTGTTGTCTGTGGTTGTCTAGGTAATTGGATTCGTGCCCCTCTTGAGTATGGAGGTAGTTAAAGCACACAATGTTAATTTTTTTTGGTGTTGATTACACACAGGCTGATAAACCCTGAAACACTATCTGTGCAATCCTGAACGTGCACGATTATTGGCACCTTGTGCACTGCCCTTCTCCATGGTACTTGTTACAGTAAGCAATCAGACTGTTTGTTTACGCAGCTGCTTTGTTTGATTGTATTTCTATATCTTAAAAGAACCAGTTTTTCCACTCATCTTGACAAATATCAACAGAGTTGACAGCGTTGACATAGGTCTGATACAGTGCTGTATATAGTCAGACAGCATGATCTGTTACAAATATCCCATCCGTTAATCAAACTGGTTTCATCATTTTTCAGACCCAAAAGTCCAATAGGTTTTAATGGTTGGTGTGCTCACCAAGACCAAGATTTGGAAATTTAAAACTGCTCTTGAAAAACAGCGCAAAGTCAAATAGCCAGTTTGGGAACATGTATGCTTGGGCTGGCTTGCCTGGCACAGGGTGCTATATTGTCACAGTTGGGTTTTGACGTACCAGAGAGTAAACATTGTTGACTTTCTATTCAAAGTTCAGAGTTAGGTCAGCACTGTTCTTTTCTCAAAAGTGTGGAATCAAGAGAACTGCTCGCATCTGTTTCCAGACACATGGAAGCATTCATACAAGTTGAAAAATTACTTAAGCTTTTGTATTTATTTATCTGTGCATTTTTTCCCCTCCCTTCATATAATAGTTTCCATTACACAAAGTAGATGAATTAAGGCATTACACAGTGATATTTCCATGTGACATTTCTGCAAGCTGGGTAAAATGTGTAGTTTGATTTTGAGTTTCTCCCACTTAATTGTGGACTAAAGATAGCCAACAATGATGTTTAATCACACTACTTCATAAAAATGCCAGTGCAAAGTCTGATAACACATGATTCAAGTCAGTGGGTCCATTATCCCTCAGTATTTCCAAATAGAGAGTAAGGCCCATGTGACACCAGTATGTGCAGAGCTTCAAATGCTCATTGAAAAACATGGTGAGTGTGTCAGCCTGCCGTTTCATTGTGTCTACTACTCTGGTGCAGCTGTGCTCCAGTCTGTGCTGTTGTCTAGTGACAGCATGCTGGACTGCAAGGAGTATTAAATGCTGCAGGTGTTTTTGAAGGAACCTTTGGCGTGCATTTGAGGAAGGAATGAGTCACTCCTCGTGGTCAACATCCAGGACTGAGTCAAGGACCTCTGATCTTTTAAAGAGGTTTTTACCCAAACAATGCCACGCTCTGTCTGACACCGACTACAGTCATTAAAATACAAATAGCTCATCTCTTGTCAACCACCCATCACTCTGCTTCGTTTCTCATTGCTTTCACCACCTTCCTCTTTGTTCCCTCTGATATATCTCCTCTCTGATCTCTCCCATCATTCCTCTGCTCCCTCCGACTTTGGTCTATTCACTGTGGTTGTCTCTTCACTGTCTCCATCTGTTTGTACACAGGAAACACGCTTCACCTGTGTTGCAAGGCTTTCGACAATTAGACTTAAATGCTCAAACAGGATGTTGTGCAATTAGCACATTTAATGTGTAAGATCTAATTCTCTTCCCTCTCTTCTCTTTTCATGTGCCCAGACTGCTGAGTTGGCTCCAGCTCTGCAGGCAGACATGGAGGTAAAGGAGGCCATCCAAGGTGCTATCCAGGGCGAGAATGGTGAGGTGGTCCAGATTGTCAGCTCTGTGGCCACCTGAGAGGCCTAGTCTGGTTAAACACAGCCCTGAACTCTGCGCTACAGCATGGCCTGATGAGGCTAAACGGCATATGGAGGTCAATAAATCCATCCGCTCTGGCTAGAAGTCGAGTCACAACGCTTTCTTAACAAACACAGACATTGATCGAATGGAAGCAGGAAGGTTTTTGTTTTTGTTGGGTTTTTTTTTTCAGCAAATTGCTTGAATCTTTGCCAACCAGATGTTGCAATGTGGAAGTGTTCACAATGAACTCAAGTAAAGACCTGATTCTACAAAATCAGCTGTTTTTTCCTAGTGTTTTCATCACCAAAATGTCCTGGCCCACCACAGGATACACAGTGGGATTATTGTCTGTCAGAGAAGATACTGCTTATCCTGACCATCAGCCTGCCACTTCAGCCACACATTTGTTTACATCGACTTTGGAAAATAGTGGAGTTGTTTGGAGTTAAGATGCTTGGCTAATCCTAAAACCCCTTTGAGAATTTGTAAAAACCACAGAATCCCACCTCAGAAAACCAACACTGTCCTCTTTTCTCACCATATTCTTGTCTGAGTGATCGTCTGTAAAAGCCACCTGGTTGTGACTAATTTGGTTCCATGTCACTAGCCATTACATTAGCCCACCCTTTGGCCCTGTTCATATGTGGTATGAAAATCTGTCCTAATTGATCCAGTCACATATGAACTTTTCTAAGTACACTTGTCCATATCTGGCATTAACACCATGTGCTGAATTTTTAACAAATCAAATTGTATTTGTGTTCCTTAAAAGTTGAAGAGAGCAGAGGGGCTGAATGAATCATTACGCTCTGTGTAGCTCTACAATGGAGTAGGATTATTCAAAAAATGAATTCTATTGTTTGTTGTTTTTATTGTGGCAGTGGTCACAAATACATCATTGTATGTGCACTGTGACGTGTGAATGAGAAAAAATATAAGTTCCTTCCTGGCGACAGATTTTTGTGTTTATGCCTATAAAATAATGTGGCATCACATGTTACAGACCACCTTTGAGTGTGGACACATTCAGGGTGCATATGCAGATGCATTTACACCTGTACTTAGCACTGTGCCCGGGACACTGTGATCATATCTCTAGGACGGATGTTAAAACCACATCTGAATGGGGTCTGTGTTTCCTGACTGTGGTCCTCCTTCCTTCACTTTGTTCAGCTTATTTTCATATTACTTTAGCCAAACATCTTTCTTTGATTTATTTAATTGTAAAATGCAGTAATTTTGGGGGAGCTTTCATTTCAGAGGTAGAAAACCATGTCATAGAAGAGATGTTTCCAGCGGTAGACAGTACAAGTTACTTGTAGAATACCAAGAGAACCTTGAAGTTGTTTATTTGCCCCAAATTCTGTCTCTGTGAAAGATGCATTCAAGTAAATAAAACATATTTGTGGTTGTCATAAAAGTGTGTTTTTCTTTCTTTATTTTTCTTTATATCCATCAACCATGCTCATCAAAGTGGCTTCAGATTTTTCTGAGACGTGTCTTTGCTTTCTTCTGCTACAAATAGACAACTGAGGAAAGCATGAAATAATAGTTTGGTTTTGAGGTCTTGTTTCATGTTGAGCTTAATTATTTACTATTTTTGAAGTAAATATGTATCATGTCAACTCTGACGGCCATAGGAATAGGCTACTGTACTGTCAGCTATTGTGACAAAATAGACAGAACAAATAAGCTCTCATATCTACAAGACTTGTCATAAGGCCTGGGCCCATTGGAATATCTTCTGAGGTGAAATTGTTTTTTTCCCCCTCCAAAATCCTCAATGTGTCCACTGGGTGGTTACGTTGCAGTCAGTGAGAACAGAATGTCTTGTTGTGTTGTGCTCCAGTGATGATCCCCTAATGATGAATAATCCTACAGTCGTGGTGGGAAGAGATAAGAGAGGACCCTCTGAAGCTGTGTATTGAATGGAGGGGGTAAGTTTCCCATGCTCACTGTGATGTAATAGTGTATTTTGGAGTTTGGGAAAGAACCAGGCAACACAGTGAACTTGATAAAACAACATCCACGGTCTTGGCTGCTTCTTCATGTTTCCCTTTAGTCTGATGTTGCTGTCTGTGACCCCCTTCAAACTGCCCCTTTAACTCGTCCATTCCCCTCTGCCTCCCCTACGCATTTCTCTTCTCACCCGTGTTTTCCTCTCTCCTTTGGAAGCCGGGTTAAAGTCCATTTACTCTCTTTTATAATCATACGCTAAGCTGGGCTAAAATTTCATGGGATACACTGATGGGTTTGTCCCTTTGAAATAATCTTGATGTGGCTGAGTTCAAATGTTGGCTTGGATGACTGCCTGCCCACACCCTCCCACCCTCAGCGACTGCTCCATTAAATCTTAGACTTGGAAGGAAACAGACCCTGCTCATAACCGTCTTTTGCTTTTCACTTTTACAACCCTGGGCTCCATCCAGGGGCTGAAGTGGTTGCCATAGTGACCAGCTGCCTCTAAGATAACCTGTTGACAACAGAAATGAATGATAGATGGGGCAATGAAATTGTTTGGAAGCAGAATGCATGTTTGGGCAGAGGGAGCGGAGTGATGGACAGAGACCAGGTAGTGAATCTTTGGCTCCATTCCTGTTCTCTTTCAGTGATGGCAGCTCTGGTATCTGCTGCAACACGCAAGTACCAACCTCTGTTACATGCCTGGCTCAGATTTCAGTGGCAGATATCCTCCTGCTCAAACCTTTCACAAGATTGTTATATTTGTCTGGTAAAGCTGAAGAGAACTTAATACATTTGTTGAAGCAAAAACCAAACACAACCTGTCGCTGGGATCATATGTCAAAAAGTGTAAATCCCAGGTGGACAAAATTATCCACAACCAGTGGACAGGGAAACAGAAACTATAGCTGTTTACATAACAATTACTCCTTTTTTTGTATTTCTCACTGGCTGAATATTTCCCAAGGTCACAAGCAAATCTCAGCTCTTTGACTGTTTCCTGTTGCGTGTGAGCTGTGTGGGCTTTATACCCAATTACGTATGTGGATTCTGTAGCTGCTTAGAACACAGCAATACACCCAGACAGCCAGTCATGCAGCTTTGCAACATGGCTGTTGTTGTATGCATCTTAAAAATGCTACAGACAACTTCCTATCAGTCTTTGCGATAATCTTAATCACTTTTAGTCGCTTAATAAAACTTAAACAGCTGCTAAAAATGTTGTAATGTTGTAAGGTGCACATTATTTGATGTATGACTAAACTCCCCCACAGCAATAGTGAACTCAATATATAGATAACCATGCAGATAGGCTATAATTTATCTTAGTTACTACAATTAGAGGTAAATCTGTCAGAACACGACAGGCCAATTGCATTATGATTCAAAATGCACATTTCCAGGATCATTTACAACATAGTTCATATTTCACCATCAGACCTTTTGTTCTAAATGTAGACTGACATGTGATTTGCATTGTGCATGTGACATGTACAAAGTGCACACATGTTAAAACGCACTGTGGAGTAAAAAAATATACATTTAGGAACAGATGATGATAAATGTCCTGATTCTCAGTCACTGGCTAAATCATCTTGTTGCAGTATGAATCTCTGATGTTGATTAAGGGTGATGCATGATTACATTTCACTATTATGTGATGACTCTGTCTGCATTTTATTATTCATTTCCTTTATGTAGTAGACATTAGTTATTTCATGAACAGCCCAGCCCACCTGGAACCGGCACTCAGTGACACATGCAATGTGGTTCCGTCCATTTATTGTTTTTGTTTCTGTTTTCTTTTGGACCTTCAAAGAATCGCCTGATAGTTCACCCGGAACCAGGCAGTAAAGTGTGAGTGGGTGCAGCTGAGACTGAGCGGATAGGAGGTACTGCAGCAGTGTAGGTACCAGATGTGGGAGAGGAAGGTTACACACACACACACACACACACTCACATACACACGCACACACTCACACAGTCATCCAAGACAACTGGCTACGAAATGCTTCCTGGTCAGCGAGGGTCCTAAACAGACACAGCGCGTGGCTTCAGCTCGGATTCCTGCATGCACGCCTCTTGTTTCTGCGTCCACGGTAAGTTCCGCTCCCTAACTATCCTCCATCGATTTCCTGACCTGAAGGCGAAATTTAGACGTCATGACGTGAGCGCGCGTGATCACGCTTTCCCCACGCGCCTTCGAATGTTTGTCTGCCGCTCGCGCTGTCGTGTTTACTTCCTCTGCACGGACGGCGTTGACTCTTACAGTCCCTCTCCTAATGCTGTGACAGCGTCCTCACTCAGCTGAGGCTCAGCGCGCGCGCCTCAGCTGACGTAATGTACAGTGTAAAGCAGGTGCATCATGCCAAGGACTCACACTCACATAACGGTACGCATTTTAATTAGTTTTACTTGAATTAGTTTTAGGTGATGGGCACAAAACTAGAACTTTACTAACAGTCCAGTACTCTGACGTACATTCACTGCAAGCTGTTTGCAGTTGTAGTGGAATTGGAAAATATGTGTGTATAATTGTGTGTGTGTGTGTGTGTGTGTGTGTGTGTGTGTGTGTGTGTACGCACCATGCCATTAACATCACATTTCACTCACAGGTACTTGAGTCTGAACCAGAGATCATGTATTCAGGGATACCTGGAATTGCATCTTTTGCTTCTGATGTTGCTTTTTGGTAAATGTTTAATATCAACTCATTGAACGTTTCTTCTGTGTGTAATGCATAAGATGAAGACTAGCATGTATTTTTCTTGCAGTGTGGGCCAGAGACGGAAGTGGCTGTATCTTGCAGTGTGTTGTGGTTCACAGTTTGTAACTTCTTACATGCCAGAATGGTCCTTTTGTTTTCTGAGACATTAGGGACATAGAGCGGTCGTCCACTTTGGACAGAAGCCGACTCTCGATTCCATGGGAGAACGGCTGCTTGTTTGTTAACGCCAGTAATCTCTCGCCTGATGAAAGAGGAAACTCCAATTTGCTTTTCACTGGTCAGACGTGTAAGTGCCCTGAGAGAGGCTATGTTTGATTTACCTTCCCTTATCTGTGTTATGATTATACATTTTATTATGACAAATGTAGCATGCAGTGCAAGGCTTTGTCTGGAGCCATAAGCGATTCTTATCTCAGCACATGTTTTCCTCTGGTCCAACCATACCAGGAGGTCAGCCCAGGAAAACAGGGGCGTTAAACACCAGTGTCTGACACTACATCCCACCATCTCTGGTGCTGTTGTTCTGGTGTGTGAAGGGGAGAGAGACATGTCTTATATTATGTTTTTTTGAGTGGTTATAAGCTTGCATATAGAGTGACCCATGTTGTTGTGTGAGCATGGAGCATAAAGTCTCCTTGTATTATTGTAGGGGTTGTGTCTTGTTCTGTAGGCCAAGCAGTTCACTGGCTCACCTAGATCCCAGTGTGCCCCCGGACAGCCTGCCACCAAAGCCACTGGAGGACGAGAGACAGTAACGCCTTGTTCAGTTTTCAGACATGTCCCTGGCTAAACTGGCTGAATAGAAATATTATGGGTTTTCATATTCATTGAAAACCAAGACGGGAAGGGGTCAGGAAAACTGGATGGATTAAGGATGTGTGACTCATGCAAAGGCTTTTTGTAGCATTGAGTTTGGGAGTGAACAAAAAGATCTTTGGATGGAAGGATGGATTAAGACTGGTTATAATGGGGAATTAGAGAAAGAGATTTCCAGTTTGCATCATGATCTGCCCCTGTAAAGTGTCTGTTGGACTCTTTGTTTGGACTCTATCTGTTGACCTCTTTGGAGCCCTCTGTCCTGTTTTATTTCTTTATTAGGTTACTTACAGCTTGAGTCTCTTGGTTGCATGTGAGTCTCTTGGCTGCTTTTCCGATTTTCCTTTTGTGATTGTCTGCCCCGCCCCGATGTGTTTCACCTGTATCCAATTATCTCTGCTCCTCTTGTGTATTTCGTCTCTGTGTGCGTCTGTTTGTCACCCCAGCTTGGCCTTATCTTTCTGTTCTGCATCCAGGATTTGGCAGCTCTGTCAGTTTTGGATTTTAGCGCAGCTCCTGCTTGACTGTCTACCTGTTGACCAGAGCATGTGTGTTGTTCTCCCCTTGACCTGCTTTTGTTGTAAGTGTGGATTTTGGTTCCTAAACAAAGTTTTCCACACACCGTATCAGCCAATCCACAAGTCTCTAGTCATTGTCGGCTGATTGATATTTTTAATACATGCTAAAGCGTAGTTCATTAGTCAATGGTCATTTGATATGGTACATTTTTTGCCTCAATTGTTTTCACCTGGTGTCTTGCACAGGACTTTAGGAGAGGTGAAGTGTCCGGCAGTATAATGTAGATGCAAACAGACATTTTATTAATGTGGAAACAGCAAAATTTGTCATCATTATGAAACATTGCTTTTATATTAACCTCTTTGTAACAGAATGTAACACAACCAATAGTAAAACCCATCCATTTACCAGCTGTCTGATTAAAGACCATCTCTCAGTAAGCTGATTAATGAGACCTCTGAAGGGCTTAAATTCATTGATGAGGGGGAAAAAAATTCAAGCGCTTTATCAGTCGTTCAGTTTGCAATAAACCAAATTCATGGACACTCTGTCTTCAAAAGTATCGTAACACAGTGCAAATGTAGCACACTCGACAATAAGAACAAATCCATTGTGAGAAATCATAGTCTGCCACCCCATAGCATGAGTAAATCATTATCAATTAGTCATGCTATGAATGAAGTGTCTGCATGGTAAATGTAAATGGGTTTTGAAGTCGATTGGCTATTTTTGAGAATCAGTCACCCAAACGTCCCCAAGCAATCTGTGGGGACAGTTATTCAAACAGGTTTCAGATTTTATTTATTAGCCTGCTCAAGCACATGGCTGCAGCACAGAAATGTAATTGGATGACACGCTGACGTTTATAACAAAAAGATAAATATCAGCATCACATCTTGTTTACATCCTCCAAAAAGGTGTTCATTTGCACCCTCAACAATGAACAGGACAATTTCCAAATCCTGCATGACGTCAATGTTGCTAAAAGGAGGTATGCACTGGAAAGCGAGAGGAAAGATGGGAGGGAGGGCGAGAGTGACAGATGAAGATAAATTGGAGTCTCTCAAGAAGGAAGTCTGGTTCTGTTTTTCATTAATTCTTTCTGGATGTTATGTTTTAAAGCAGCGGGGGCATACTTTATGTAAGGAATAGATTTTACCTTCTACTAGCAGATGTTCACTTTTAATGGTGTGAGCTCTCACTCTTGTTACTGAGTGATATTTCCTAATGGGAAATCTGCTGTGCATAGGTTGTTTTTAGCCATAACGTTGCAAGGCTTGGAAATTTCTTACTTTAAGTAAGCGTCAAAATGAATAAAGTCTTATGACATTGTTTGGGATCATTAATTTAGAAACTCTGGGTCATTCCCAGGAGTAGATTAATTTGAACCTTAATACCTGCTCCGTTGCCTTTTATGTCATGAAATTGTCTTCATCTTTTTTCCCCCTGATAACCTCCATAAAATATGAGTGGAACCTAAATCTCTCACACCGTATATAAATAGTGTGCACTACTTTAGCTAAAAAAAACCCACATGGTTATAATGTAAGAATGTAAAGGAGGAGAGGTTGGGGCTCTGTTGGTTTCCACCTCTGAATATTATTCTTACAGTCAGGGGTGACTATGAATTTTTTGTCATTGGAAGGATGCACCATGCCTGCACGGCTCAGCTTTACCATACTCACACTGGGAAAATGAGGTGAATGTGGCTGTACCCAGCTGTGTTCTCTAGTTTTGTGCAAATGGAGACTGAAAGACAAGATTAGGAAACACCCAAAGGCTGTTGTCATTGCTGAGTTACGTGATGAAGTGTGTGTGGCTGGCAGTGGCCCTCAGAAGGTCCGGGGAGAAATCACATGTAAACCTGAAACATTAACACAACTCCCACAGCCTGCACTGAGTGAACTCACAAACCTAATATTGAAAACAGTTTGTTGCTGGAGCGAAAGGCAGCGCAGCATCAGTGAGATAATCATTTATGAGTTCCTGAGTTCCTACTCGCTGTGTTTAATGGTCATAGCATGTTAAAAAGGATCTGTATCAGTGAAGAGAAAAACTGATTGTTTTTTTTTTTCTGTCCTTGTTTTTGAACTGTAGTGTTCTCAAACATTAGTGTTGTACAACTGTAGAATTAATGATATCGTGATGTGTCACATTTAAAGGCCGCAGATTCGACTGAGATTTTTGGTGTTACTTTCTGAATAAGCTTGACAAAGCCAAACATATTTCATTTTTTATATATTTTCTGTTTTATTTATAAAAATGTGTGGAAACACTTTCTAATTTCTCTAAAATGCACCTGCCATAAATGTATTGCCGTGTCTTTGTTTCATTATTTGTTCAGAGTTGACATGCAAATCCTGTCTACTATACACATGTTGTTTCATCAAGTCAGAGATATTGAACAAATATTTCCTAGTCCGTTTGGAAAAGTCTCTGCAATACTGAATTAAGCAAACATTCTCGCAATTCATTGTGTGTATGAGATAAAGAGAGAAAACTACGAAGTAGGCTCAGTAACATTCCTTGGTCATAATGCAGAGTGTGAGCTGAGGTACACTGACAGAAACATGACAGTGGATTCCTGAGAATGTGTGTGTGCAGTGAAGTGTGTTTGTTAGTTACAGTTATTGACTTTGCACAATCTATTTTTACATATTATTCATATTTTATGTTCTAACAATTATATGTAGCACTTGTATAGTGACTTACATCAGATCAAAATGCATAATTTTGGTAAAAATTAATATTTGCTATAATGTAATAGAAATTTAATCTAGATTTATATTTTATATGAAATATGGGTCAAAATGTGACAATCGAGTATCAGCCCATGCTCATCTGGCTGTGTAGTAGCTCTAGCTGCATACCTTGTGTATGAGTACAACTTTATCTTGAGTTTTCAATAATTTACTGTCTATTACCCAAAATGCAAAGTATTTCCAAATGGTGGTTTCATGATTACTTGAATTCTAAATCACTTTCTCTGTCATGTGGTGCATCGGAGAAAAAAAAAGAAAACTTATGAGGCAGGCAGCCACATTAATGAGTTTAATTTTCAAATTCAAACAAATGGCTTTTTTTAAACTTATGAGTGTAGGAAGCAGCGGTAAATGATGGAACACATTCTTAATAATGCAGTACTAGTTCTTTTAATGTCCTCCTCAATAAACATTAGTTATTAACTGAATTCACTAATACGCCTGTGTACATTGTGGTTGTTACCAACTAAAAACATATGACTTTTTTGCGTTATTTCTGGACGTTTGGGCCACTTGTGAGTTTTGGCACGTCACAGGAACATGAAGAAGCACAATGTCCAAAGACAAACCTTTTCTGGTGCTAATCCAGAGGATGTACGCAGCTGTATTCAATCAATCATGACGGGGGAACAGCTGTGTTCAGTCAGTACGGACGGATATTAAAACATCAATGTTGAGTATCAGCCCTTGTGTGGAGCCCTCCTTTTGCTGGGATGAGTATCAGTGAGTCTACCTGTGTGTTCATTGGGTAAATGTGCTTGGAGCTCCACTGAATTCTCGCTGTCACCAGTAAATATGAGCTGGAGTTCTGGAGAAATCTCCCAGAACCACCTCCCTGTTTCTCTGTTAGTTTATGGAACTGTCAGTTTACAGTTCACATAACAAAACTAATTCCTGCCTATGCTCATCGGCTGTCCCTTGATCTTCTGGCTCACACTGAGACTTGGATCCCATTCTTCGACCGTGTCTGGTCAAGTCGGGTCAGCTGCTCACGTAATCGCCAACAAATGTACTCAACTGTTGCCTCCAAACAAATTTGTTTGGAGCATAACGCTATGGTATTACTGCTTTGAAAGTTTCAGTAGTTGTTATTTACCATCCTCTGGGACAAAGTTGCTTCCTTCAAGCATCTTTCCGAGTATTTATCCTTGGTGATACAGTTAAAAGACGTGACCTAAATCTCATCCTAAACTCTGCCACAAACTGCCTATTGGCTCCCAGTTTTATTTACTTTGCCGTATGTCTGTCAGAACTACCCACTGGTTTTGTTCTGCAGCAACCTACGCTAACCTCAAACTGCCATTCTTCTCCTTTGTGGTCACTGCCGCTTTACCTAATTTTAGCATTTTTTTGGATCTGAGATTACAGATGCAACATGTTCTACACTAACCTGTGGATAGCCTGCGTCGTCATTCCAGCCTGATTGCCCCTGGTGGTTGGATGTTGGCTTGTTTCTCAGACGTGTCTGTAGAGAGCTTTAGCTGAAGATGGCGTTTCCTTATCTAAGAACGAATGGCTAATCAATTTCCATTTCGGTATCGACTGAAAATTCCCTCTTTCATTCCAACCAAAGGCTGGAGGAAACAAGCCTTTCCTTAAGAGGTAAGTAAAGTTTGAAGATGTTTCTTAGGGCAATAAAACAAAGTAGTGGCAAAATACTGTAAGTACTAAAAATAACCAAACATTCAACTCTCTTTAGATAAGATTTTGTATTTCTTGCCTGGAATGACTCACTGTCTCACTGTTATTGTCAGCCATTGCTTGTTACTCTTCAGCTGTGCACACTTGAGTTAAAAAGGTCACATTCTCTCAGATGTCTGCTAGTGTGTATATTAAACATTTCAGATTTTTTTTAATGCACATTGATTGTAGTATATCACTTTCAAAGTATTCTATGATTGAAATAAAGTATGACCACATTTGCATGAGAGACATATCCATATCTGTTCGAGCTTTGGGGGCATATGGTTTCCTGATGCAATGCTCCTCTGCTCCCTGAAAAGAAAGAAAAGAACCACGTCTCTAGTTCCTCACCCCCATTACCCAGCGCGTGCTCACAGACAGCTAATAATATAATGTGTATGAATACCGTCTAGTGAAAAGTGACTTGACTTGACCAGGTTTGACTAAAATGTATAGTAGAAGCACTCACATCTTGTTATGATATGTGATCCATGTCATTACTAACCAGGGCCTTCCCCATTCAGACAAACACAGACCTATGAAGTCACAGCTGGTGCTGAATGGATGTATTTTGATTAGACATTAGATCTTCGTCATTACTCACCCATCTCTGTGTTAGTTCTATATAACATTTCATCTCTCTCTCTGCAGTGATTGCTTCCACATGTTCAGCCCTTGCATTCACAGGCCCACACAGGACTCTAGTATCTAAGATTGTGTAGATGGCCTTAGACAGTCATTGAGCCCCATGGATGCATTGGTAGAGGCTAATGAAGAGTTTAGTGGGTGGGTGGTGGGATAATGTGCGGATTATCAGGGCAGCAGTGGGAGTATAGAGCGGCATGCAGAGCTAATTGAGGAAAGAAGGGGGTTTTGGCAGACACATCCTTGGACTTGCCTTACGCTCATGAAAGAAATGTGGATCTTTAGGATGCCACATGTAAACACAGTTGACATACACAATAAGGGTACTGTAGGCCCGTGTGTTTACCTTTTATTCAGTACTTTTGGTACGTAGCATCAGGAACAGGTGAATTAGCCAGTGATTAGTGTCTGTGTTGGATGGCATGACATTATTGAAGTGAATCCAGCAAAGACCTTCATGAAATAGTTCTTAAAGACAGGATATGTTTCATATATCCATAATGAGCTCAGGGGAGCTTTGGTTGTCAGTTCTGCCCCAGGTGGAGTGTACGTCTGCCCTAATGATCTGTGTCGGCAAAAAGCTCAGAGAGAGATGGGAAAAACAGCTGTGTGTGTTAGTGAAGAAAAACAAAAAAAAAACTGCCTCACCATGATTTTCCACAGAGACTGCCTCGCAGAATCAAATGACAGACAAACAGCTTGGCATTTCTCTTTTGGCTCATCTTCTGGGCCAGTTCTCCTGATGGTGGTGGGAAGCCAGAGGCATCAGTGGTGACGGAGACCCCAAACTTAAGATTTAAAACACCATATTATGATTTGTGGTATCTCTTGGACAGGGGGATTATTGTTTTTTCCAAAAACATTGCCGACTCTTTTTTGGGTAAGGTCCCTGAGCCATTTGTACATTTTGTTTTTGTTTTTGTTTGTCATTTACACTTGATTCTACAAGTGTTGAAATGTCAGAGAGATTAAAAGAAGTGTCGCATATCCATAAACCACAATCAGTTCTTTCTCTTTTTGGTGATCATTTCTTTCTTATAATTCAGAACATTTGTTGCCTCAGCTTTTTCATGTTAGGTTATGCAGTTTAACCCTTGGATTATCACATATAGTTTTGATCACAGTCCCAAAGAATTGCTCGGAGCTTTTCAGTGAACACCTTCATTCTTGGCCAACAGCTACTCGGCCAAGTGATGAAAGGGAGTGAACGCCATCATCCAAACTGACAGAAAGAGGCTAAAGATATTGGGTTTCTTGGATTTAAAAAAAAAACGTTTGCGGGTTGGGTTGTCTCTGCTTCCACAGTTCATGGTAACCTTAGAAAGATGCTCACAATTATTTGATAAGAACCAAGTGTTGTACAGGATTTTGGCAGCGGCTCTTCGACTCGGGTGTCACTAATTTGCACTGGAACAGTGCAAGAGAACAGCCGAGCATCCTTATGTGCAGCCAGTGTTGCTGCTGAACCCAGTCTCCTCTGTCTGTTCCAGATATGCATCGCTGTGTTTGAGGCAAACTTACATTGCGCAGTACAAGGTCCCTGAAAAAGGAGACCCTTGGGCCCTTTGAAAATAACAGCTTTCTGATACTACACACTGAGTACAGCCAATCCTTCTTGATTCAAACCATGTGCCTGAAACAAGATAATGAGTTTGCAGAACAGACTGTGAGGAGCAGTGTTTGTGCTGCAGCATGTGGATTGTCGGTGTGGCTCGGGGGTCGGACTGAAAAGCTCTCATTCTGTGGAAGGGGACCCGTTCGCGTCCATGAATATTTAGATGGCAAGACCGCGGTGGTTGTAAACAAACGCTGTCTGTTTGTTTCAAGGCACAGACATGTTGTAGACAATCAGATGGAGATGATGCTTGACTGTGTGTACAAAACACTTTGCTTTAGAGAAAGAAATTAACCATTCACCTGAGTCACTCAGCCCGCCATACACAAACCATTATCAGCCCTCTTGTCTTTTAACAGCATCAGCGTTTTCGTTTTTGGGGTCCTCTGTTGTGTCCTCTATGTTTGTTAGTGTCCTCTATGTTTTGTATTTCACACAACTAATGAGTTCTGGCTTTTGGCACGAGGAAGTGGGTTTTACCCCAAACCCTGTTTGCAAGCATTTTTCTCCATCCTCTCTACCACCTTTAGACACGGGGATCCATTCTATGGCTTATTTTATAGCTTGTGTTAGTGTCTCCACTACTGTTCCGTAATTGCCCTCAATGTCTTCCATATGTGCTTGTTGCATCCTACCTTCATATAGCTTCTTTCCCAGGATTCTCAGTGAATGAGACCCTGAGATGTCCGTGAGCGTCATGTTAGCCAGGACAGTGGCCTTGTTGCTTTCGCACGTATATTTCAGAAATGTTTAGTCCAGAGAGGAGACTAAGACTGATTATCAGAAAAGTGCAAGCAGATGATAGTCCAAAAGGAAAAGTGAGGTTTACTGTTCTCAGTTGATGGTTTGCGCCACAATGACTTTGCAGTGCTGCCCGTGCCTTTTTAACCTTGAACACTGTCATAGTTTATTGACCCAAACAAAATCCTTTCATGCTCTTGTTGCGCGTTAATCTTCCCTGCTGACAAACCAGTGTTGTTTTTAAACGAGTTTAATGACGTCCATTTAGAAAAAGACTGCACTAATTACAGTTCCACAAGTCCCACATTACTGTCAGCCTGTTGAGGTTGGGATTTACCATCGAGAGTACATATGTTTCTGTGTTTTGGTGTAATTCTCTTCTTGTTTATGGTTATTTTGTCAAATTCAACCAGAAATAAATCCGATTGTCACAATCAACCTGGACTGAGTTTAGTGGGAATTAAGATCAAGTGCTGTTCTGCAAAGCGAGTCATGGTCAGGATTTCCAGTAATGCATCACTCTACGCTGGAGGCAAGAAGGAGAAAAGAAAATATTTTTTAATGTCTCTCAACTTTAATCAGAGGGCTCTGACTGCTCTCACAGATTACTCACTGTAACCTTTCCTCACAAGTCTCTGACTCTGCTGTCCTGCTGTCTGGCACCATTTGGATGTAGAACTGAATGTTACTGTCTTTAAGTAAATTCACAATTACCTTCTTTCATAAAAAAAAAACTTTTTTGAAAAGTTCTTCTTTGGAAGGATATCCCTCCCACAGCTGATCATGCAGGCACAGGTTCAGAGTAAACAGAGGGAGGCATCACTTCATCCACTGTGTTTTCATTACTCCCACACACTCACGTTTGATTGATACAATATGGCTGCCATCGCTTTTTGCACCAGTCCAAATCATTTCTCTCTTTTGCTTTTATATTTATACGTAATGGGAAAATCATAGTTATTTAATAAGCTGTGGTTCTACATTAACCTTTTTTGTATCTTGACATCTGTTTGGAGAGGTCCTTCCTGCCTCTGCAATAGATCAGCCAGGCTCTTCTGCTGTCATTTTCCTGATTGATTGCCATTATTTTTTTTGCATTCTTGCATTATTTATCCTGCCAAAGATGTTCAGGGTTTCATGCAACTCTTGAAACATGTCCAGGAAGCAGTTGCACTAAAGCTATCCTACTGTTAGGGTTCTCATGGAGTGGGAGGGGATATTTGGATTAGTGGTTGTTTTTCAGAGGAAATCTTTTATTTCTTCTATTTGCAAATGCATTTATATAAGACGGCTTCTTCCAAAGGTGCATACCCTCATTACTTAGCCTAGGTGCTCTACTGTGTGGTTAGCAAGTGTCTTAATGAGCCAGAGATCACTAATTGAATTGATTAAGTGATGTGTCTGTGTGTAACATGTGCCTGTTTTGTCCCGCTTATAGGAGAGTGCTGCTGAGAGAGGGTCAACTCGTACTGAAACTCAAAGTAAGTACAACATTGCTTAAGACTGAGTTGTATGAATAACTAGTTATTATTTTGCCTGGATCCATATTGCTCAGTATGATGTATTTTATGTGCACTTGCTGCACAAAGAGGCCCCATCACCATTGTATGGAAAGAAAGAAAGAATAATCAAAGCAAGTAAGTTTCAAAAACACAACACAACACAGTTTGAGTCAATGTAAAAGAGTTCCACAGTTAATTTTACACAAATAATAAATAAATGCAGGTCAAGTTTTGCAGGTTCTAAGATAATACACGTGCATACATTTACATGTCTATATGAATCTGTTTATATCTGTCTGTTAATCTTGAAGCTATTTTCTCTTTTGCTGACTTTTGTGTGCTCCATGTGTGTTGGGGAAAGTCAGAGCCAGATTGTATCAGGCCAAGTTGGCCAGACACCAGGGGAGGAAGGTAATAAGTACAGAATTATAATAAGGAATGGTAAAAAAAAAAATCTTATGAATTTCAAGCGCTCAACATCATGTGTGGATGAAAGGTGCCTCTGAACAGTGTAGCCCACTCCTTTATGGATGATGACAGCTGTTTTCAGCTTGGATTCAGAACAGTTATAATTAATTCCAGTGGTGACCCAGAGTCATGGCAAAAATTATGTCAACCCATATTAAAATGTCCACATAAACTTCACAAAGTCTGCTGTTCCCAATGGCTTGAGTCTCATTGTTTCAGCATGAACTGTTTAATGCTCTTTCTCCAACAAAGAGAGGCTGTGTAGCTGTAGTGGCCATGTTTGAAAACACTGAGCATATGAATCAAGGCAGAGAGTAAAATATCCTGCATGAAGTTTGATCCCTACTTCTGCTGGACACATCGTTATCTATGGGATTATGGCTGGGTTAAGGTACTTAATATTTTGCAGCTATCTAATATCTGTTTTGAGAAATAATCTGGTTTGCTGGTATTGCAAGTCCTTTGATTGTCTGATGAATGCCTACATAGGCCTATAATTCATATTATCTCTTAATCTCTATTAAACTCTTAAAAGCCTTGAGATAATACAATCTAGTATGTTTTTCATGTAAAATAAACAATATTCTTAACTGACTAGAACAGTTCAGACCAACTAGCTCTGAAGCTAATAAGACCTCAATTGTCAAATCTCGTCAGCTTTAGAGAAATAGCTAGCATTAATTTTCTTTCGGGACAGATTGCATTAATTGCTGGCAGCTTATTTACAATAGACAATGCTGACTACTACTACTACACACACACACACGTTTCCAATTTTGAAAAGTCCATTGGCCTGTTCTGAATATTCATCTCTTTCTCCAACTTCACTTAAATGCAGAACGTTTATGCATCATGCACCAGAAGAGGCTAATAGTATTAGTTTAGTCAGGCTGGTCTATACAGTTGATTTATATTCCTGTAAGCCCGGTGGTATTAGTGAGGAGCGAATGCATTACAGGTCCCCACGGTTTATCATTTGCTATGAGATACTTGCGAAGATCTTGTTGGACTGCATCAGCAGGGAGCTGTCAGCACAGCTCCAGTGAGTGGAAGCTGAGGAGCCGCTGGTGAAAGACAGTGCTCTTCACGTACAGTAAATTCAGCTCTGGTGGCCTGTGATACCAGACCCAGCCACAAGGAAGCAGTGATATACTTTTAATGATGTGCTGAAATGTTTATAATAGACTGATTAAGATCGACTTTTAAATCTTATCATGTGTCTGCCCGTTTTAAAACCATGATAACATCTTGGTGCTGAATCGTTCTTCGTCTGGCTGATATGCAAAAACAGTAATATGTCCTCATCAGTGTTGAGATTAGCCCATGAATGCATTTTATGACTGGCCCCTTTAAGAGCTGCTGGCATGTTAATTAGTCTGCATAGCTAAATTGCTGCCACGTAGGATGTGAAAAACAGGAGTGGAAAGGCATAATTATGCATTTTCCTGCAGGTCAGTGCAAAACTGATGAGATGAATATGGAGGAAATTAGAATAACGGGAACACCAGCCTCCAGATCTAAGGATCTGTTTCCTTTTCGGCATCGAGGTCTCACTCAGATAATTTACAAAACACTGTGTTAACAGGACTCAGTCAACCAAAAAACATGTCAAGAAAATAAGCTACTTTGGTTATGGCTTTAGGGGAGGTTCTCTGAACAGCTTTAGGTGCATTAACGTATTCCTTATAATGTGTCATTATTATTTGGTTATTTAGATCATGCTTTTATGTTGCGAGATCACCCCAAATTTACATCGTTCCTACCAATTATTTTTCATTTTATCTCAACCTCAGATTGTTCACAATAAGAGTTCACATGTCAGTGCTCTAAACTTCACACAGCAAAGCAACAGAGTCAACACAGAAGCACAATTAAGTGCAGCCTTTATCCAGGGTGGTATATTTGCACATTGCTTCTGTGTGCTGAGGTTTTGTCAGAGCCACACACAGTGATGATAATGTTAGTAACAACACTGTCAGACAGTGTGATCTGTGAAAGGGCCACTGTATTTCAGGATGATATAAGGCCGACAAGTCCTCTGTATAAAAGGATGTTGCTGTATATGACTGCGGTCGTACTTGCCAGTGTAAATTGTAAACCCACTGAGTACATGACTGAACTGACGCCAAATATGATCTGAAGTCTTACAGGAAAATGCTGAGGGTTTTGCTAATGTTTTCTCAGATTTGTCTTTGAATGGGCTCATCTTTGTGTCCTTTGTGTGGAGATTAGTTCTGCTCTGTTTATCTTGGGTTAAGATGAACGTGGTGTTTGGACAGGTCTCAGTTGTAGTCTACCAATGATTAATCTCTGCCTGCAGCATACACCGATAGACTACTGTCAGACTAAACTGTATTAACTCGTGACTGATACATCTCTCTCTCTGTGTGCTCATCGGCATGCTGTTATGTCAATAGTGTGTTGGTGACATGGGTCATCACTCGATGCGTTTGCCTGTGTATATATTTTTACTGTAAACTGTTTGCATTGGTTGCATTTAGAAAAATGCATTCCAGAGATTTATTTTGTATATACAGGTTTCGGTGAATACACTGCGTGTCACGCTAGGCCAGTGCAAACAGTCATATCTGTGTTCTCTTAGCCACAGGAAAGGAAAGGAAGTGGCAGGTGTTTGGAGAACTGGTATCAAAGTGTTATATTTTGTGTACGCCTGCTTTCTCTTGTCTCGCTCTCCCTCTTGTCTCGTGTGTGTGTTTGTGTATGTGGACCACCCAACCACTTCAGGGTCATAATAACAGATCCACATCCTGAGAGTGATATGGCAGTGGCTCCTTTTGAGGGGCAGCAGATGGGTAAGACACTATTAGTCCATATCACAGGAAGAGCAGTCCCCGTGTTTAGGAGACTCCTCACAGCTGCATAAAAGGATGTACCTCCACCCAGTCCCAATGTCTACATTTGCAGAATCCCAAATATTCTGTTAGAGGCCAATATTAAGTGTGCGATGGCGGATGTTCTTGGAAAACGCCAGCATACCTAGGAGTGTTAATCCGTCTTTCAACAGATGTGCAAGTTTGATGTTGCAAATTTTTTTTTTTGTCCGAGGCCTCTCTTGGAAAATGTAGTGTACTGAGAGAAATCCTCTGTCAAAAGTTGTTTCCCTCCCCCGTTGAACGACAGTAAACAAATTCCTCTGGCTAGACAACATTTTCTCTTTTTTTTGGTGATTTTGCAATTCTTCTTCTTTCTGGTGAGCAAAAATACACTGTGGTAATTAATATGATAATATGTGGCGGCGTAATTTTTTCCAGGCATCACTGCAAGTCATGCTGAGTGAGGTTTCAGCTGGAAATAGTGAAGACGGGCCTAGTACTGTATGTCTCTGTCAGTGCTTGGCCAGTTAGAGTGGAAATAATATTTGTTCCTCGGGAGAGAAGAGCACTATACCCACAGTTAGATCTATTATTATTATGTGCCCAGATAACAGGGAGGAAAAGCAGCTCTGTTAACCGTGTTTACCCTGTGTGGAGCAGCACTGGTTTATAATACTGTTTTACACCAAAACAACAACCCCACATCCTTAACACACATTATATTAGAACCATAGAAACTGTATTGTAGGTATGTCTACTGTATGTTTACTGCACGTCACAGTTTAACTTCAGTAATCGAGTGCACTAATGTTGTATCAGATTCCATTGCTGAGCTACGTACGCTTTGAAACACTTTTCACATTGCTCTTCCAATTGGTTTCTTCACACCACAACCCTTATAGGCTGTTTATGTGTGAGGGGCTGATTTATGACGTTAAATGACAGTGGAGAACTCATTTGTGGTTAGACTGAGTGCAGTATACTATGCAGATGCCCATGGCTGCCAGTCCCTGGTCTGTCTAGACAGAGTAAACACCAGGCTTTCTAGACCTGCCAGCTGACAATCACTGATGATTGGCTTTGTGCGGTGTGAGAGGCCAGGTCAGTTAAAATGATTGACAGCTAGGGGTATTGTACTGTATGTGTTTGGTTGGGTGTTGTGGTGCAGGATCTGGAGCAACAGCTTCATCTCTTTATGGGGCTATGTAAAGCACCTTCACCGAGGAGATGAATGAAAGGGCTCCATCTGCACATGCTCCCATAAACTGCTCATCACAAACATTACTCATAAATGTCAGGTGGATGGGGACATCGTGATATAAAAAAGGCGTTTATCTCTGCCATAGTTTGGGGTCACTAGGAGACCCTCTCCCACGTCCAAGAGAAACACCAATAATGCAGCAGATGAATCAAACTTTGAAGGCAGATAACAAAGGCTCTGGGAGCTTCCCAGGATAGAGAATGTTGGTTTTGATTTGTTTCCCGTTTCTCCCTCACTGAGGCTCAGTGCTGTACAACATTATTGAAAGCTGGAACGGTGATGGCAAATATTTTTGTTGTTATTTATGTGCTTTGCTTTTGGAGTTGCTCTGGTGCTGGAAAACTGGTATCAACACTGTCATTATCACACAGACACTCAGATGCACAAACCAATGTGTTATCCATCCGTGGCAGTATCTATCAACAGGGTTGTGCACTTCTACATATTATTGCACACAGTCAAATCAGGAAATTAATTTGGTATCCAAAAACTTCAGCACGAGTTTCCCATTCTGAAAGATGGATGTCACCACTCAGATGGCTTCAGAAAGAGGGCTTTAATGCACCATAACTGGAATTTGTCGGCTGCTAATTGAAGCAAGATGCCGAAACATGGTGTTAAAACAAAATCTGTTTTGTATCACCTCTTTGAACTGCTCTCACATTTGTCTGCTGATCGGAGGGGCTGGATGTGGGGGGTGCGGGTCCTCATCTGTTTGTAGAAAATAATAAACGAATCGATAAGAAAAGCACATCCTGGCAGTGTGAAAACATGCCAAGAAAAGACTCTGGTTAATGTCCAAGATTGAGATCTGAGTCCAACCACGCTGCCAGAGGCATCCGAAACTCCTTTTCACATACAACATCAGGATGTAGATGTGCCTCTGCAGTCAGGTTTCTTTTTTTCTTTTTTTCTTTTTTAACCTGTCCTGTTCGGCAGCTTAGGCATGCAGTGATGAGAGCTCTGGTTGCCTTGTTGTGCCTTAACAGATTTACTCTGCAAAGGGAGAGTATGGTATACTCTTCCTGTTGCAGTTGGTTTTGACCTTTATTAGCAGGGCTACCGGACTCACAGTCAGGTTTCTGAGAAACCCAGTCTGTGTGGAGAGATCTATGAGAGTCCAGACGACCAGTTTCAGAGAAAGCTCCTTTCCTGTTCTCCCTCTCCCCGGTGGTGGAGCTTTGTGTGCCAGCCCGACTGCTCGTGACACTGATGGGAAGAGGAAGTGAGGGGTGAATGAGGAGACCTGCGCGTGTGAAAGCGAGAGCGGGGGTGTTCCTGCTATACTTAGAAAAGCAGGACCTAAGTTAGCACACTGAAGCGACAGTGCGATCCGGGTGTGTGAGGGTTAGCGGGTTCAGTGCGCGTTGCTGCTCTGTCTGCAGCAGGGCCTGTAGGGCTTTGGCGCTGGCAGCCTTCAACGCTTCTCAATGATGCTTGGCACAAACAGACAAGCCACAGGTTTGTCTCAGGTCAGTGGAGATGATCGTGACAGTTGTATTCAGAGTCAGTGTCGAGGCACAATTAGGGATGGGGTGATCTGCACACACCTTCACAATGAAGTCTATTAATTAAAATCCAGCTCAAACCAACTGAACCTCTGCATCTTTCTCATTTGATGCTATAGCATATGAGTGAAGTTTACTTTTAAATTCAGTTTTTAGTTCATCTTTCCAGACTCTCCTGCACAAGATCAAATTCTTTCCTTTTCGTTGATGCACAGGAAGAAGCAATATTTCTTTTGTCCACAAGAGGGTAGACGCTCAGCACACATACAGGCTTTCTTTACTACTGCCCGAGCCTTGGATTAGTTAGAGGAAGTGACAGGGACCAAATGAATCCTATCCGACTTTGTTTTATCTGACTGCGTCTCCATGCTGTGTTTTGGTTTTTACTTTTAACACACAGCGCAGGCAATTATAGCCTGAACATCTGCACATCAGCACAGTGTGCCAGAGAGGATCTGTCATTCAGAGGAGCCAGTCATTACCTGTAAGGACCTGGTTATTACCCCATCACTTCTCAACAGTTTCCCCTTTAAACCTTTAAATAGCAAACAGAGAGACCAGGGCTCTGGTTACACACCTGAAGGTACAGTAAATTACAAATATCTCGACGCACATATTCATAAGGATATGAAAGGGAGAGCAGTGAGTAGATACAGTATATGCAGCTTTCATCAGACACATGCACACATGCACAGCAGCATGAAGGGAAATTAGGATTAAACCTTTTATTTACATTTTAACGTGAACATTTATCCAGAGCACATTGTGTTAGTTGTCACATGATCTGCTGCAGGTCAAGCGGATGTCATGTCAGGTCCTCTGGGTGTTGGTGTGTCACATGGGTGCAGGGCATATCTGGTGTATGAATGTGTCTGTGGTCCTGGCCATGCTTCGAGTATATTCCCCAAAAACATTTTTGGTCCTATTGTTTCTGGGACCATATTTCTTCTATTGTCTTCTGTCAGTCTATTGTCGCACTTTCCAACTTTCACTCTCAAGAGAAATTTGTTGGCTTGTATTGGCAAGTTTCAAGCATGTGTTGGCTGGATTGTACTGGTTATATACTGGACTGTGAGTTCAAACTAGGGACGTTTCCTGCAGCAAGTTATGACAGCCTTTTTATTCTCTTTAACTCGGGGGGCCGCGGAGGCAGATAGACAAAGCTTGGATTTTGCTGCTCTCATTCAAAACTAAAAAGAAGCTTCTGTTCTCTAATAAGGTCCTGAACTAATACAGTCAAAATTGGTTTGTATTTATTGCCCTATCTATAATCTAATATCATTCTTAAAAGGGGCCTCTATTGTTTTAAGGTGACCTGCTTTGACCTTTCTCTAATGACATCATGTCATCAAGTTTCAAATTATCCACTTCAGGCATGAGCCCACTGTAAAAACACATTTTGGAATTTCTGCCACTAGGCCACTGCATCTACTGATTTCATACCATGAAGTAAACGCCATACTTGACGAAAAGCTACACACCGTGGCGGCGTATCATACCCGTCTGAGATTGCATTGTCTCTGTGAAGACACTGTGGTATGTTTGTAATAAGTCGAGTCTGTCTTCATTTGTGTTTGAACTCGCTGAACTTCATTTTAAGATTCAGGCTGCACTGATTCACACATCAGAAAGCCTGGACAAGCGCCACTTTGAGTTTGCTCAGCTTTTCCATCCACGGTCCCCATTTCAAGCTGCTTTACAACATGATCTCAGTTATGTACAAAAACAATCCTTGTGCACGTGACCAGGGGATAGGAGTGTTTTTGGTTGAGTTAGTGGAGGGCAGTGGACTCATCTGCCCATGTTTGCCTGTTAACTGGCTGGTACACTACATTAACATATGCAGATATTCTCCTTTTTACTGATGGCTCGTGTTTTTGTTAATCAGCTGATCTCTGATCTCTAGGGGAAAATAGTTTTCAGACTTTTACGAAAGTGAGGGAGTGCGTGGGAGAGTGCACGTAAGTCAAACTCTGGGAGGGTGATGTGCTGGTTAAGGTCAAGGTGAAATGGCTTTTTGTGATTAATGGCCGTCTAAGGACAAAATATTAGATATATTTGATGGTGGACTAGAGCGAGTAGATCATCTACTGTGTTTGTCTTGGACTGTTAAAAGAACAATACGTTCTCTATTCTCCTACAAATGGAATTTGGAGTCAGGCTGGTGGCTCTGGAAGATCCACTCATTCCATTGTTATCTGGGAGAATGATGATGTAGTTGTCCACGAAGACAGATGGATGTGCACCTGGATGCTCTGCAGCTACAGCAGTCCTATACCTCGCAGTGTCTTTAACAAATATTCCTGGAGTGATGTTACATCACGTTATGTAAGACGTCGAGGGATTGAGGGTTCTATATGTGCAAGTGCAAAAATAGTCCTGCCATGATACTGAGGGCGGGTGGGGAGAGAAAGTGCAGTATTTTTGTCATCTGTCATATATTTGCATGAACGCTTTGGGCAGATTCTTTTTTTTTTTCATTAGGCAAATGAAGCGAAATGGAAAATAAAGTGGAAAAAAAAGACTAATACAGATGACAGAGGATTAAAAAGTACATAAATATATGAGAGGGACTACTGTGGACTGAGGAACTGTGTTTCCGCGCGTATGAGTGGATATCCATTTACCTTTCATTCATATAAAGACCCGGGCAGCCACCCAGGACTCTTATGTAGCCCAGTCTAGGGAGTTTTGGGTGAATGTCACGGCACACGTGTGTGAAATAATGTGAAATAATGAAGGGGACTCATGGAAAATGTCATTTAACTCAGCGCTGGTTGCCTGCTTTCTCCAGCTGGCTCTGATGCTAATGCACATAAATATCCATGTATGCAATTAGATTGTGAAATGCTGTATTAGTCACAGATATTGGTGTCATTCAGTGTCGGGCAGGACGTCAGCTAAGAGTGTCTTTGACAGTCGACGACTGGTAGGAACAGGGTGTTGTGTTGGGAGGAACAGAGGAGAAGAGAGGAATAATGAGGGAGATGCTGCCATGTGCTGTCACCGATTTGGGTTTGGCCTGAAACCAGAGTGCAGTCTGACAGTCTGACATCATCTGTTCAGGAAAATACAGTAACAACAACAAAGTGTCTTTTGTTATTAGATGACCCTACAGATTAATAAACCATATGTAACTTTGGTCCCATCAAGCCCACGATCGATCATCTCATGGCAGTTCTTCCGCTTTGGCCAGTCTGGAAACAGTAAGCAGTGCAACGCTTTTTAATACTACTCTCATGACACGGGAGTGTGGATGTGCAGACAAAACTGCCACAGGCCAAAAGACCCCAAGGTTGAAAAGGTCAAACAGAGTCAAGGCTGTCACCAGGAACATTTATTTATCTGTGGTACTGTCACAAGTAAATAACACGCTCGTAAAATACGAGTTGAAAACAGTTTTGTGGCTAATGTATGTGAAAGTCACACATACATATTCGGCAGACATAAAGGCAGACTTATGAATGCAGTAAACACTGTTTGTCCTCCTTCAGCTCTTTCGTGTGATACAGATCCAAAATGAGGCTCCGTTCATTAACTGCTCTGTGCTGGATTTATTTACAGGCCCAATTAAGCCCCGAGGTTCAACTTTTGATTTATGTTATTTTGGTTCACATGTGCCGATGAAACGTGCGTCGGTTCGACTTTGTAATCTTTGTTTGCGCTAAGAAATGGCTCGGTCTCAAATGTAGCTGTATGTGAAATCGGAGGAGGGACCCAAACTCCAGAGCAGCTGCTGACTTCAGTATGTGTTTGTAGGCAGTTCCCTGCACTGAGACTAAGCCCAGTGTTATCTGGATTGTTGTCAGCATTGTCTTTGTTGTAGCTTTTCATCCTCCCCATCATTGACATGTAAACGTGCACACATGCATGTGCACATCAGTAGGCGTCGTCTCTGTCCATGTCCCCACTGACAATACATGCATCATGACTGCAAAGATCTCTGAGTTGGCACTTGAGACACTTTGATTTAAAAATATGTGTCCTTTGGAAAACTCTTCCACTGTATTTGTTTGTACTTGTACAGCAGCTGCCCTATGAACACAAATGATGGAAGCATATATTCATGAATCTGTGTTGATTCACTGGCATTAACACTTGGTGATAGACTACAGTAACAGCCTGTGGCAAAGTGATGGACTGAGTGGAAAACATGAACGTGTAGTGACAAATTCAGAGTCTGTTGTCATTTGATTTGGATGTTTTTTCTATTTCATCATAACTATTGAATATGTCTGTCTTATGATCATGATACTTTTTGTGCCGCATCGTTGTTGAACTTGTAACTTTGAATGACAGTAATATTACACTAACCTGGTGAAGGCAGGCACTTATACTGCAAACGCATGGCCATGCTGTGCGTTTCCCTATATGCGTCTGTGATGCTGGTGCATATTTGTGTATACAGTATGCATGCATTTGTGTGGGAGGTGTGTGTGGGGAGGGTGGGAGGGATGACGACGTATATAGTGACTTATCTAAACAGACTTGACATCAGGGCCCCTGCAGTCATCAGAGGTGAATCTCTTAGACATGCCGAAGTGTCAACTTTGGAAGATTATGACATGTAATGCAATAACATGGATCTTTTTTCCATGTTGTTATTAGTTTTTTTTTTTTTAGCATATTGGCGCTGTGCACATGGAAGCTATTAGCCAGAGGGCTAAGGAGGGCTTTCCCACATTGGGAAAGGGGGCTGGAGACGATCTATGCATTATGCCCAGGAGCTTGTTTTTCCCTGAAGCCCCCTTTCTTCTCTGTGGAGGGGGGGGAGGCCTGGTTTCAGTTTGAGGCTAACCATAAATGTGTGAAAGCCTGTCGGCAAGAAGTGGACAAAAAAGGGTTTCATATATATTCATATATTTTATGCATTTTATTTATTATTCAGGGCTGTCTTTTTTATTATTCGTGGAACTAGCGTTGGCTGCGATTCCTGAGCTAAGTCCTAAAACGTCACCTCACATTGGACCCGAAGTCCAGTGCTTTCTGTCCTTTTCTGTTGACACTGTCGTTCCATCCACAGCTGGGCTTCACACATAAATTCATTTCCAGCTTTGTCATGATGGAACATCAACCATCTCTTGCTTCTCAATTAAGAACCATCTGTGCTCATCCCTGCTCGGCCCGAGAAGATCTTCCCAGCCCTGCCCGGCTGCTGGAGTCAGTGGTCCAGACTCAGCGAGCCTGTAAGGAAGAGGAGAGTCATAGAGCGCTCATCTGGAGTCCATCAGGACTAGGTAAACAGAGCCAGATCCTACATGGAGCTGTGGAGCCAGACCTTGGCTCCCACCCACCATCACAAAAGACTCAGGCAGCGGCTCAAGATACAAAATGATACACACATTGTTATTAACTCAATCCGTGTGCAAAAATGCAAAACTTGATGTGCATCGTCTCATCCATGTGCCATTTTATTTTAGTCCTCCTGTGGAGACGTGAAGAACAGAGGAATTACACGTTCTCTCCAAGGCCACATTAAATGTTTTTCTGTTGTCTTTTTTCTGGAGCGTTCAGTTTCTTGAATAATGTTTGTTGCTTTACTGTCCTAAACCGAGACTGAATTTCCCTTGCATCCACTGCTCACAACAAGGTACCCCACCCCGCCATACCTTAAGTCAAACAGGCTTTGTATCAAGCATTCAGCAGAAAGATAAATAGACCTGCAGTCGGGAAAAAGAGGCGTTATTGCACTTGAAGTATGAGATCATAGTTTTTTTTGTCATTTGCAGAATAAGTGGAAAAATTTCCAAGAACAACTCTGGTACACTCTTACATGACCTTTTAACACCCTCTGTGCATATCTGAAAACTGTCTTCACGGGTGATTTAAAGCAACCTTCTGCAAATATTTTACTTTTAAATAAAAACTGCATAAGTATTTTGATGGTACAATGGCTTGTAGTAGTAGGGAGAATGATGTTGCTTTCATTCTCAGTCTACACCCCAAACACCTGTTCCTCTAAAATGTAACTTTAGGGAGTGGGTACAGTTTCCCACAAGATGTGTCTGACTGAATTATGGTCAGCAGCTTAAACTACCTGAATCTGCTCCAGCATGGGTTATGTGGACTTGTAGATCAGTTTAAAAAGATGTGTCATTAAAAAGAAAAAAAAAAAGAAAAAGAAAAATAATCACCCATATTAAGTGAGGAAACTGTTTACGTAGAAAGAATTTGTCCCTGTGACAGCACTTCTGGGTTTGGAAGCTGGGGATGGTGAGGTCATATATATAACATCAGTTCCGCTTGAGCGCAGCATAAGTTACAGTGCTGCTTCACTCACTGCTGCCAACCTCTACTGTCCTTTAGTGTCCCCACCTGGATCTGTGTGCAGCGCACATGAAACGGTGAGGTCAGTAACAGAGACGCAGGCGGAGAATGAAGTGAAAGAGCGGGTTCTTTCTTCACTGCAACGTGGCCATCACAGAAACAACAGCACTGTTCTCTCAGCACTCAGTCTCCCAGCAGCCAGTGAGCACTGTCCACTCATTCTTCCTCCTATCATGCATCAGAGTCGCCCAGCTTGACTTCATGTTTTCTGATTTTTCCACCCGCACACTTTGAACTCCACACTTCATCGTCTGGGTCTTTTATTGCCTTAAGATGTGTTTTTTTCCCCCTCTCTTTCAAACTGCTCTCACTGCACAATCACATCTGATCCTGAGCTCAGTGTGGTGATCAACCTTGGAAAGAGAACAAGTGGCCATAAAGCAGCTAACTCCTCTGTGTCCTGTACGTGGAGAGATTTATTGTAATAATTAAGCTGTGTGCAGTCAAGGCAAGGGCTACAGCTACATATGGAAATGCACAATGGTATTGAGATAATAAACCTCCTCTCTAAACACTGACATGTAGCCTAGTCTTTAATAAAAAATAAAAAAAAACAGGTGGACCCCAGTGGTGCATGTTGCAGACACCATCACTGATCCACACTTGGACGGAATGGTTTGTGTTGTGGAATAACACTGTTTTCAGTGGGAGTCTCTTTCCAGGCAGTTGGAGGTTCAGGGTTGACTGGGCAGAAGTAGCTCGCCTCTTCATGCTCCCCTGTTACACAGAGATTGTGAACCTTGTGTCTGACTGCTTTAACCTTCCCGCTAATATGCAACTGAGAAGCATAATCTATGGATAGCGCTGCATTTCTTCATTCATTTGTCTTTGAATCGCTGGCAACCAAAGATATTGTTTCACCCGTTTTTATTACACGCAACCGCTGTTGCATTTCTTGTATTGGAGTCGAGACAATAGATGCTACAGTAACTAAACATTCTCTTTTTCTTTGATTCATAAATGTCACAGAGCACTTTCCTAACCTGGCTGTGGATTATGGAGTTAATTGACTTATTTGTCTGCACCTCACCTGAAGCTGCTGGGTGCACAGTGGCCCCCCTCTCTCATCTGATGCTAATGCTACTGGCCTCCTTTATCTGTAATGTATTCCATCTGTCGATCAGTATCTGTACAATCTGATTGGCCGGATGTGGATGTGACTGGCTCTACGCGGCTTTGGTTGCATTTTGTACTTCTTTATTTTACTAAAGTTTTCTTATGTTTATATAGGTTTCCTCCATACGTAATTATATTTTACCCCAATATCTTAATATATATAGGTTTCAGAAACTGAAAGAAATCTTACGATTGTTGACAGGCAGTTGCAGCAGTGTGACAGGCTATGTGTTATGGCACAATGTTGTTTTGTTGTTAATTCGGTTTAATGAAAGTTTTTTGTCAGCTGGTACCTAACACATAGTCTTATGTTCTGTTTCAGGTCGCACAGCCTACAGTTTTAGGGCTTCTCTGCTACTTGCCCTGTCATTACTGATAGCAGGATAGACAGAAATTAACTTAAATAACATCTATATACCAGACCTGCCTCAACAGAATGCAGGTTTTGACATTTACACAGGAATTTGTAAACGGCGCTAACAGTCTAGATTATGGGTGAGAAGTGGGGAGCGACGAGGAAGCAGAGGGTGATGTCGCCTTGCTCTGGATGTGTGCGAATATCCCATTACCTTTTAGCAGAGAAAGCATTATGTCACTTATGAACACCATATGTCTGTCCATCCTGTGTACATGGGAATTTTTATTCGATCTTGCCTCCTGAAAATGAAGACTGCACCACATGCAAGTCTGTCACTGTTGAAACACTGGAATTGACCCCAAAGAATTGGTACTGTTTACATAATTTTCACTGTGGGAATAGGCTCTTCTGTTAATCTGCCTGATAGAAACTGCACACACGTTGCTGGATGATTTCATTTGTTGCAGAAATAGGAACTCTGGGTTACATTGTGTCTGGTCAACATTCAGGCACTCCATAGGATAGCAGAGAAAACCATTACTTCAGGTGTCTTAACCAATACAGACAAATTGTGACTGGATGACAGTCATTGTCTTGGAGGACTGATTAAGTGTGAAACTGTTTTCTAGAGAAATTTGGTTGTTAAATAGAACAGGAGCATGACCTTTAACTGCTTTTAAATAATTCTTTGCTTCATACTTGCAGCTGTGAAACATTTCCCTCATACATCTTTAAGGATAATCAATCCCCTAATTTGAGCATGCAGGTCATCTAAGGCCTAAGCACCATAGCCCTCAGTCCCTCGCCACATTCCTGTGCCACCCGGACTGCAAATTACTGTAAACTAAACCAAATCCCCACCGCGGCAACGGAAGGGTGTCAGTTTGGACAGGAAAGAATTTATTTGAACGTGACTCGAGTTTCTCTGGCTCAGCTCCCCGGTGAGGATGTGGACAGGGTCTGTCTCTGGTTACTCTGTCCCTTGACGTGTTGGCCACATGCACCCCAAACAATGGCCACTTCATCCAAGTCTTTGTCTGTCTGCAGCAGGAGCAGCGGCGGCAAGAGGAGGTGACCAGGAATGAAAAACACCTCAACTGTTCACTAAGTGAGAAAACATACAGTAAATGCCCAGACGAATACTTCATTCGGTCATGCAAAACCAGAGAGATGTGTGCATCGTTTTTAGATACCTGCAAAACCCGTATATAAAGACATGAACAGATAGCATGAGATTAATTGTTTATATTTTTTTTATGTTCCTATTGCAAGAATATACCATACATTTACATCTGTAGATACAGCAATCAGATTGCATGTCATAGATTATAGCATCATTTGTATGGTACCTGGCACCTGAATTGCATGTCATTATATCCCCTGCTTCCTATAAACAGGAAATAAAGGCATTAAATTACCAAAATAAAGCAAGTTGCTCACAATTTTAATTTAGTAAAACAATTGTCAAACTGGTGTCAGCAGAGAGCACAGTTTAAGAATTTTGATATATAAGCAAGGTCGGATTGATGTTGATGTTGATATCGCTCCACAAGCTGAGTACCTGGTATGACCTTAGCCAACTGATTTTTATCAGTCTCATATTCCTGTCTCGGAAATATCTGAGCCGCCCTGCAGTGGAGCTGTGACCCAAATGTTCTGCCCCTCAAATGTGGAAACCAGCCACGTTTGTTTTTTCTTCTCCGCAGCCTGCTAGCATGAAACCATACATGCAGTTATTTTTTTTTTTTACTTTGGTAGCATAGAGAAGTAATTGATTCACAGCATCTTGCGTGGACACAGACTGTAGGTTCTGTACACGCTGTGGCAGCTGGCTCAGGTCACACTCAGAATAATAAACCCATAGTGGGGGTGATGTGTGTGTGTGTGTGAACCCAACTGGACAGTCCCCTCTTCTTCTCTATTCTTCACTCCTCCAGGTTCTCTTACCAGGCACAGGCCACAGAGCCAAGGTGATGATGGGCCCCAGAGTTCCCCAGTCAGCCCCTCTTACTGGTCCCACCCTGAATGGGTGTCTGTTCACTGACATCTCCGTCTCTCATCACCACCCCATCAATCCCGGGCCCCTGTGACCATCCCTGCAGAGACAGGGCTCGACTTTGTCCCAAAACCCACCCGACCTTCCCACAAGGCCCCCTGCTTCATAGCCCCCTCTGTGCATAGGTTGTGACAGCTACCTGACAGCAGAGGCCCCTAAATTACAGAAATTTTAGTCCAACCCTCCCTCTGTCCCCCAATGCATCAAAACACCATTGCTAGAAGCGCCAGCATCCCCCAACGTATCCAAATACCATGTGTCTGTCCAAGAGTGCGAGCCCATCCCCCATTTTGTATATCCATAATGGAGCCCCTCTACCTTGCTTTCATCCACTTTTAGGTTCCCTGACCCAGTAAACGGCTGCACGATCAAGGCCTCCACAGGGAATAGAGGTGGATGTTATCATAGCATTCCAGCCGATGTGAAAGTATGCCAATTAGCATTGCTGGAGAATGTTGTTTTGCTAGTCTCTTTCACTAAGCCCCCTCCCAGTGGCAGGCAGGCAGGCAGGCAGGCAGGCGGAGCCCGTGTGGCTGGCTTCTCGCTGTCACTGGAATTGCCATTCATGCTGCAAATTGATACTTTCTGTTGCAGCTGCTCGAAATTTATTGCACAATGAGAAAGAAAAGTTTGAATTCTACTGTGGGTGGCACCTAACCACTTCTGTCTGTCTCACTTATGACCGGTGTATCTCAACATGTACAAATCCTAAACTTGTGCAATAGCTTTTCCCAGCATTCCTTGGCTCTGTGGTGTTGGTACCCACACTGCACTGATGATAGCTGACTGAAGATATGCTGTGGTAGTTAAGATAAGGAGTGCTGCAATGATCTGTGTGTGTGTGTGTGTGTGTGTGTGTGTGTGTGTGTGTGTGTGTGTGTGTGTGAGTGTGTGTGTTTGCAGACATGTATGTATTCACTTTTTACATACTCCAGTGCTCAGACAGGTTTATTAGGTGTTTGCCCTGCAGAGAAAACATGAACTCAGACAAACTGAACATAAAAAAACAGAACCTTAAGAAAATATATAATTTTCGCGACGTGTGGTTTAGACACCCTGCTAAAATTGGGACACATCAACACTAGTCTTTTCTACTGAGTCTCTCACAGAACTGATGATAATCCAGACAAAATACTATACTGACACAAAAGGCATGCATTAATTATACTGGGATGTAAAGTCAGATTATAAACTACTTTAATTTCGACCTACTTTTCAGAACTGATTGTACTGTGGAGGAAGTGGAGCCAGTGTCCTGATGATGTCACGCATTGGTTTGTATTGAAGCTGATTTAAAGCCCAGTTGTGGCTGGAGGATTTGGAAACATGTGCTAACGTAATGTTGTTTCAAATGAAAATGACCACAGATTCAAGACACAAAGTTCCAATGACTTTATTATATGATACTTACTGGAACACTGTGTGTAGTCATCATACTCAGATGTTCTCTTTGCTCAGAGGAAACTTTGCTAACTACTTTACTACCACTGATGTCACAAGCTGTATTGCTACACTCCTACAACTCCCCAAACAACCGAGACATGAGCTGTATATCACCAAAGTTAACATTTCCAATCCCATGTTGATGCGCATCCAGAGATGTCCAACCTCCATAGATATGGTAGTTGATCTTTTCATAACTTTGCTCTAGTTTTGCTTAGCAGTGTGCAGTTGGTGTCCTTGTACAATAAGGTATAACAATAAATACATCAGCACAGACGTATTCATGTGGACATTTGGTGATTGCACAGACGTCTGCACTGACCCTTGCTTACATCCTCTGATCATCGGTGTGTGGACACTAGTGGATCATCATGGAGGTGAAAAGTGTTTCTCCACCATTTACAGTGTAGGGTTGTGTCACACTTCTCATCATTTATCTACTGTGGGAAAAGACGAACACTAAAACCCCTAACACCTTCTGTAGTAACACAAAAGAGCACTTGCAGTATTTGTGCTATATTGCACATTTACAAAAACAACCATGATGAAACTAAATAGAAGAGAACACTGGAAGTTGATCCGGTTAAACCTTTCACTCTGGAGCAATGATATATTTTTTTAAAAGGCAGTGATTTAAATGAAGTGGCAGAGACAGTGGCGTTCACAGTGTGCACCAGACCTCTACTCAACCACAAGATCTAACCTCAAACAATGTGCTGCAACTCTGAAGCATTGTTTAAGACAAGAGGCACACTCTTAACTCTGGCTCCGACCACCTGACCATGACAGCGAATGCCTGCACTCCCCTCAAATACACAGGACATGCTTCTGTCCAGTTCGAGCGCACACTTCCTACAGCAAATAACCACTTGAGTACATTTGCAGTGTGTTTTGACTTGAACCAGAACCACTTCATTCCTCCACTTTCCACTGAATGCTCCTGCTGCAGGCGAAGTAAAAACAGTCGTTGCCGTCTCACAGGGCTTTAATGTGTTATTGCAGACAAACCTTCTCATAAATTTAATTTGTTGGCAGAAAGAGTCGAAACCAAAAAGGAACCTCAGATTTTAGTGTTGTTGTTTTTTTTTTTTAATGTTTTGGTGCACGACAATCAGTTCCGTCTCGGTTGGGGTAAGGCTTTATGACCGGTAGCCAGCAGGGGGCCAAAAGGGTTGAGAGGGGGATGTCAGGTGAGTGTGGGTGTTCGCTGCGTTAGGGTGGTTCTTACTTGAGGACTTACTTGCCAAAGAGTTCACCTTTGCCCTGCTCTCGCTCAATAAATCAACTGATCTGCAGTGCAAGTGAGCAGTTTGTGATTTAACAATCTCTTGATTTTTGTAAGTTGCATTACTAATGAGATTTCTGTGCCTGTGTCCTAAACTACCACCACTGCATATAATCATATGTTGTTTACATCAGTGTAAGCTCCCAGCTCAGGTACAGAAACAGTAGTGTTGTATGTGTCTGGACTTTCACTCATTCTTCCCCTGACTCCCAGCGGACGTGTGGTTTAGTGTAGTGTTCCTGGACTCTCTAGTTCTGCTGGTGGAGGGATGTATCATAGGATGGGTTGTGATGAATCAGTTGTCAGTGTTTGTGTTTCTGTGCCAGCTGCTGCAGTGTTGTGTTCCTGCAGAAGTGTGATTTGTCCTCAGGCTGTCATGGCTGCTGGTTTTAAGTAAGAAAGTGGATTGGATCACAGCATGATCCTAATGTAGGTGATCGTTTCACATAAACAAGTCATCATTTGACGGGGTAACTCTGTTCGTAGACTTTGTGCGCTCTACAATTGAACCAGCCACATATTAGCAGTAGCCTAGCAGAGCTATTTGTCTTGACGTGTTGCCAACTTGTGATCTGATCAAGCATGATAACTATGCCGCAGGAGGATAGACAGAATGTTGACATTATTATTGTCACTGCAGTTGAATGAAAGAACTACTATGTGGTAATAAGACATTTGAAAAAAAAAATCAAGAATTCACGCATTATTTGTAACTTCATGTGAAATAGGGTTCTCTTTAATTTTCTTTGATTCATAGTCATGATCATCAAATACAAGACTTTCTTTAATGGGTTTCAGTGCATTCCGAACTTTTATTAAAATCTAATATTGTGAATGTATTAACTAATGTGTTGGAGCAATATCTGATATGATAAACCTTGTATCAAAGAGCAGATGGAGTTGCCTCTTTTGGCCCTAATTGGAAAATATACATGTTTAACTTTGTACAATAAAGCAAAACCAACCAACAAACAAACCAAAAAAAAAATGTATTTAGTAGTTATCTGCAATTAAAATGGCTTTCTTTTAGACCTTGTGTCTACATGTTTAGTGCTTAATTTTCAATGTGTTTACAATTGTTTTTAAACTTAGAACTAGTTTTTGCATGTTTGCTTTGCAATGATGCAGCACTAAGGACTTTTGGTCCATGATTAGCTCTTGGAATGGGTTTTTTCATGGAGGTGGGACTTCAAGAGTATGTGACACTCAGATTGCTAATAATTCAGAAAACAAATCTGGATTCTGGCCTAACTAGAAACAGGAGAATGACATGTCATTTTGGTTTAGTCATGGTTTCAGTAAGTTAGAGGACAGGGATTGTCTCCTCAGTACATTTTAGTCCAACCTTGAGATCACTTGAAAATGACTATTGTTCGTTTTCATGGCTCCTGCTCAGGCTGACACTCCTCACATGCACATGCAAAAGTGATTTATAAGGAATTAAACTAAAATCCAATAAGTGCCTATAAACTGTTGCAGTGTTTCAGCTTGTGCTCGCTCCTAGGAGTAACGTGTAAGCCCTGATTACACAGCCTGTTTTTGCTACTTTTTTAATGTTTCTTTATTTTCTTTGGGCTCTTTGTGTCCATAAAGGCTGCCTGGTTTTGTCTATTTGTGTGCACATTAGAATGAAAGTGCGACTGCAACAAAAGAGAAGACTATTTGTATGTGCCAGAGAGAAAATGTGGAATTCATCAAGAGACTTGCTTGGTGAGTGTTGGTCTGTTTTCCCCTACCCCTTTAAATCATCTCTCTCTAATCACCTTTCTGTCTTTATGTAAACCTGTGACTAAAACCAACCATCACAAGGGTGTTTGGGTTCATGAGACACGTGACAGCCAAACTTAAGTTCTAAGACATGACGCCAGAACCATTTGCTTCTTTCTTATAAGTCCATTAAACCCTTCCATGGCCCCACTGTCAGTAAATCTTCATTTTCTTCAAGTGTGGTCTGACATTGTGAAACACATTGAAAGATGTTCATAGCTATGGCAGTAGCCAAAGTCCTTCTAAAGCCAGGGCCAACTTCTCATATGATGTCTGGCCATTGTTTGACAATTGGGAGCACCCACAGGGCCGTGAAAATGAGGATGACACCCGTGAAATCACATTAACTTTTTATAACTGAAATAAATAACTCAGTGGAAAGTGGTTTTCCAATGCAGTTTGACTAACACATTTGGAGTGCTCAATGTTTAGAAGCTGTCAGGTGATGAAAAGTTGGGTGTTCCTCATTGTGTCCATATTCTTTTTTTTTTGCATCACAATAGATTCTGTCCCCTGATTTGTGTAGTGTGTAGTGACAGTTTTGTATGAAAGGAGTGTGTCTGTGAAGGGTCTTAGACATCTTGGTCATATCATCTTCAAAAGTTGTTGAAGCATCTTCCACAACTATTGCCATACAACAGCTATTGTATGGCAGAGGCATCTGCAGTTGTTTTAGTCTCGAAGACATTTCTGTTCGTAAATTGCAGACTCTCGAAAGGGAAAAAACAACGTCAGTACAGAGAGCACTGTCATCTGCAAAGAGGTGAACAAGGTCAATGTTCAGGCACGTGGTTTATTCATATCATGCCTGAGATACTTCAATTTATATGGTCATGATACATCTTCTATACAAACAAAACATGGTTCCACAAGATGCGTGAAAGCTTCCAGCAGAGCATCCAAGTCTGTGGTTGAACTTGCAGTGTGCTATAAAAAGGCCGACTATTTCTGTAGTCTAATAAAAACGAAACAGTTTTGTGGTAGAGTGACCCAAAATATAACAAAAAGCCAGTAAAATGACAGAATTTAAAGGCAGTGAAGACGATGGCATCCAATTAAGGAAGAGCTGCTTTTACCTCCCCAGTATTTCAGAACTTACTTTGCCAAAAATCATCTTGCTCATTCATAGTCATTAATAGCAGCAATGATTCCAAACACCCATTGGCATTTTAGCACTTCAGATCCCCTCGACCCAACGTCAATGTCCTTTTTTACATGGGATTTTGGGGACAAGAAACATCATCATGCCAAGACGGGGGTTATTCCCCTCGAAAGTTTTCAGCTCTTCAAAGGTCTGACATAAAAAAGCCATTTACACTCAAATCCACACCTAAGGCCAATGTGGACTGATGTTAACATAAGCTGTATGTCTGGAGGAAGCCAGAGTACATGGAGAAAACAAAGTTGTAGTATAGAAAAGTTATTTCAGACATGCAGACATGACCTTAGTTTTATATTAAGATCATAAGACTGCCATGTTTTCTCATGTGCTAGTCTGTTATTGATGTTGAATTCTCCATACTGTTTGGATTGTAACTGTATTTTTATTTGTAAATTTAAAATGTTCTCCATCCCATGTATCACCACTCTGACAGTTTTACTGTGGGTCGTCCTTAATCAACCATTAGGGACAAGATGTCACAGTCACTGGGGCATGTTGATGTTAAAACTTCCCACATTTTAATGCCCGAAGAAGCAGCCAAGAGAGTTTTAAGATCAATCTGTGAGACTCACAGTTAAAACAAATTGCATGTGAGAAAAACCGTAAAAATTGCAGAGTTCAGAGTCGTTTTTGACACCACGTTAGACTATTCCCATGCAAGTGGAAGAATAAGCTACTATTTTGGTGTCTTTAGCCGATAATTAAAACTTTCCCAGGGTGTCAGTTGAAGGAGATATATTCTGTTTATCGTGGCAGCCAGATTGCGAAAAGTATGTAAACGTATGAGCTTGTTTACACATATGTTTTTTTTTTTTCTCTGTGGCCATGGATTATAAATCACTCTCTTGTCACTATATCATCCCTTGTCTGGTGTGCACATTACCATTTATTTTTATTTGTGTGGATGTAACTTCTGCACCTCTTGTTGCAATACTTGAAGCAGCATGCCACTGAGTCATTCATCACGGCTGCCTCTGTTTTATGTAAGTGTAAATGGCAGTGATAAAGTCAGTGTGCATTGCGGAGCCAAGAGAGAGAAAATGCTGGCTGCACATGACTGTGTGTGTGTGTGTGTGTGTGTGTGTGTGTGTGTGTGGATGTGGATGTATGGTTAAAAGAACCAGGAGCCCAGCACTGTGTCCATCCTGGCATTAGACAAGTGTGACTGGAGAGGAGCAACAGCAGCATTCAGCCAATCTCTCTTGACTCTTTCACCTGGAATCAGGTACTGCCACTATGTTTTAATAGATGTGCGTCATAGTATCTGTAAAGTATTGACCAGCACAGGTTCACGACATGCCGACTTTACTGCAAGGAAGATGCACAGTGAGCACTAACTATAGAAACGTTCTGCAAACTGAACGAAGGCAGCGCATAATCTAAATGTGTGGACCGACCTCATACTTTTATTACTGAGCCAGAAATCTGTCATGATCGAGCAAGAGACCGTTACTCATTCAATTACATGTTCCATGTGTGGGTTCCAAGGCTTCATGCACAGCAGCTTCTGAGCAGGTCCAATTTTTCACACACATCCTCATCTCCAACACTTAGACGGTTGCCTATCCAAACAGGACTGCACTGGGTCTCTCTGCCACACACTCTGTGTGTGTGTGTGTGTGTGTGTGTGTGTTAAATATGCATCTGCACAGTGTACGATGTGTGGTCATTATATGTTTGGGTTATTTCGTTCAGTGTATATTATGACATGTGCCATGCTGTTTATTCTCTCTACAGTTGAATGCAGTGCTGGAGGCACTTAGGGTAGATCTTGTTGAAATGGCATGTGTACAGGTGTTTGGTGTGCGTGTTTCAATCATCACAGTCCTTTGATTCGAACAAAAGGCCACTTTTGAGCTCCACATTGCGATGTCTCGGCGATTTAAGGAGGCTTTCATCTTGTCATGTAGTTTGCTCAGACAGGAAAATGAAAGAAAGAAAGGGAAGGCCTGCTTGTCAGCATGGCTTTGCTTGTGAAGTGCGTTGTCTCTTATACAGCTGTATAAGTAACTCCCACGTGCAGTTGCAAAACAGAATTGTCATTCAGAATCGAAAAAGATGATCTGGAATCAAATGTATCCTGCTTTATGTGGCGCTAAATTACTCTAACTTTGTTTTGTGTTACTGCTGATCCTGTGTTTTGCAGAACAAGCACTGCTGAGATCTGCCAGGAACAAACTGACCCACTGGATTTAGAAGTGGGCACAGAACCTTCATTCTATATTTAATTTTTTGTGAACATTTGAGAGAATACAAGTCCATTTTAATGTGCTGTCATCATGTAATCTCTGGCATCTTGCATACCACAGCGTGCCATACCAAACCGAATAGCAGGCTGTTTGGCTACAAATGCCTGCTGATAGGAAGATTTGCAGTGCTGGCAGATATGGATACTGGCACTTTTAGGCCCTAAAGTATTAGCTCTTGTAGTGCTTTTTACAATAAATCATCTTGTTTCAACTGGAAACATGTTCTTTCTTTTAGAATCAGATATCACACAGCAGTTAATCCTCATGCCAGGCTTTGAGCTTTATTGATTTTAATCTTATCATTACTTTGCCTGGACGCAGAATGAATGAGGGCGTAATGCTAATCATCATTTATTGCGATATTGAAATAAATGATCGTCATAGTGACATCTGCATATTGCTCATGTCTTTGCCCAGCACCTGTCTAGATATCCAGACTTGCTCTGATAAGTTGATGCTGATGGTGATTTATTTGTTTAGTGGGTGTCTACGACCAATGAGAGTTGGCACACAGGAACAGGAAAGATTTGCCCTGTGTTTTTACGATGGCTGTTCTTGCTCAATCCTGTTTTAAATCATCAGTTTCCACATTTTTGTAGCATGTTCATCTCTGCTGCAAAGTCCTGTCAGATTTTTTATGAGTTCTGAAGATCACAGCCTCTGCCTGGTCTACGTGCTGAAAGTTTTGTGGTGAGATAGGCAGCTCTTGTGTTTTTATTCCCCTTTTGGTCAACATGGGACATTTCAGTAATACTAATACAATATATAACAGTAGTAATGAAAATTGGCGCATACTAATTGATACCACTTTACAAATTTATCCAGTGTCATTCAACATTCCATAATGTTGTTTCTTGCTATGATGTATGTAATATCTAAAAGCGATAGACTGTGTCCTTTACACCTTCCATGTGAATGTGCCTCCCGTCTGTCTCCCTTTATTTCCATCTTCCTATCTGTGGTTAAAGTGCAGTTATCATTTTAATCCATCATTCCCCTTCTCCCATTTTCACCCACAACGTGTGAACCTGACACTGGGATTCTTAATTACACGCAAGAGCGTTTCAGTCTGTGAACCATACCACTGTTTGCCCCTGCAGGATCTGGCAGCTTGTTTGTGAATGGATATGCATTGTAATGTTAAGTGAGTATCCTGTGATCTGCTTTCTGTGCAGCTCAGTCAGACCTGTAAACAGCGCGGCTGGAACAGCAGACTAATGGAACAGAGACTTGCCCCATTTTATGTAGCATTGATCCACATTACAGCCTTGTTGGACCACACCATGTTCCATAACTCTGATACTTTCCCCCAATGAAGCCTCGCAGCTACTTGGTCCTGGTCTCTCCCTAATTCATTTCTGTTGACTGCAGGACAATGACCAGAAGATTAGTGAGCAACAAGCTTGGGCTCATGCTCCGCAGACGGCAGTGCACGGCACACGGTTGTGTGTGGCTGTTCCTGAGCGTGGGCTTGTGTCCCTGGCGCGTTTTGAGGCATGTGTGTTTGTGTATGTGTGTGTGAAAAGTCTTTGCGCAAAGAAAAGAATGAGACCCAGTGGTTTATCAATCACCAGTACTTGGTATCATAACAGAGGCATTATGGCCTTAACGTTCCAGGGAAACGTTAAAAACGACACTCAGACAGGTCGAGCGTGGTGCCGCTGAGATTGGCCCGCGGTCAATCGAGTAATGTTGGACCAAGCTATGCAGCGCTCTGTCAAGTATCACCGGCCACGATGACTCAGAGGAGCTGTTAGTGAGTAGAAATGCGAACCTGTCTCACGAGTTCATCTCAGTTTGATCTGGACCAAGACTTTGCTCAGCATGGTGCATCTCCTCATCGCTGAGTCACATGTCACAGTGAGGGCAGCGCATTAACAAGCTGACGGTGGGACGCAGAGAAAGAGAGAGAGCGAGAGAGAAAGCGAGAGAGAGTAGCGTGGGAGAGGAATCAGCATAGCCAGAGATAGACGCTTAAGCACCTTCTGATACGGGGGTGACGCTAAGTCTGGCATCAGCGTTTTTTGGCCTGACGTCTGTGGAGGAGGAAAGCAGGAGAAACGAGAGGGAGGTGTGGAGGCAAGTCTGGGTCTGAGTGGAAACTTGAATGGAGTGGAAAGTGGGCTGGAGGCCACTCAGCAGATCCACCTTAACCCTGCCAGAGCAATCAGCTATCAGGAGTTTAGAGGAGAGAACCGTTTGCCCCCGTAAGTAAATGCAGGCCGGTGGTGGTGGTGGTGGTGGTGGTGGGGTGGGGGGTGGGGTGGGGGGATTTGGCTCACCGTTTGAGCTCTAATGTGAGGAGATTTTAGTAAGTGAAGTCCTCTTGTTTTCTGGAGAGGGTGCCAGAGCCTGTCTGCTTTTTAATGGGATCACAGCGGACACCCCAGGAACCACCGCCAGGTGAAGTGATTCCACTCCCGACTTCCAGCTGTGTAAACAGTCATGCACACACACACACACGCACGTGCACACGCACGCACTATCACGTCCAATAAAATACTTGCTGGCTCACATGAAGGGAAATGCTCACTTTCCCTTTTGCTCTCAAACGAAAACAAAGCTCATTCTCCGCTTTGGAGAAACGTTCTTGGCCTTGTAAAAAAACAATGGGTTTCTTGAAAGATGTAAACAAATTTAACAAGAGCCAGTGTTGTCTTTTCTCAGGCTGGGAACATGACACTGTCCCTTCTCTCTCACCCTCTTTATTGCCTTTGTAGTTCATTCTCTCGTAAATCCTTGAGTCAGCTTTTTCTGCCAGTGTTAATTTTGGGTATAAATTTTAATCAGTCATTTCATCAGTCCTGAAGTCTTATCAGGCCTTCGTGTACCAGTGAGCTCTCACTTTATCCAATTTTTTTTTTCTTTGGTAAATAAATGCTGAAGAAAATGTTGTGACTTAAAAAGTACATAGTTACGAACCATTCTGGAATTTGCTGCCCTGGTCATTTTCGGATGCAGCTTCACTTAGACAACATGAGCTATAGGGTGAGTTTGTTCAAAGAGGCTGCGAGGAATCTGTTTTAGTGGCCTAATGCTCCATTGTTTATGTAACCGAGAGAACGCGGAGACTCCCTTATGGCTCCTTTTAAAAAGCAGATGCCAGAGATTTTTGCCTCAGTATTTTATGGCTTATTTGCTACCAAGGAGATTTTGACGTTTCTTAGGGGACTAAATCTTTCTTCACTTTGCACGTGCCAGTCTGAATTTTCCTTTGAGGATGGATCTAGCTGCTAGTTTAATCATACCTGTGTCCAATTCGTTCGCTGTCCTTTTAACCTGGACTGGGAATTGTAGGATTCTGTGTTCCAACTCCTTTTAACCTTTCATGAAGCGTCTTTTACTGCATCACACACACAGCTCTGCTCCACTGCTGAGACTTACACTACTTCTAGTAAAATTAGTCCAGTGGCCTTCTTTATCAGAACATATGGTTTTAATTGCTGGCAGATGTGGGATGCAAACTGTGATGCTGCGGTCACTGTTTTGGTATGCAGTCAACAAGAAGGCAAAAGGTACTGGCGTGTGGATTCAGTGTAATTTTGTATTTTGAACGCAGACTCAATACACAGATTTAATTTAATAATTCACAAAAATAACTCTTAACAATAAGGTTCCAGACTAATTTGTCCATTTCTCAGCTGCTTTCACTTTAAAATCAAAACTGCCATCTCTGCAAAAAAAACACCCACCATGACAAAGTCCTTCAGTTTCCTGCATATCTTTTATCAAACAAAGAAAGTGCTCTGTCATTTGGTTAAAACGTTGCCTCTTACTAAGACAGACCTAGTCACTAGCATCATTGGTGCACCTAAGTGCAAACAAACAGAAACCTGCCGCTGACAGCACAATTTTTCTCTGAGTCACTGTCCGGATCCCGAGCGGAGAGACTATCATCTGAAAGTCAGAGGAGTGCTGGTGTTGACAGAACTTTCGTTATATAAGGTCTTTGTCACAGATCTCGCTCAGTGTGCGAGCATATTTCTGTGTCTTGTGTGTAGTCAGGGGTTAAATTACAGCTGGAAGGTGTGATGTTTTTAATTATAACCAACCAGCCATGTCTCGCAGCTCGAGGAGGAGGGTCCAACCGAGAGTGTCAATGTGACACCAGTTTGGGCCAGAACAGACAAACTGGTCCTAATAAAGCTATGATGGACCATAAATAGCTTTTTTCCATCTTGTCTGGTGTGTGAAGATATAATACTAATGTTGTGGTGTTAAGGTTGGTTCTCTGAAGACAGAGTATGCTTATATTGATGTTGGATGGAGATTTTTTGCATCTTTAGAGAGATAAATATAAGGCATGACAAAAACATTACAATTAAAAAAACTCACCACTGTTTTCATATCTGTATGATCTCACCAATAATACAGAGTTTGTGCAACAGCGTCTGGGTCTGCAGAGAATTAATTTTAATTCAATTTGAATCCAATTTGATTTTAAAGTTTTTTTCTACTCACAGAAATATTTATTGTCATTTGTCAACATTTATTTGTGTTGTGGGTCCTGTAATACCTGCAGAAGTTCACCAGGGTTGTGACAGCTTGCCAGATCCTGCTCTCCTGGACTGCATTAGTCCATTTGTTGGCTCAGGGCTCAACCTTATTGAAAGAGTCTGGACCACAGCCTCATCTGTTTGCTCAGCTGGATGACTCAGACTCCCCCCGGGGATCACTGAGCTGCTGTCCCTCTGCATGTGCCACCAAGCCCCCAAACATTCATTACTGTCGTGGTCGCTGCTCGGTCCTCAAACAGTAATTCGTTTAGAAAGAGGAGGACGTATCTGTTTTAGTTACGGCAATGGATGGAGAGTCCACAACTGTCACGCAACACAATGTGCTCACAGTGGAGGGTTTAATAAGGTCTGGAGATCAAATTTCAGCACCTCATTGTTAACTGTAAAAATTACCAAAACATTTATATAAATCAGCTCAGTAGTCTTTTTTTATATTCATTAAGGCTTCTGTTGCATTTGAATGGAAACTTTCATATTTTTATTGAAGCAAATGTGGCCATGTCTACTGTTTGACATTTAAAAGCTAATTTGCTAGATTGCTAGAAAAAATTACAGGCAAACGACTCTCAGCTTGTTTTGAAACCTCACAGTTTTTAAAACAATGTGGTAAATTTACTGTATGAGTTATCTTGCATATAGCAAATACATTGTAAAAATCCATGTACATGTGTAAATGAAACCAGTCAAAAAGCTGGTGTGAATATCCCATGCTGTCATAGTGACTCAGTCCTTATTCAACACTTTTACCTTCCCTTTTGACCCCAGATCCAGTAACTTTCAGGCGTTCCACTTTGACCCACTGGCTCCCTGTTCCACTCAGTGCAGAGGCCTGAGAGGCAGCCGAGTGATATACTGTGTGTGTAAAGTAAAGGCCGTTAAGTGGAACACAAGCCAACAGCAATAAAAGCTGCAATATATCTGGCAAGCCGTCCTTCCTGCAGCATATCCATCCTTCGCCTTAGTGTGTTTGGGCGTGTGCTGTTGTGTGAGTTTGCATACTCGCAGCTTCCTAAGGTGGAGGATGACCTCACAGGATGACCCCCAGGTGCTGATTTATAGTTATACTTCATTCCACTCATTCTTTTTCTCTGAGTGGGTTTCAGTAGAAACTGTTTACTATGATTACAGAATGAAATATGTGCCACGTAGCTGACATTAAAACCTATAGTGACCTATACTGACTAGGTGGTAAGGGCACCCATACAGGCGTGTGTGTATGTGTGCGTGTGTGTGTGTGTTAGAGAGAGAGAAATCTGTGGAGATAGTGGAATCATGAAACCATGTCTCAATAATGGAGACTAATGTGTTGCCAGACCTAATGACATGCTCTCATCTGGAATGCGTCAGTAGCAGCAATCAGCATGGAAAATTGACTGATATGGAATTTCTTTGACAAGCTTTCATTCATATTCATAAATTGATACTAATGTGGAAAAGTATGAGCTAGTAGCTCACTTAAGGAAAATGAAGCTGCTGTTGGAAAAGTACCTAACGTAATAATGCTCACAAAGCCATTAAGGTGACCAAAATATCTATACAGTGTTGTTCATGACTGAATGGGTGTGTGTGTATGTGTGTGTGTGTGTGTGTGTGTGTGCGTGTGTGCGTGTGTGTGAACAGTTTAAGCCTAGCAAGCATAAAAAGAATAACAAAGAAGGCATGTTAGCACTGTGCTTTCCTTTACTGTGTACTTTACCTGATGCCAAAGACACTGTTATTTTACTGTTAAATTCTGGATGGACTATTATGCATTTTCCATTGTGACGCGATTGGCAGCCGAGTCTGTGTACAAGATGTGGCCTGCCTCTGCCTTTAGTTAAACTGTGTTCACTGATCACTTCCCTGGGTGAGTGAGCAAGGCTCAGAGCATCAAGAGAGGAGAGACATGAATGACTGATTTGTGTTTTTTTTTCTTCGTCTAGGAATCTGAGTTTTGGAAAATACTCACGCCCCTCCCCCCTGGCTGCCCCCCTCGGACTGTGGACTGCACCTCCCTCTCTCTGCGGTCAGCCCACTGTGTCTCCCCCATGCCAGGTTTGACTGTACACATTGATGAATGGAGCTCTCTTCTCCAGCCTTGCATGACTTTTAACCGTTACATTTCCATACCTTTATTTTGCTTCCCTCTTTCTGTTCTTCGTGCCCATTGCTTCACCGCCCTCTTCGCCAGTGGGAACGTAGTCAGCGTAGTCGGCCATCAATCAAACCGCTCATTAAAAAGCAGTAAAGCAATGAATCAATTAGCGTCTCCATAAAGTGGGTTATTGTCAGTAGAACGGTGGAAAAAAGAAAAATAGTGCAAAAACAACAAGCGGACCCTTTCAAGGAATAATTTATATACGTATTTTATTAACACGGCTAATAAACGCCCGCTCGTTTAAGGGTGTTTTCAGTTTTGTTTGATCAAACTTTGTAATCTGTGTGATTGATACTTGGATGTAGCTTCCTGAATGCTGCCAGGTACAACATGCAGTAAAAGACTTGGTAAGCAGTACACCTTGGGCAGTGAAATGCCCAACATACTGCAGCGAAACCACAATTATTAAGTGTAGTTGAAAACACTACACCATAAAATGCCACACCAGCCAAATGCATTTAGCAGCAGTGTGCTGAACCGTAGCCAAGATTAAGCCATTCATAAATCCACATTTATTAATCCTAGGATTTGTCCGCAGTTGCCAGTTTTACCACCCAATCACTCTCTTGCACTAGATCTCACTTTTGACGTTGATATGACTGGGACTGTTATGTTAACTAATAATACGACTGAAGAGATTTATTTTCGAAGCTGTTTCCTACGTAGCTCGGGTTGTTTCTTCTCTGCTGCCATGTCTACTGCCATAGTAGAAAATGGAAAACAAACGGTGCTGTTGTGTAGGTGTGGGTGGGAGTCTGTCTTTGGGGATTTATATCTGTTGCTCAGTGCTTCAGAACTGACCGCTCAGATTTAAAGGTCTGACTGCTCCGGTGCATGAATGTGCAGTAGCAGTTAATTCTTAAATATTACAACCTGTATACAGGACATTTAAGACCTATATTAGTTTAATGAAGTATCAAATTTGGACTGCTTGGCCTACGTGGATATGTGTGTGTGAGTGTGTGCGCGCGCATGCGTGCTTGTGGGTGCACAATTTACATAATTAAATTAATGACATGAAAAAATTTTTTTTTTAACATTGTCCTCAATCACTCTCAAGTTGTTTATAGACGCACTGACTTCGCCTGCAGCTAAACCTACACTTGGATGAGGTTTGGGAGTGAGTGTGAGGCAGGCCTCAGGAGAGTGTAGCTTAACTGTGTGATGTGGTTCGAGATTGTTCAGAAATGCAGACGTCCTGGGGAATTTGACTGTTAACTTTTCCATAGTCAAAAACTGGAACTACTGTCTAAATGCTTCAGGACAGACCTCCCAGTGTAGTCTGAAGTTATGTTAAACAGCAACTTTAGACCGTCTGACTTCAAGTGTTGAGTGTCTGTAGTATCAAATAACATAATCGTTATCGGAAAGACATCCAGCAAAACAGGTCGATTAAAATGGAGGAAGGCGGCAACTTTTTCCAAACTCTGTCTGATGTGAGGCGTTGGAAGCCTCTGCCTCTCTGGATTTTACTGTTCATTTGTTCAGCATTAAAAAAATCTTCTCCTCACAAGTGATGAAACACATCTTAAAGGTTTCACCACCTTCATCCCAACCCCTCAGCATGAGGAACAAATTCCTATGGTCCAGGGAGTGTATGTTTTACTGATGTCATGTTGCATGATTTGTACTTTAAGTCTGCAGAGTTCATAGTAAGTATGAGCTAAACTCATCAAGCAACCAATGTGTAAAGTTCAGGGTCTCGTCTCGAGTGACCAACACAGACAGCATGATGCAGAATGATGGAAAAAATACATAATGCACATTATTTATGAGGTGCAGGTTTTTTCAGATACTATTTTATTACACCAGGAGATAATCTACTGGGACACTGAACTATTAGTGTCTAGTGTCAAAACTGTGTTTATCAAAAGATGGATGGAATATTATGAGACTAATGGCTTTCCTGTTGTAATGATGTCATGCTCTGTGGTCTCCAGGATCTAGCCTCCTGTCGTGCTTATTGTGCAGTGACTGGGTGCAACACATTTGTAAACGCAATACATTAATGGTCTTTTTCACTGTAGCACACAAAGATCATTTTTCATATTTCTTGTACTCATGCTTCTGCATGCAAACACGCATATGCTGCTTTCTTGAGGTGCACTGGTTGTGTTGTCTGAGGCAGATTCTGATCAGGACCGTTTTAACTGTTGAATTAAATATGTAGTCGTGAGCTGCTTGATGATATTTTCCCCAGCACCCTGTCTCAGTTTCTCATTTGCATGCTAATGACACCAAAAAGAGATGAGTAGATTTCTGGGTATTGCATGTTTTTTTGTGGATCCTATCAGCACATTGCAGTGTTGTTACGGTTCAGAGCAGCGCTGCTCTGTGTCTTTGTCTCTAGGGGACCTAGGGGATAAACATATTGATTTACGTCTTATATGGTTTCACTGACATGGATCAGGATTATTAATCTTGCATGTAAAAAAATGAACGTGACTAAGTCCGATGAGTGAAATGTCCATGTTGTCTGATAGCTGATATTGTGGTGGACACTTGGGAGTATATCTCTCACCCAGGAGGGTTATGGGTAAAGGGGCGTGGTTTTCTATATAGTTTTGGCGCCTCCCGCCATGTTGTTATTCTATTCTATATTGTGTCCCGAGTAATCGCTGTTTGACTCACCTCATCTCGGAGTTTTCCTCATTTGGGGTCACCAATATCATCCTCTGGCCAGAAATACTCCTGGATATATGTGAAGGGATTTTAACACATATGTTTTTATCTTGCACATTTTGCACTAAATGGAAGGTTCTGTATTGTGTCATGGACTCATACAGTGTTGTCAGTATTTCACCACAAAAATCTGACGAAAAGTGTGTTTGTTTTACTTATCATTTATGCGTTTGAAAAAAAATGAACTCTCTTGTTAAATGTGGGCATATCATTACTTTGATCCTGTCTGACATCAGTCATGAGCTGATTTCATTTTGGCTCTAATACCAGCACTCAGGCTCTTTCTGAAGCACCAGCTTATGTTAAATACAGTTATAAAAATAGATAATATTCTAATATTCACCAGTTTTGACACTGAGGTATTTGACTGCTCTTGACTGAATATTTACATCATTTTGATTGGCCCCCAGTTTGACATGCATGAGTTGACATTTGCCAAAAACCATTACCTGTTCCCCATTTTTCTTGCTTGACTGGTAGATCCCTGGGGGTGTATTTTGTGCGTGTCTGTTTGTGTGTGTGTGTGTGTTTATACAGTATACATACATTTCTGTAAGATGCATACTTGCATGGACAAAAAGGCAAATATGGCTATTTTTAAATAGTCATATAAGTTTATATTGTTCAAGAAATAGGATTTATCATTACTAGTAAAGATAACCTCAGTGTTGATCTGAAAAAACTATTTTCTCTTAAATAGAAAGTTATATGAATAAAAAAGCAGATATACGTACAATATATTTATAATTCTCCGCATTAATCTATTTTATGTTGTTGTATCCTTTGTTGGACACCCTCTCATTTATGTAATGGCCAATGAAACTTTAAATAGCTTAAGCATACAATAATGGAATCTCTCCTGACGCGGTCTGTGCTAATTCTGCTTTGATACAAAATAGGAGAATATGTGTCACTGTTTGTGGGTTTGTGTGTAAAATACAGGCCTTGTTTTATCTGTTGAGCAACATACTTCATCAACACGATATGGACGTTTCTTTAATAAGACGCTAATAAGACTTGTTTATTCCTTTTGGACATTGACCTCTCATCCATCTGCCTCCTCCCTACACACACATCATGAACCATGCTGACTACTGTATAGAAATTGCACAGGCCTTTAAACACTCTTTCCCGCTGACGTCATGTCTTTTGGGTCAGCCGAGCGGCAGTGCACACTAACTGCAGTGAGGTCACCACAGTTAAACAAGGCAGAAAGTTTCCTAAGGTCGTAAAGTCTGGCCACTGAGTGTTTGGAGCACTAGGGAAATATGTCCTGGTTAATTGGCGAGATAATTTCCGTCGCGGCAGCTGAGGTCAGGCATGGGCCTCCTTACCCCGCTCTCCACAGTCCACACATACAGCACAACCCCTTAATCTACCGGCCTCCCATCAATAACATCTCATTTAATTGTAGTTTTTCTCTTGCCTCGCCAGATCGCCGCAGTTCTTGGCCACACTCGATTCATGTGAGCCCAATCTGGTCTGTAGTAACGTACTTCTGTGAAACTGTGGCCCCTTCTCGTCAGTGACTGTTTTGGACGGGACCCTTTTCCCCGAACGAGACATTCGGCTTGATCGGTTTCAGTGAGAAGTATGTGCAAATTTACAGCAAGCAAAGTTGTGCTGGACACATGAAAGAATGTAAATGCATATAGAGAAACTTCAGGTTGATCACTTGGCACAGTAGGCGAAAACCAAACAGAACGTCTGCATTTGCTTCTGCAGTTTGCTGCACTTTTGATGGTACATGCAGATTCCGGCAGTTTGAGATACACGCTGAAAGGTTTCTGGCCACATGACAAATGGACGTCCAATATCCCTGTTAGTTCTGGTTTGTTCTCCAACTTCGGAGGGAGAAAAACTGCCAGATATGCCAATGTATCCACCACTTTGTGTCTGCCATTTGATTCTAGGCTGGTCGGTTAGGTTTCTGAAAACAGCTGCGTGCTCTCGCTGAAAGATGCTGTAATGCTCTCAGTTAGGTGATAATTCTGTTTGTCATGTAGTCACGTGTAGTGTGCACTGGGCGACTCACTGGTTATATATAAATCAGTGCAGCTATAAATAAAAGCCTGACTTGCGTACAGACCCAGCACATCATCGTTATAAGCAAGAGATGATTGTTTTCCACTCTTTTCTCAAACTTGTATTTGGACCCAATCTTTTCTGTCTCCTGTATTGCTCAATTGTTTCCTCCTTTTTTACCTTTATTGCCACTTTCCCCTCATATATTTCTGCCTTGGTCACCTTCTGTTGCTCTTAAATCATCGGTCCTGATCTCTGCCTTTGCCAGTGCATGGTAAAATGTTGCAAGGATGTCTGTAATCTAGTCTGCCGATGGCTGCTCCAGCTCTCGGCGTCCTGGCCCTGCAAGCACAGCGTGTTGGAGACTTGTTCTGTGGGTGGGAAGCAGTTGCATGCGAGGCACACACTGAGCCACGTGCTGTGGACTTCTCTCCCCTTTAAAGCTCTGTAGCTTTTCTCAGTCTCATTCCACCTATTTTTTCAGTATTTCTCTCAGATCCTGCGGCGTGGGGAAAAACTTATGGTGCGGTTTATTTGTTCTGGGTTGGTGTCAGTTCTCACATGTCCATGGCAGGCTTTCATACCTCCATGACGGTAGCCTGGATGGTGCGGGATTATCACGATATCATGTGTGTGCTTGTCCATCTCACTGTTTACACTGCTGCCGTTGCAGGAAACGTGTTTGCATGTCTGTGTGTGTGCACCAGCAAAGTGCGTGACAGCCAGCGCGTTTCTCTGCCACAGCACTTCTGTCTCCAGCATCTAGAGACTCATCTTGTCCCTCTCTCCATTTGTGTGTGTCTTGTTTACGTTCCTGTTCGGAGAGAAACCAAACCGGCCTTGTTACAGTTCATCTGGTGATTTGAGGGAAATGAGTGAGGGGGGTTCAAAGGAAGGGAGGGCTCGCAAGAAGGAGCGGGTTAAACGAACGGCAAAATGGGAGCTGAGCAGTTTTCATCTGATTGTTTCAACTAATGGTAAATTGCAGCCACAGGAAGACAGTGACCTTCTCCTAACATGTGTTCATCATTAATCCAACTATAGTGAGAGAAGGCTCTGTTTTCACCAAGAGAATACGATTTGAGGAGTTTTATTATTCACACTCCATGTGTACACATGATCTGTGCAGGTGTATGTTTTTAAATATGATTCTTCATATAGGTCTTTTAATTCTTTGTTTTTATGCACATTTCACCGTATGAGCTGCAAATCATTTTAATGTGGCTTAATATGAAGTTAATAATGTAAAATTATACTCAGAATAAAAGGTTGTTTTGAGAAACAGGAGTCTTACATAGATAGTTCTCTGAGGACAAACCAGTGTTGAGTACAGTTGTTGACAGACGCGAACTTGAGTATATTATTGGTAAATAGAGGTGGTTGAGTCATTCCCTTTTCTTTCCAACCGCAATTGGAGATTAGATATTCAGTTTCATGTCCACAAATGTGCTCTGTTACTAATTAAAGGGCCAGTGATTTGTTGCTTGGGTCAGCAAACACATTTTGGATGTTTTCAACATATGATGACCTTTGATTCCCCCTTAAATACATTTTATTTTCTTCCTCACACGTCTCTCATTCTCATTGAAAAAGACATAAATGTGAGGATTTATGCTCCTCACTCTTTCTCTCTTTTTCTTTTTTCCCTGCACCCTCATGTCATCTCTTTTTTTTTTGTTTGCATCTCACACTGTGTATGAGCCGCAGGACTTTCTGTGGGAGAAAGAGCAGGAGATCCAGGCGTGTTGACATCCAGCTCCTCCATGTGATGTATGTGATGGATATAGGGGGCGGGGGGTTCAGGATGCAAGTCCTGTTCCAATATTTGGGAGGCACATAAAACATATTACAGAAGGGCTGTAAAAAGAGCCAACATTAGTGTCCAAATTTAAAACATGTCCCAGGTCTCAGCTGTCGTTTGCTAGGGGATTTCTTGCCCCCCTTCTCCTCTTCTCCAGAGCTTTGGCAGAGAAAAAGAATAGAACAACAGAGGAGAGGGGAAACTGGCAGTCTGAAAGTTTCCTAACATGCAGACTCTGTTAGTTTGAGACAACATGTGCAGTGTTTTTTATAGTGTTAAAGACTGGACACGAAAATGAATCAAAGCAGGGCAATATGAGCAATAAAAGACTCAACAGGTACCAGACAAAGGGACAGTTAACAGACCACTTTGATCATATTATTGCATACATTTGGTGTCTATTGGTCCGTTCATCCACATTAAAAATCCATATTTTTTCCTACTTTGCCGTGAGGATTATCTCACCCTGCAGATACTTTTGATTAAATCTGCTCCAGTCTCTGACGTTTTTGCTCCATTCATATTTAAGATGGATGGATGGATGGATGGATGGATGGATGGATGGACGGATGGATGGATGGATGGATGGATGGATGGATGGATGGACGGATGGCCAAACATTGGGTATACCCATGAAATATTGTCATACTTCAGGCAAGACATGGATAAAATGGCCCTATTTTTCCAGTGTATTCATATGTGGTTTAGTGCATGTGTAGCTGTATTTGGTTTTTGTGTGTCCATGCAAATGGGTACATGTGTTAATAGAGCTTTGCAGCTGAGACACATTAACATTAATGATGTTTAATGATGTAAATAACTTTTACAGGCTAAATATTCAACAGCTGAAGTGTGGTATGTTTAATTGCCACCCCACCGATAATCAATCCCCATATTCAGTCTCGCTGTTGCCCTGTGAAAGGCCTGAATAGACACTGAATATCCAGTGCTGCTGGGAGATTCAAGTAGCAACCCAAATATACAGAGATATTCTCAAACAACGCAGGGCTGCCAACGAAAACACTGGTATTTGTTTATGCATTTATCTGGATTTCCTGTCTACTTGTCGAGCTGTTGGGTGCTGTGGGCCATGCTATCTGAGGCCCGATTGACAGCTTTGGCCAGCCCTGGCCAGGCTCTGCTGTATTACATTAAGGCTGGGTTATTTACCCTGAGGGCTCATAATGATGATGCTGTCCCGGTCCCTGAGACGGCTCTGTTCTCCCAGTCACCTCCCGCCCTTCACAGGATGCCGGGCCTGGCAGAATCCCACTGGTGCTCCCACTATGCATCTTGGACAGGCGATGTGGATGTGTAGTGTGCTTTAGTTTTTATGTATCAAAGCCGATATAATCCAGCTGTCATAGCATATTTGTGTGAAGCGATTGTTTAGAACTAAGATTTTCAGCTTTTACACGTAAACAGTCGATGACCATGACTTTATTTTATTTATTTCTTTAAAACTGCTCTGTTTACACATGACATTTTTATTTCAAATATGTTATGGTAATATTGTCTGTTTGAGTATGCTGATGTCCGCACTTATTTCTGACCTCTGTGTTTAAGCACTTTCTCACACAGCCACTAACATGGGTGCATTCGATATGGTGATTTCAATATTTTTGATGTGTTGTTTTTACAAAATTTACAAAAGAGACTTATGACAGCAGAAATCCTAGTAGTCAAACCCAAGCGTAACCACACTCATTAATGATGGCCCAGTTCAGCGCTATTAAGCCAAGCCAGTGTGCAGGCATGCATAACACCAGAGCCCTGGAACTGGCGCACCTGAGTGGAATGAAAGCCACAATTAATGTTATTCGTCACACTGCTTTTTCTGCAATGGTAAGTCAAAAAGCTCACTTAAAAAAAAAAAGAAAAGGGTCACAGTGAGATGAGAAAATGACGTTGAAATCATAGATAAATAACAGCTTTACTCTTATTTGCATTAAATGTATGTGTCAAAGGGAGAAAATGATTAATAGATAATTGCCACCATTTAAATAAACAAATGAAAAACCAGTGAAAGAAAAACAAACCAATCAATCTAGATACCAATATTTTTTTTTACTGCACATGTTTGATTTGATCAGCGTACTTCCTGCACACCTGTAGATAGTGGCTGCTGTCAGCAGACACACTGACATGTTGTAGGTTTGAGATTACTTGTTACTTGTTCAGAGTTTCGTTATTGACCTTATGGAGTGCGTCAGCCAGCCCAGTCAGCGGGGACCCAAGCTGTGTCCTGTTGGACCTCTGCCTTGAATGTCTCAACCAAATTCTTTTTGATTGATGCTGGCAGAAATCAGACTTATTTTGGCAGGTTTTTTCAAGTGGAGTATTTGACAGATGGTAAAATTACATTGTTTCATTTTCGTTAAAAAAAGAGGTGACTTTTCCATTATTTAGAAATGTAGCAAGTTCGTTCACTCACCTACAAACCATCCCAGCATTTTATAAACTGGAAAGTACTCAACAACAAATTATAAGCGCATACTGGAAAGGCTGTTGCCAAAGAATTCAGTTCCCGTGCCAGGTGAATTTTGCTACAACAAATATACTACTGGAAAGTAACTGTCCAGAAGGACAAAATAGACAGTAGGGTTAAATGTACAAAGGAGCAGTGTGCAAGCAAAGACTCCTTCCCCTTCAGTTTGCACCAAGAATTTTTCCCAACCAGAGGTTGTTTTCAGGTGTATAAGCAAGCCGAATATAAAAATCTAAGTAAACACTTTGACATAAATGTAATTTTGCTGTGGCCTACATGACTTTGGGGAATGGGAAGCATGAGAAGTACAAACATCGTTTGCCCAAATGCTTCCTCAGTGCGTGCATGGGTGTGGGCATGTGTGTGTAGGTGCATGGTTCAGAAAGCCAACTTAAGCCACTGTCCAGTTCGGATTTAGTAATTGCTATCTTATATAAACATCGCATTTAAGGATGTAAAATATTAGGGGCATGCAACGTTTTGGACATGGAGTCATTTGCCAGTGATTTCATCTGAGCTTTGACCACCACAATACAGCTGTTTCCATATGGACCACGCACAAATATGTAGATTAGACGTTTTGATATTGTTTTAGTTATCATTCAGTTATCATTTGACTTACTTGAGCTTTTGATTTTCATTTTCCTGTCAGCATGTCCCTTTATAACTGTGAAATATTGGACATTTGTGCAATGTTTGCTTTGTCTGTTTTTCTGTTTAATTTACGAACAATTGCCAAGACACAAGACCTCCTGAAAGGCCAGTAAATAAATATAAAACTAACCACTGTAGGTTTGGTGCTAGATAATAAGAGCTCTGATTGTATACAGTTTGTGCAGTATCAGCCTTTTTTTTAAAAAATTGGTACAGTTTATTAAAGCAAAATTTAACCTCATATTGCCTTGTAAAGTTGACTTGTAAATGGCAACCCCACTGATCCAGTGTTTATATAGATATAACTTTTGCACATTATCCATAATAACTTCCCTCTTGGCCCCAGTACCTTTTGCCTTCCAATGTCTTTGTGTGTTTAGGCAAAATCTGACTGTGTCCTTGAGCGCTCAGTAGGCTTTCCGTGTGCACACAGAGCTGAACAGTAGCTTGTTTGGTTGCTGAATAATCCTTAATAAACAATCCGAATGAACGCAGAGTCTCTCATTATCCCAGGGAGCATGCCAGCATGGTACTAGCAAACTCTGCCTGTCTGCTCTAAACAGAAAACTATTGAAACAGCAGGGGCCCCCGATGGTAGCAAAGGCAATCTATGTGCACGCTCTATAATGCAAAAATACACAATAGGACAGACAAAACAATCTCAATGCCAGACAAAGCCATAATAAATACAGCAGTACACATGGGCCGACTGGCCATCAGACATGTACACACTTGCACTGCATGCATCATTTGAATATAATAGTGGGGTATTGTTGCAGAGATGAATAATGCGCAGAGGGATTGTTAGCTGAAGACTTTAAGAGACCACTGACTACTGCCTATAACCGTCCCTTTTTATTAGGTAGCGCAGCTCAGGCCCTAAAGGCATTCATTACACAAAGAGCTGAGCCTGTGTGCCCTGTTGTAGGCACCACACATGGCATTCAGTAACACATGGCGGCAACCCCTCATAATTGGGGCTTTCCTCTTTAGACCTTTCATCACTTCCCATCACTGAAACCCTGAGAGGGAATCCTAAGCTTGGGTATAGGCCATTAACCACAAAAATGTGCATAGTTTTTTGTCTCTGATATGTTTTCTACCTTTTTTGTGTCATGAGGGACCTAGACTTTTGTGCAGGGTTGTACTGTTTCTCTATTACACTCATATACTGGATAACGTAAATTCACACACACACACACACGCACGCCCAGAAATGACTTTATTCACACACTTCAAAGCTCTGACTTCACACTACCCAGTGGGAGTAGCTGTCTATTAGTGGCTTCAAATTTGAAATCTTATTTCGTAGCTGAGAAACAGAGAGGTTACAGGGACAGAGATGCTGTCAGTGAGTGACTGATGAGTTTCTTTTAAGAAGACCATCAGGGAACCCCGACCAATCTGCACTTCCCCGCTTTCATTTCCACAACTGTCACACTGAAAAATGTCAGCAATTAGAAAGTATGGTAATATAAAGGTAGTTTCACGTTTGATGTGCTGTGTCCTGGCGTAGCTGTGGGAGTTGAAGAGGGCAGTGAGCAGCAGGAGGGAAGATCAGACTCTGGACAGATGGAGTTGGGTACAAATTAAAAAAGGTGATTTTAGAAGATTTAGGATTGTTTTGACTTTTTAAAACACATCACTCAACATCACAGAGGTTAAAGTTAGTATTTTACCATACTGTTCATTACTGAACGCAATGAAGAGTTTTTTTTTCTCCGCAAATGCATTTTTAAATTTGTGTATATCTTTGTTTTGCAAATCATCCAAAAGACGATTTTAAATGGGCTTTCTGGGTTTGATGTCGCAAGCCATGATGTCGTCATGGAGATGTCTTCTGCTTTTTCATGTGCTTCTGGACTCTAATTGAAATGTACAGTCTTTAATTTGGTTATCCATAAACAGCACATTTACTGGGTCATATGCTCACAGGCAGTTATAAACATGTGCTTTGCTTTTTCCCCCCTTATTTATACAAAACTACATATGAGATGCGGCTGTTATTGTAATTATAAAACCATATATACACAAACATGTAACAGGACTGCACAAACTATTAAAGACATGTAGACCAACTGACTTTCCAGTAGTGGCAGAAGTTGTTAATGTCCCATAGGATACAGATGATGGAGACGAAGAGACAGCATAAAGTTGCTCAGAATGACTTATTTGATTAAGGCGTTTTGACTTGTGCTTCGTCTGATGCCAGACCTGGGACCTGTAATGGAGAATGAGTCAGAGCTGGAGAGAGAGCGAGAGAAGCCAAAGAAGAAAGGGATGGAAAGAGACAGGAAGAATGATCGGGGGCTTACTATAGTCTACCCATTATTTCTGCCTTTTATTTGCTCTCACACATAGTTTCAAGTGCATGGTGTTTTCGATTGGGGTTGTTTTTCAACAACAAAGAACCGATGACAGACAAACCATAGACCAACCATACATTCTGCTTTTTATTATTCATTACCCGTGGTCACAATTCTTGCCCACAATTCAAATCAGTTAATTTCGGTCTGCTGGTAGTGCAGATTGTGGACGAGGAATGAGGACTAACAAAGGAGATCTTTCCTTGTTTTCAGGCCGATGACATGTTTCTAGTGCTAGAGGAAAAAATCAGAAATCAGCAAAACGTGTGCTATTAAACAATGACATCAGCGTGGTAAAACCATCACTCACTGGGTTTGAAAACATCTAGTTGGATCTGTGGGTGCTTTTCTAGTGGTTATTAAATAGAGACAAATAGCAGAGCCACGCTGTCCACACACTCATGGAGAGAAGAACCAATACGAGACACTCGCTGTTTATTTTCCCTGGTTCCAATCGCTGAAACTGCTGCAGAAATACTCCATATATCATCTGTAGCTTATAGTCTGGTTACGTTTTAAAACCATACTATATGAAAAACCATTACTTTACTGCTTGATCTTTCTGGGGATTTACCATAAACTTTCTGGGCAACGTGGGTGCAGTGTGATTTCTTGAACTTGATGGTGGCAGATTCGATTTAAATTTCTTTCCATATGTAAAACCTTTCTCGCTTGGCTAAAGGTTTTCAACCAATAACATGAACACCTCAGAGAACCTCAGGCTTCAGGCAGTGTACCAGGAAGTAATCAAAACCTTGTAAATCTACTGAGGCATAAATGAACCCAAGGAAAGTTTTGTTTCTCACCATATACATTTATGACATGAACGGCACACAAAACAGCAGCTTTAACCGTATATATCCGTATGCCATTATATATCTGTGCCAATAGATCCCTGCTCAGGGGTGAGTTCGGGAAGCGGGGGGAGAAGGAGGTTGGGGATGGATAATGTGGTGTCTTGTGCCCTGCCAGTTGCCTCAACCACTGGCATGTCTGCATCTGTACATTTGCCCAGAACAGCCATGTTAGTTTGTTCATGCCGTCAAATGAACAATCAGCACTACTGACTTGAGGAGAGGTTAGAAGGAGTGGAGGAAAAACATAGGGGCGCCTTGTGTAGGGACGGGGGATTGAAGCCGGTGTGGGGGATTTTTTCCTTGAGCATTAATTTTCCTCCAGCACCACAGCTGATTGCTACCACATTGATGATGGTTAGTTAGTGGGAGAGTACCGTATAGTCTAGAGTCCAATGGCCAAACTGGCTTCATTCCCTGTGGCACAGAGCCCCTGGCACCCAGCGCTGTCCTTCCGCCGCCACAGCGTCACTGTCTCATCCCTCTTTGGGTCTTTATCCACATCTCCACCAGGAGCTTGGAAGAGTGTTCTAAAGGTTTTTATTGATTGACAATTGTGCTTTTTAAGTTTCCACAAAGACATTGGTTGACAGTCAAGGAATGCAACTAATATGCTTTTGGATAAATTCATAGAGGCTCTTTTGTTGCATGTAGAAGCGATCCAAATCAACATCTTTCTTTTTTCCCATCACCAGATCCCTCTGCTCTCTTTCAGCCTCTCATTCTCATCTCCCCTCTCGCTCATCTCCTTGTATAGTACGAGCTGGTTGCTATCAAATACTGAGCAATATATTTGACTCATTTTCCAGCCTCTCGACTGTCTGCGTGTTGTAGGAGCAACAACATTATATTCCTGCCTCCTGCAATTTAATGCAGAAATTGGAAGCCGTAAAATTCAGTGTGGGAGTCCAGCTTTATGATGTAACTAATTTTTAAAGTGAGCAGTAAACCAAACCAGATTCGACTTTACCCTTTTTGCCTCCATTTGTGTCACTTCAGTTTCTCTGCGGCATACCCATGTACTCTTGTATGGTCGTCTTTGTCTCACGGAAACCACAATTCCTATATATAAACACTGTAACAATACGCTAACCGGTTCTTGACAGTTTACACACTTGAACAGCGAAGTAAATGTCAAACATGGCAGCAAGTGACATTTAGAACAAAAACATCTGCGCTTAGTTTCATATCCTCAGTGATCATACTTTGCCTACCTCACACGCACCAGGCGCCTAAACCTTAATAGGCAAAATAAGCATCAAATCTTAAATCAAACCAAGCTTCAAGACAACTGTAAAACAATAACTCATTCAATACTAGAAAATCTAGAAGTGTTTCTAATGCAATTAAGAAAACCTGCCGCTTGTGGAGCATGTTGTACACATATGCTCTTTTCTGCTATGACATTTATTAGAAAGTTAACTGCAGCAACAACGAAGGAACGTTGTTAGCACCTAGTGTGACGAAACTTGGACCTACTTTTTTTCACTCAGTTCCTCCACAGGTCCTTGTTGTTGCAAAACGGAATGACTTTGATTCTTTCAAATAAACTTTAATTAGGTTATTTTTACTAAACCTGTCCGAGCTATAATCCACTTAGTTGTTAGATACAATTAAAAGAAAGTGTGTGTGAAAGAAAAGAAAAATCTTTCTTTGATAGAGTATATGTTTTTCTAGTCGAGGCCATATCTGCCAAAGATGAGAAAAGTCTGCTTAAAAACTCCTTTTTCTTCCTTTTTCGAAATGAAAACACAGACGAATGTTTATGGGCCACGGTTAAAGAACAAGATCATGGTTTGTTGGCTGGAGACCCCCACGCTGACAAGGACCACTCTCCCCCAACATACACTTCCACCTCACTTTACACATAATGCAGTCAGTAAAAACTATGGTGGCGCTGAAAAGTGTGAAGTGAACCGTGGTGACTGTAATATATAAAAAAGTTTTGCTAGATTGTTATGTAATGTACACGGCTTCGTTGAAGAGCAGGATCTGAACTTTAATCAAAAGTTCTGCCATAAATCCACTCGGTGGTGGATATGATATTTCTTTGATACGACAACAAAAGCACAGACCTTTTCCTGCAATATATTTTTCTGCGGTTAGCTTCTTTATGTCTCTGGGACATCATCCAGCTCATGCTGAGAAGCAGTAACACTATAGAGGGCACTCTGGTAGAGGTTCCTCTTCATAATGCAGGGTGGTGGGGCAATTCAGCTACTGCGATTGTTCTCTTTCATCAGAGAATCGAGGTAATAAACAGGATTTATCTTTGTTCCTGACCTCATTTTCCTACGTATTATTAAAAGTGATGATCTCTGGTTTCTTTTCCATCTGAGGGAAGGAAATAAATCCAAAAGTGGGTCAATGGCTGGCCACGGATTCAACACTTTATCAAACAGTCAGTGGATGTCCGAATAGGGATTGCTGTAAGGAGGTATTTCCTGCAGATGGGCAGCCTGCTTTGAGAGAGTGATGTGGAGGGCTTTAAAGGGCCTGACCGTCTTATCCACTCTCTATGTTTAGACTTGAATGTATTGTGCCATTTTACTCGAAAGAGTTTGGAGGCTACCATTTACCAATATTTTTTAATTCATAGGCTTCATCAAGATGCAGGTTTATTCCCATATTATTTATTTTTAAGTTCCCTCTGCTTCTGCATCTTTTCTTGCTTTCTTGTGCAGCTGCTTCACGAAGGCCTGTCATTGTTTCTCAGGGGACTTTTTCAGATGTACTTTTTCTGTTGAACGAATGCGCCTAAAATTGAGTTGAACATGATATAAACATTGCATTGTAACGTTAGAGAAACTGGACTGAGACCTAAAATATATGACTGATGACACACTTTATTGTTGTTGCGTTGCTTAAAGGAGAAAAATGTAAAAGATTGTTGGTCTTTTCCTGTTACTCTCTACTCCGAGGCCCCTACTTTCCTCTGAGCTTCTGAGACAGGGAAGAGGCTTTATCACTGCTTTTGTTTAAACCCATTTGGCTTTCCCTGACTGACACATGTTGCCTGGCAGATGTGTGTCTGAACTGGTGGGACTGCATGAGAAAAATTATAGGCGTGGGTGGAATAGAGATTGTTGGATGATAAGCATTCCTGCTGCGTTTAAGTATGTGTTTGTACCTCTGAGTGTCTACATATGGCTCAGTGGACGTGAGAGCATGTGGCTGTATCAACATCTTGAACCTGGGGCTGTCCCCAGTGAGGACATGATCGATGACTTGGGTACGGCAGTGAAAGTCTTTTAAATTGAATCAAAATGGAGTTTAGAACATATGACTTCATCAGCCCTGTTCGGCTGAATGTGAGGTTAATGAAATACGGCGATCTCTTTTAGCTCAGAGCCTGCGTTTTATTCCTCTATGAGGTTGTTGCTCGACCATGTCAGTGCACTCAGCTGTCATCGTTTCGAGCGAACAGACACTGAATGATGTCCTGGAGCTGATCTCACTGCATTGCTATTAAGAGTGTGGTCAGGCTTTTCAGATCTATCTGTACTGGAGGGACTATGCTTCTTCAGGATGTTTCTATATCAGAAAGAGTAGTATTAAAATGTGTGAAGAGTATCTACTCAGGTTTAAATAGTAATATGATGTATATGCTCTGTTCTATCTATCTATCTATCTATCTATCTATCTATCTATCTATCTATCTATCTATCTATCTATCTATCTATCTGTCTGTCTGTCTGTCTGTCTATCTATCTATCTATCTATGTCTGTCTGTCTGTCTGTCTGTCTGTCTGTCTATACTGTACATATACTGTACATATTCTGTATATGTGTCTTGGGGTTATGTGGTTTATTATTGGTTTAGCCCTTGCTGCTGTTTTACTTCCAGATCAGCCGTTTAGTTCTTGTCAACGACAGCTACCTGACCTATGAGCAGTAAATCACATCTCCCCCTTATTTGTTATGTAAAAAATCAACAACAGTCTTTCTTAGGTTCAGAGAGCTAGAATTATGAGGCAAAATTGCCTTTACATGCATGATCTCTATAATTTACATGCCAGTCATGTGGCTGTGACAGTCACTGTGCGGTTGTCTAAAGGTTATCTCTGCTTATCTTGCCCTATGGGGAATGCTGAGGCCTCGCTCTGGCATTAGTCTTATCTTTCACATGTGGAAATTCTTTCCCTTGACAACAGCTTTATAGATTATGCTTGGGACTTGTTTAACAGCATGAGCTGCTTTGTAAATATAAGGTGTTTTACATGTTTAAAAGTGAAGGAAGTCTATAGCCTATATGTTGGTGAGTAGTCATTCAGTTTTCTGTTGGGTGCGTGAGCTGGTCTGGTAATGTGGTAATTGCGTGTATTCATGTGAACCCAGCACTTTTAGTTTGCATATGTGTGTATGTGCTCTCTCAGGTGTTTTTGAATGCATTAATGGTCCTTTTACCTGCTTCAGGAAAGCAGTTGGGAACTCAGTCAGCTGTGTGTAACAACACTCTCCCACCTGCTCTAAACTTGCCAGGACAGGGGCTCAAAGATCCCACAGGAAGCCAGTTGAACCCCGGGGTGCTCATTGCATATTCAGGTCCTCTTAAACAGCCTCGAGTGAGCACAGTGAAACACACTGTCACTGCTGGCCCAGGCTCTGGAGGGTTCTGTGAGAGGCAACATCAGTACTGTGGAATCATTTAGTCTGTATTTATGAGCATGCGTTTATATTTTTGTGGACGTTGTCAAGGCTCTCACAGAAGTGAGCCAAGAGCATTATATATATGCAAAAGCAAATATTCACGAAAAACAAAGGTACAAGGGCCAGGGTTTTGTATCTTAATTACAGTGCCACCATCTGGTTGTCTGGAACCATAGTTCTTAGGAAGCAATTGCACTTTATTTTTAGTTCTTAGGGCAAGTGTCACTTTAGCTCGTGGTCATTTAGCTGTAAAATTAGCAATGATAATAAATTGGCACAAGCACAGTCGTGTTCTGCACCTTCCGAGGTTGAACGTTAAAAATCCAAGCAGACAGTGTCCCAACACTAAACATCAAAACCATGTTACACAACCAGTGATATTTTTACATGTGGATGTTCTGACCAAACTGTGCCGTGATAACGCACAACCGCACACATATTCAGGAGGCAGAAGAATTCCTTGTCACATTATTGTGGCTGGTAAACACAATCAAGTTCAAAACAGTCACGTTAAAAAGAGTGAGCGATGAAAACCTGAAGCACAAACACAATGAGGCAGATCTGTCTATTGGAGATAGGTTGGTGTACGGCATACACCAGGATCGAGTGAGGTAAACGAGCAGGTGGGAGGGGCAGGGTCAGAACATGATTCTGACATGTTCTGATACATGTCAGAATCAGAACGTGTGCACAAACAACTTGACCGACCAACTTGAATGAAAGGTGGAATGAGCAGACGTGACAGACGCGAGTGTACTCGGTAGGAATGGTTAAGCTGGAAATGTGGAGGAAAGCCAGCAGGATATTCCTAGACAGAGTCCGAGGACAGAAGTTGGAAGGCAGTGAGCTCTCACCTGATCGTTGAGTGTAACTAGACAGGCATCACGCATCTGTGGTTTTGAGCGGCCTCTGTGTATGATGAAGCGAGTGTGTGTAATATTAGAGCCTTGATAGAAGAAGCCGACAAGGCCGCTCTGCGTTATTCCAAGGATTATCCGTGGTGTCAGTCCTAACTGCTCTTCACAAACCTTGAGAACCACACAGTATCCAAGTGTGTGTGTTTATAGGAAATGTGCTTGCGTGTTGCCATACTGTATGTGGGTCATTTTTTTACTTATTTTGGAGAACTGTTGGCCGATAGACAGAAATCATTAGGAATGACTCAAATGACTGAGTCGTGGGATTACTACCGATCAGAAACAAAGAAAAGAAGAATCTCAGATAGATTCTCCATCTCTGAGAGAAAGTCACCGTCTCCACTGGGTGAGTCTGCTTCATTTGGCCTCGACGGCACTCATCTTGGCCCCTATACAGGCTCTCTGCATGAAACCAGCCACAACGAGGAGACTGTATCTGTCCAGAGGGCGTGAAAACATTTCTGTTATCACAATGGAAAACTCCCAGTTGTCATCAGGTGGGGGGAAATATTTTGAGTCTGTCTGCCGGCAAGTGTGTGTTACTCTGGGGCAATCCTACTCTGTTTATTTTCTGAAACAGTAGAAGTTTCGCTTCCACATCACAGAGACCAGGATCCCTTAGCCACATCATCGACCTCACTACTGTTTCCGTGTGTGGATGAGTGGAGAAAGTGAGCGGTGTGTGTGTGCATGCATGTGTGAGAAAGAGTAAAGGTTTCCTTTTCTTTGGGGTGTGTATGAAGCTGAGGGGAATGACTTTCAGGATTAGCCAGGGATCAGAAGATGATGAATATAATTACAACAACATGGAAAACGTAAAGTTAAAACCACAAAATTGACAAGATTGCTGTTGTTTGTTTAGACTGAACGAGCTGAGGGATCAGTCAGCGCTTCACAGTTTGTCCTTGGAAGCAACAGACTGGGTTCATAACGAAGACCTAAGTAAATCAACTGTCCAAATTTTTTACAGTGTTTTTTTTTCGATTGTTCATTTCTAAAATTTTATCCAACGTCAGATTTTTTTTGTTTGAAATCATTCAGTGTTTACTTGATATTTAATGTGCAGACAAAGCGATGCAGGGAAATTGTGGACTGGTTTCACAGCTAAGGCCTGTGATTGATGGATAACGTTTCATTGGCCCATCTGTTGTCATGGAACTTTCTTTTGGCATCATATACTAGATCAAAGGAACAGTAGTTGGAGTATTTTCAGTGTCTGTATTTTGAAGATAAATGGTAGAAGGAAAGTGGTTATATATACAATATGCTCTTTAATCGTCAAATGGTCATTTTTGTGGAAAAAAGGGGGAAAACAAATGTCAAAAACAAAAGCTCTCTCTTCGTTAATGTCCCTTCTTTGTTGACATTGGGCTTTGTGGTGACAGATGGCGTCAGCACTGAGCAGTAGTGCAGTTTTCTGGCACTGGTGTGAGAATGATCTATCTGGTCCCATCAAAACACTGTTGACTTCCCTTTTGCACACATGGAAAGCATTGGTTCACATGCAGAAAAACTACGCACACACACACACACACACACACACACACACACACACACACACACACACACACAAAACAAAGAGAAAAGGTAAAAGAAGCTTCCAGATGACTATCCTCCTCTGGGTCTCAGGTTACAGGAGCAAATTTTCCAAAGCAGTGTTTTCATTTTAGCTTTTCCTCCTTGTGGCTCCCTCGCCATTTGGAGACCTGCCACATTTTTCCATTAGACGACAGATTTTATTTTTCAAGGAGCGATGCTTTGACCCTCCATCACCTTAGATAGTAGACCGAGATAATTACCTTCAGATTGTCTAATCCCCATCAGTCTACTGATGAACTCCATCACTTTCAGCAAATTAGGATGTTTCAAATTCTTAGATCTGCCTACACATGGACATAAACATAGGAAAAAACTGAAACTTTTTAAAATCATACCCAATAGGCACAACACAATAGGCCTATAAACAGTTCATTTTAGCAAGACAAGAAACAAAATAAGAAAATAACATTTATACTCTGTGTAAGTACTATGATGTTTAACGCCCCAAGGACAGAAAATTTGGTACAGGCCTGAACTGTTTCAGAGAGATGGAAGCAGACAACAAGTGGGTGTGTTGTTTTAGTCTCTATCTACCCTCTGTTGATCTTTCTCTCACTGATTTCCTGTTGATACGACTCCTCCAAAAACATCTGATTGCAAAGACATGCAAATTTTCAGCTGTCAGAACTCCTGAGATGCACATTTTCATTTTTATCCTCAGCTCACTGTCAGATCCTCTTCTCCACACAGGGATGGGCGCTGCAAATCAAGCGCCCTTCCCTATAATCACAGCCAAGGACATAACAGTGCGTCCTGAGGTGCACTCTGCAGCTCATATACATGTATTTGCACATAATTGGAGTGTTTAAAAAATTGGCATCTTAGCCAGTAACAAAAAAGCACCAACATTTAACATTTAAGCCTAGATTATAATTATAATTATAATACAGGGGGTCCTCGAGTTACGACGGTCGCGAGTTACGTCGTTTTCATGGTTACGACACATCTTGAATTTTTAATTTGAAAATGTTGAATTTTTATTTTTTACTACTTTTTTCTATCATCTGTTTAACACACACTGCTATCCCTGTGGCTGCTGTAACGCCGAAATTTCCCCAATGTGGGACGAATAAAGGTATATCTTATCTTATCTTATCTTATCTTATCTTATCTCCCGTTAACTTCCTTGTTTCGGCTTAAGCGGTTTGCCCCGTAAATATGTACAGACTTCGCACGGGAACTAGTTGGTGAGCGCTCTCTCTGTCTCTCAGTGCGCCTGCCGGCTCTCCAGCACCTCCACAGCACAGCTA
>JAFBJQ010001306.1:465162-730423 GCA_016785345.1 Trinectes maculatus
AGGGTCTACACGGTTGATATCAGAAATCTAAAGGAAATGCTCATTACACTCACGATGTCAACCCCTACGGTGTGTCAAGAGGGACAAGAGGGACAAAAGGCAATTCACCACAGTAAACTCTTATTGTAGGGTGGTGTTATAGCGACATCTAGTGGCACAATGTATGCACAATGGCACAATGAATGTATGTTCCGACTTACGTCGAAATTTGGTTACGACACATTCTCAGGAACGGATCTCCGTCGTAACTCGAGGACCCCCTGTATTAGAATTATGATACGTACACTTTCTAAACAATATATATTGCTCTTCACCAAATGTTGCTTTTTTATTTACCAAGAAAATGTATCTTAGAATCAATAAGTGTTCAAAATCATAAGGATTAATTTAGTAAATTGTAATGATAGTAAAATTGTGATCAAATTTTGTAGTAAATAAAGTCATACGAATTGTTTCTGGTATTATAATAATGACGGACATTTACATGCTTTCCTATGTTTTTGTATGAGTTATTACTATGCTAAAAATAACAGCACTGCCATGTGAATAAAGAAGCAAAAAAAATCTCCTCAGTTGACTAACTATTAAAAGGTGCTGGCACGCAAGAGAGGTTTTAGCTCTTAGATAGCGTCAGAGCGGTATAATTAATAGCCAAGTCACATCGTTAATTGACTTTGCAGATATTAAGTGTGATAATGTGTGTGTGTCTTTCCCTCTGTAGTCGGCATCTGCAACGTCCATATGTTTTTGATTAAATCCCTCCGGGTGGAGAAGAAAAGACTTTTAGAGGATGACACCAGAGGAGCATTAACCTGACTTTAATAGTCTCTTTTACATACCTGCCTTAAGGATTTTTTTTATTCTATATTGTAATTGCCTTTAAGGTTATCTGCCAAGGCTCTGTGGACGGTAACTATAGCTTGATGTGACGTTGACTGCTGTTTTAGAGCTTTCTGGCCCAGGTTTCTTCTAGTGGGGAAAAACGCAGATCAGCAAAGTTAAGCAAACGCATGATCTGACCGACTGTACAAACTGTACATTAATACTGCCAATAATAATAATAATAATAATAATTTTAATTGAGTCACACTAATTTTGATGACAATTTTTACCATACACTTTGTACACCCTGCACGTTACATACACACACTTCCTACTGCATAAATATTCATGGTCATTCCAGTAATTTCTCATGTTATTTATCCTTTCTCTTTTCATTAATTTTACTTTACTCCCTGGCAATTAGCACCTTTTAACGTCAATGTGATTTTATCACCTAGGTGAAAAAATCCTGGAGTCGGGGGTTTGGATTGTGTGGGAGCATAACTACTCGGAAAATGACACACTGTGCCACCAAAAACACTGAATATCAAATGGAAATACAGACTTTCTTGTTTTCATTTTCATGCATCCCTCTCTTTACTTTATTTCTCTTTTACTCCATTGCTTTTATGCTATTTTGTTTAAGAACATGTTTCTGGCAGTGACGTGTTTTCTGACTGGAACAGATGTTGTGCTTGGATTGTGGTGCCATTGTTCTGGTGTGACTGCTCGAGTACGTGTGAGTACATTCAGCGGTTGTGGTGAAAGTGAATCTTCGTCCCTCTATGGTTTCTTCTTATTCGTGATCGGGGTTAGGGAGAGCAGTTGATATGGCTGCCTGAGAAAACACCTTCTGTCCAAGTCACAGCGTATCTCAGGGATGGTGGTCAGCTGACTTGCAGGCACATGTACCTTTTGCTGTAGAACTCATTTTTTCAGTTTCCCTCTGAAAGAGAAAAACCCATACTGATGAAAAAAAAGAAGTTGACGGCAACTAATGAGGGCAGAAAAACTGCATCTGTCGGATGCAGAGAGATTCGCTGACTCTTTCATAAAGATAACTGTCTTATGTAAAGCAATGGTATCTCTTTTGTGGCATTTAAAAGAAATTATTCAACATGGATGGAAATACACTTTTTTTTCACTGCCTTGAAGTGGAGGAGAATATAAATACTCACCTCATAGTGCAAACTCAGCTTGGTGCATCGCCACCTCTGAAACTCAGTAATTAACATGGTGCATCTGGTTGTTTACACCATAAAAAAGAGGAAGGGGAAATGACAAGAGGCGGTTTTATATGAGGTAAACTGTGCCAGACAGTTTCTGACATCTTTGCAGTATAGCCTGGCATCTCTCTCACCATTTACCACCTTTCTGCACGAGAGCAAATAGCCTACGTTTTTGACTAATGTGAAACTGAATAGTTAAAGCTGCAGTGATCCAAGTATAAATAGCAACCTTTACCGGACACATTCATAATATCACTAACAGATGGCTAACTAACATTATCATGCCTTCTCTTCACTAACAAAAACAGACGTGTTACATTATGAAGCCTGTGCATCAAGTTGAAAGCCAGTTCAGAGTCAGGCTGGAGCCCCTCGGTCCCAGGCTGCTTCTTTAAAGGAGGAAACTGTGGAAGGCTGCTTTCACCTCTGGGCGCCATGTACTGCACTTGAGTACTTTACCACCCAAAACTGTGCACAATGCTTGTTTGCTGGTTGCTGCGTTGGGTGATCAAGACACGTTCAATTGCACAGAGCTAAGTCTGAGTAGAAGGTTCTTTAAAGATCCTTTGGGAGATTTATTAGCCACAGATAAGGCTGATATCCATCTGCACAGCCACGCTCTCTTTGCTCAGCCAGTGCTGATCTGCTGCCAAAGCATACAGAATGATATGTTCCTTAAAGTGTCTGGCAGGAGAGCGAGGGCTCGTGAAAGGGTTGGGGTGGGGCACACGAGCGAGGTTTCTGTGGGTTGTGTTACTATTTTTTTTATTTTTTCTGAATGTGGATTTTGTCTTTTCCTCTGGCCCACATCTCTGTTTGCAGGTTAAAAGGTGATACTACTGGTGTGTGTCCACAGAGAGCCAAATACAGTCTCCTACCTTATTATCCTCTGAGTCTGGACCTTTGCAGGGGAGAGGAAACTGTGAAAGAGGAGTGCGCCGTTTTAATCACAGCTAATAATGACACCACTCATGAGACTATGAGTCAGTGAGAACAGCCCCTTGAAATCGTCATTGCAGGTGACACACCACAGTAGCAGCACACACATGCATGCACACACACACACACACACATACTCTAACATAGGATCCACTAGTGAGTGGTTTGTGTTGTGGCCATTGACTCGCTGTGAGTCTGCTCCCTGCTGGACAGATCTGCAATGATGTGAAGTGTACAGAGCAGGCTGAGGCCATCTGCTGTCTCCCTCCTCTCCCAGTTTATTCTCTAAATTTAGCCAAAGCCATCCATAAATGTCAGCTTGACCGTTTATCTCAGTAATGAGGCTGGAACATCTCAAATAAAGTCCCAGTCACAGTCTGTTTTCCCAGGTTAGCTGAGGACTCTTGCATCCAGGGACCAGTTTTGTCCAGTATAACACAAGAGTCGGGATCTGCATGGATGTTCATATTAACCAGTGCAGTGAACTTTCTACCTCAACTAGATTTTATCCCACACATGCAGTATATATTTACACACAGGTCCAACATCTGCACCGCATGCTGCCGTTTCAGGTCCATAAAATGGTGCAGCGTTAATCCCATGTGATATTTAGTGGCACAGAATCCACTCAAACGCCATCATGTTCTTAAACCCCATCCCTGCAGACTGTTGTAGTGGTGAAGGAAACATAATACTGCAATAAAAGTACCTCATGGATGATTTTTAACGGCCTGGTTTTTTATGAAGAAATAACTTTATTTCATGCTTTTAAGAAAATTTAATTATATGAAATGAAGTTTCTTTTTTGGCCACTCAGTAGTATGAGGACAGTAATGTGTAATATTCAAAATTGATAAATGTATATTGACAAACCCCGTTATTAAAAGAACAATAAGTGGCCAGTTTTTTAAACTGGAAGTGAATACTATTACTATTACTAATACTATTAGTTATTTTATTGTTCTTGGATTAAGAATACTCACCCCAGCTCCAAACTCTTCCTGGCAGTTGATCACACATTTCCTGCATATCTAAATACGTGCATGTTGATGTGGTAAAGTGAAACAATGTGGATGAGGGTGGGGAAGGGGGTTGTCATTGATGGGGACAAACCACCATTTTCATCTGGCTGTCCTTCTTTTCGTCTGGACAGTAACAAAGTTGCCAGATACAGTTTTTGATGCTCTGTTTGTAGAGATGTTGGAATGCGGAGCCATATTATCCCAGAATTGGGTATTAAATTCACATATAACAATACATGTTGGAACCTTGAGGCTTTTTGTCTAATGGACATGGCTGGCAGTGGGACAGAGCACAGCTGGGAGGGCTTTAAAAGGGTGCATTTAATAATACAGCCTTAGTCACTTTCTCTCCTCTCTCCAAAACGGTTTTCATTAGTGCACTTTGGAAACATTTGTTTGGTCACATTGTCAGTGTTTTTTTTAATCTCTGCTGAAAAACATAGATCCATACGTACTTATATATTAGAATTTTCAAGTATGTCTGTGAAAAACAAGGTTCTTCTTTTGAGGGACTTCTTTCTCAGTACTCTTTTGAACATTTTCTCATAACTATGTCACTGTGTTTAGAAAAAAACAAGGCGCTAATTACTTGAAAGTAAATGGTTCCTGCATGACAATTGACTAATGACATGGAGCACATTGGAAAGCATTCTTACTATTTCTCTTAGCATGAAAAGGCCCTTAAAAGCAATCTCTTCCTGTCTCACACACAGGAACAGGGGAAGAGGGTTTCCTCTAATAGCCGCTCTACATGGGATTATTTAATATTGACATTGTGGCTTTCTCCTAGGATGACACCACGACACCGTCTCCCACATTCACTAGCCAATGGACGTTTGGCAACAAGCAAACTTATTTGGTCCTGGGAGTAAAGGGGGGACAACTGTGAACTGCTTTACACTACCCCTTCTAGGAGTACTGAGTCCCTTCAGTACAGTTGACTCAAATGGGTCTAAGAGCTAAGCTGTTACTCTATCACAATCTTAAACTCAGACAAGTATAACTAAATGTCAGTAAACACCCCTTATCAGATTAACATGAATTAACAAATCTGCAGGTTCACTGAACATTTATTTATTTATTTATTTATTTTAATAACTAGTTCCCAAATCTCTCTGGCTTGTTAACTATGCGTCCCCTACACGTTTTCACAGTTGTTTCAGGAATGTCTCTGAGCTCTTGTTTTTCCTCCCGAGCGCATGACTCTTGGGGAGCTTCTTCCTCTGCTGGATCTGTGTTATTGTCTCTTTGCAGTGGTAGCTCTGGTACCAACGAGACGTCTTCCTCAGCTAGCCGTATAGCTGAATCTTGACTTTGTTGTAGCACTTTGCTCCTTTGACGTTTGACCCAAGCAGGAATCACTTCACTATCATATGGCTTAAGCCGATCATGATGCATTATCTTGCTGCGTTTCAGCCCCTGAATCTCATAGAGGACAGGACCACAACATGCGGAAAAAATCAAGGGCCCCTTCCAGGGTGGATGAAGCTTGGGGCTTAGTCCTTTCCTTTTGGTGTCATCTTTTACGTACACCAAATCTCCAACACTGTAGGAGTGTTCTTGTGCTCGAACATCATACGCCTTCCTTTAACATTGTTGTGCTGTGCGGAGATGCTCTCTTGCTGTGTTTTGTGCCTCCTTTAGTCCTTCTTCCAGCCTGTAGAGGAAATCGGCTACCTCCATTTGACCAGATTTGAGTTCTGCTGCCCCAGACTATATATCCTGTGGTTGATGAACTTCTCGGCCAAGCATTAATCTGTTAGGTGTGAACCCTGTGATTGCATGCCGGGAACTGCGGTAGGCTGAAGTGAGCAGTGGCAGACGCTCGTACCAGTTCTTTTGGTTCTGGTTCACGTAGCACCGGACCATGTGGAGCAAGGTTCTGTTGACGCGCTCCACCTGCCCATTAGAGGCAGGGTGGTAGGGGGTAGTCCTCGTCTTTGTGATCTCTAGGAGTTTGCATACACTCAAGATACACAGGGAACTCTCAAAATTGCGACCTTGGTCTGTGTGCAACTCGAGGGGGGCTCCCAATCGGGCGATAAAGTCGTACACAAGCTTCCTTGCTGCTGTCTCAGCCCCTTGGTCAGGAACAGGAAAGCCTTCGACCCATCTGGTAAATTGGTCAATGATGACGAGAATCTACTTGTTTCCTGAGCTGGTTACTGGGAATGGCCCAAGGATATCTAAATGGAGATGGTCCAGAGGTGCTCCAGCTTGATATTTTTGCAGCTTGGCTCTTTTCACCGACCCCGTAGTTTTGCATGCATTGCAGTGCTGGCATCTCTGTACAAATTGGTGGACATCCTCCCCCATTCCATACCAGTGGTAACTCTGGCGTAGGTGCTCAAGGGTTTTCACTTCTCCAAGATGACCAGAGTGAGGAGGGTTGTGGCAAGCCTGCAGGACCTCTCTTTGCATGGCAGCTGGAACCAGCGATAGCAAGGTTGGGTGTTGGGCTCCGACTCGCTCCCTCGAATTGTAGAGAACTCCTTGCTGCAGCACGACTTGAGGCCAGCAGAGCCAGAACTTCCTCACGGCAGGGCTTTCAAGCATCACCTGATCTTTCGTAGGAAGTGTCCCAGATTCCCTCCACGTGTGGAGGACGGAGAGGACACGGTTTCTGGAGCTTGGCAGCTGGGCTGGTGTAAGGTGGTTGCTGGCGTATGTTATTACTCGCTCTTCTTCCCACAGTTGTGACAGAACAGCTCCGATACTCTGGTTCGGGGCATCAGTGTCGAGAATGTACTTGCCTCCCACAGTGGGGTATCCCAGCACTGGTGTAGTTGTTAGTTTTTCTTTTAGCTGTGAAAAAGCATCTTGGTGCTCATCCGTCCACAAGAACGTAGCCCCCTTCATTAGAAGCCTATGGAGAGGGCTTGCCAGTTCTGCGAAGGCTGGAACAAACTTCCGGTAGGTTGTCGGGGGCCTCCCAGAGCTGTACATCCCTGACAAGAGCTGGGTTTGGGCGGATGCCCTCACCACTCACAACGTGGCCCAGGAAGAGCACTTCTTCTTGGAGCAAGTGGCATTTAGATGGCTCCATTGCTATGGAGACTCTTGAAGACCTGTGCGAGCCGGTCCAGGCTTTCATCCACTCCTCTACCAAGGACAATGACATTGTCCAGGTAGATCAGCAATGTTTCCCACTGGAGCCTCCTGAGGACAAACTCCATCGCCCTCTGAAACGTGCTTGGAGCATTGCAGAGCCCAAATGGCATGCGGGTGTATTCATAAAAGCCCCACTTGGTGATGAATGCCATTTTGTCGCCGTTGTACACCTCCATCCTTCTTGCGTACTAAGACGACTGGAGAGGCCCACTCTGACGTTGATGGTGTAATGACACCTGCTTTAAGCATGGCTTGAAGATGTGCCTCCTCTTCGCTCTGGAATCCAAGAGGTGTTCTTCTCACTGGCTGGCGCACAGGTTTAGCCGATCCTGTCGTAATCTTGTGTGTAACAGCAGACAGATAACCCAGATCAGAATCACTTTTGGCGAAGAGGGATTGATAAGTTAACAGCCGATGGATCAAATGTTGTTGCTCCTCACTGAGTGTCTCACTACACTGTGTCTCACAGTGTAGCACCAACGAGCTCCTTGAGATGTTCAGGTAGGTCAGCGATTGTTGCTACTCTTCCAACCACCAGTGGTGGTGTACTCTCTTCCTCTCCCTCCACACCGAGTACAGCACTTCGCTCAGGTGAACATGATGGCTCTTCAGGATAAGTTTCAACTAAAAGTCCAAGGCATGCTCCTTTTAGCAGGGCCGCTTTGCTGGTCGAAAAGTTGCATAGCCTGACTGGAACCCGCTTCTCCATGGTGGTAGCAACACTTCCAGAGGCGAAAGCTTCTGTGATGTTCAAAGGCTCTACTACAGCTGGAACACTTGGCTTTGGGTCTTTCACTTAACCCACACTACACATTCAGATGTAGGTGGTATGGTGGTGGTCTCTGCCAGGGTCACTCTGGCAACACAATAGTCTGATCCATCCCCTCTTATTATTCTGGAGGGCACCAGTTCGTCGCCGAAGAAAACTTTGCCACGGGTGTGAACGACAACATCATTTGCCGTCATCAGATCAAATCCTAAGAGGACAGAATCACGTATGGGGGCTACGTGTACATCCCAGTTGATTGTTCTGGACCCAATTTTGAAGATGACGTTCAGTCCACATTTTGCCTTCATGCCATCTCCAACTCCTGCACTTAGAAGATAGGTCGTATGTAGATTTGCTGACTCACCTCCAAAGAGACTCTGATACAGCTCCTCTGAGATTACTGTTGTCTGAGCTCCAGTGTCCACTACAGCCTGTGTGGGAGTGCTATTTACAGTCACAGGAATCTGCAGGCTCTCACCCTCATCTTTGGTGCAGCCAATCTGTAGCCCCTGAGGTGGGTGATCTGAATTTATTGTCTCTTCTGACCGCATCCTTTGGCCTGGGTCTTTGTCACCATGATTGCGTGCAGTTGTTGGGCTCAACGACCTCATGCAGTCCCTCCTGAAGTCCCTCCTGAAGTGTCCTGTTTCTCCACATTTAAAACACGGACCAGCTGCTCCACGATTTGGGCTTGATTATTGAGAGCGTGTTCGGCTGGGCGGCATCTGATGATGGTTTTGCTTCCTCTCCAGTGGCAGGGAAGGCTGTGTTGTTGCTCTAGTTTGCTGGTGTTCTGCATGACTAGACTTTAAATGTTCAATCTGGAGCTGTAGGCTCCCTACTGTGTGAACAAGGGTCTTGACTTGGTCTGTCAGTGCAGAAAACTGATCAACAGTTACATACTGAGGGGTCTGCACCCTACGAGAGGTAGCAGTGAAGTTATGTTCATGAGCCTCTACATACATTGAGCCTCTGCAAAGGAGCATGGATCTCGGTTCATAACTTCATAGGCCACTTTTTGATTTCTTAGGCCTTTAAGGAAGGCATGTGTTGCCAGTTGATCTTGTAGCTGGAGATCCACTCCTGCATATGCAACAGTGATGAGGCGTTGCACCTCCTCTGCAAATTCAGCTGATGCCTCCCTACCTTGTCAAAGTTCTCCCAACTTCCTCCTTACTGTGGTGGGGTGGGTCACGTTTTCCAAAGCGCTGAGTGAGCTGCTCTATTAAGAGGAGATAATCCTCCTTTATACGTTCTGGCAGCGAGCAGACATATTGTATTGCAGCTCCCCTTAAGCATTCGTGCAGCCTGTCCACCCTGTCTGCAGCACTCCAGCTGTGCTTCCTGGTCTGGTATTCAAAGGGCAGCAAGAAAGAGTCCCAGTCATCATTTCCATCAAATGTTGCAAGTTTAGGTTTATACACATCCTGTGGCATGTGCTGAGTGTTGTGGCCAGAGCGATCCAGCCTCTGCTCATCATGGTAAGGAAACAAGCGTTGGGTTTCACGCTCATAGTCTCTAGTGTCTCTCCGTCTACTGTCAGGTTCAGGATTAACACCACGCCTGGTGGGCCCAGAGTTGTGAGCTCGCTGATTGATAACACTTAGCTCAGCTGCAAAGGGTCCACTAGCATGATCTCTTGGTCGTGCTGGCATCTCCCAAGAGACCGAAGGTGTCGCATCAGGCTCAGGTGCATGCCTGTCTAACGTGTGTCACTGTAAGATCCCCCCCCCCCCCCCCCCCCTAAGACCCCCCCCCCCCCCCCCAACTCCCCTGGAAGCAGCAGAACGTGGTGATGTTTGCTGTTCAACAGGATTTCCTCCTGCTATGTGTTTTAGGACAGGGGCAAGCATCATTTGCATTTGATTTTGTTGATCCAACAAAGCTTGCAGCCATCTTGGAGCTCTGTCAGGCTCAGAAGATTCCCCTATAGCTCCTTGTAATTCTTCAGTCATTTTTTGTTTTATTTTATTTTATTTAATTTTATTTTGATAGTCTTTGTCTTGTTTTGTTTTGCTTTTGATGGTTTGTTTGTTTTGTTTTGTTTTTTGTCAACAGTCTCTGCTTTAGGGATCTATTGTAATCCTTATTGCAGTATGCACTTGGGCTGCTTAGCAACTGTTCTATAAGTGAGATGCTTCACTGGCTGCGTGCGTGTGCAGTTTTGCCTGGGGATTAGCGCACATTAGTCATCCTTTCTTGTCTGTGCTGGAAAACACAGCTAGCCACTGGCAACGGCTCCTGGATCCGGTCGGCTGGCCAGCTAGTTCTCGTCAGTTCCCGCTAGGTTCCGCTAGCCTCCGTTAGCTCCCGCTAACATCCGTCGGCTCCCACTAGCCTGCATTAGCTACCGCTAACCTCCGTCAGCTCCCGCTGATCAGGGATGTACTCACAGTTGGAAACAAGATCCCACTTCTGACACCAGTTGTTGTGTTTGGTCCTGGGTTCTTCAGTTGATGGACTTTACTGAACAACAGGTGAGTACAGAGCATATAGTTGTCACTGCTTTCAGGGATGTTGGTTGGAGGGCTCTAGCTCGGGCACAGAACAACAAGCTAGTGCTGTCCATGCGATGAGCCGTTCACGAGTTCTGTTCAACCATTACTAACTACAGCTCTCACACAATCTCGCTACATCTCTCCTGCGTGATGACGTCACATTCACTAGCCAATGGACGTTTGGCAACAAGCAAACTTATTTGGTCCTGGGAGTAAAGGGGGGACATGTATGTATGTATACATATATGCTTGTGTGTGTGTGTGTGTGCGTGTGTGTATTTTTTATTTATTTATTTATTTAAATTTATAATTTTATTTGTTCATGCTGAACCACAAGGAGACTAAATGGCACCCATAGATCAGACTGCCAGATCCTGCTAAGCAGTAATGTCACATTCACATCATGCATCACTGGTGTATGTGATACCGTGTACATAGTTCATTTAACACAGGCTGTCGTCCAGACAGAGGATATGTGGGAGAGAAGAGGCTCTGTGAGATAAAGAGAAGACAGACATGGCAGCAGCAAATGAGGACTTTGTTAGTTTTGGCTGATAGATAGGTCAGTTACAGAGAATCCTCCATGCAGCCATTCTCAATTGTACATTGCTCCTTTTGGGATTTTTATTTATGTATCATCATTATATTTATCATTATTTTCCAAAAGGCTCAAACTAGGTCTGAAACAGCTGCAGAAAATGCATAACATGCGCTTCTCCTCATTTTATACACAGACATACTGTACACGCCTAATGTCTCTTTTTATTAACATAGAAAAAAAAGAAAGAAAACCGTGCAGCGTGGCCATAAGTAACACATACTGCATGTCTTGTACATAAATGTTTTGCGACAGCAGGGGTGCAATCTAAGCTTATGTATGGGGCTGGAAACACAGTAACCAAAACCTCTAGTGTGAGGAGACCTGATTTGTGATCAGCATCCACACGAGAGAGACTGAGAAAATAACAAGACTCACATTAAAAGCAGCAGTGAAAGTGTTATGGCAGCACACGCTCTTAAACAGGTGCGCTAGAGACCGGCAGTCGTCAAGTTTGTATTCGCAGCACTGCACAGGAAAATGTTTACTCAAGTGGGACTGTAGGAACAATAATGTAATGAACACATTAGACGTGTACCATTTACAACCGTATTATCTCCACCAGTGTGTGCATGTGTGAGAGAGTGTGTACTTTTTATTTCCATGGTAGGCAGAAGTCAGGGAGGGGCAGAGAGGAATTTCAGGGCTGCACAGATAGAGCAAAGGGGCCTCACTTTGCAGACAGGTGGACAGGTAGAAACAAAGGCCTGATTGTCCATGACTTAATCAGGCAGGCAGGTGTGCCGCTCAGCACCCGCCTCGCCCCAGCAGCACAGCAGCCTCCTTGACTCCTGTCCTCCTCCTCCCAGCCACCTCTCTGCTTATTTACTCTTATTGCTGCTGCCTAATGTGCCTGCAGTCAAACCCGGTATTATTAAATTTGCTTTAATGTTGGTGGATTAAAAATTAATAGTAGACGCTATTGGAAAGGCTGCTACAGCCTGAGGTATCAGTTGCATTTGTGCCATAGACGTTTATAGTCACAGATATTAATGAACTCGTGTGGAAAACGGAATCATTTTCAATTAAACAGCTGTAACGGTGAAGTGGACCTTTTTGTTCCTGGAATAATATGGACACGGGAGAGAGAGAGAGTAAAGTGGTCCTTACAAGACCGATCATCAGGGAGAAATCAATAACAAAACCAAAACTGTTGATGCAGAACAGGGCCTTACAGCGAGTCAGTGCGATATGGTTGTCGGTATATTGCAGTTTAAGTAGGCAATTCTGCCAAGCCAGGCCCAGATTGATAAATCTGTCAGCAGCACGGCGAGCCTGCACAGATCCAGGTTACTGTAAGACTTGACTCTCTTGCTCTCCAGCTGGCTTGGATCTCTTCCAACACCTTATACTATATCTTGGACCAGCTCCAAGAATCCAGTCTGTCCTTACCCAGCCTCAGCCCTCACCCCTAACACTACCAGACGGATGTCCTCTTGGCACTGTGCCTCTCAGCTATAGTCTCACTCAGCTACCGTCTGCACAGTTCACCTACACTGAGTGTTTTCTATACATACAGCATAGAAATAATGATTTCATTTCATAATTACACTTTTTCATGAAACTAACAGAAAAAAAACAAATATACCCAAGTATTTTAAATACAGATTATAACAGTGTTACTGGATAATATAATTAAACCAGCCCTCTTTTGAGTTTTGAAGCAGTTTACTGCTGACCTTTAGTGAATGACCTTTTCGCCACATTTAGATCTGTAAATTTTGGGATCCTTCGGTTCGAGTTTGGTCACAGTTTGATTTAACCTGTGGTGACGCTCTGGATCTGTTACTGTCCAAGTGACCACGAGGCCACGCTCAGGTCCAGCTTATTGTGTTCTGGTGGTTTGTCAGCCTTGGTCTTCACACAGGGGGATCTGGTCTTTGAGTGCTGGTGTTTGTCTGGCCATGGATTCGTGCATGCTTTCAATCTGCACATAGAGTTTTGGAAAAGTTAATGCACTGTGGTGATTTGGGTTTTATTTTTGTTTTTCTGCACAAACAACTATCCAACTGTGATGCAATGGAGATGCAGTGCTCCGATCACGGCTCATCAGTTTTGTGAGGATTGTGTAAGACGATGTTACAGTATTACTGTCATACTATCAGAGAGATAAGAGGCCGTGGAGCCATAAGGAGGCAGGCAGCTCTCAACTTGCTGATCTTACTTTAACACCATTCTGTCTTCATATCCTCTGTGTCCTCGATACCTCTCAACAATTCATTAGGTGTTAAGGAGTTTTCTCCTTAACGCTTAATGAAAGGAATGTTTTGCCGTTCAATTATGTCGTCTTTGTTAATAATATATTTTCAATGTCACAAACGTAAGTTTAATGTGATTTTTTCATCTTTATTTCTCAGTTCTGGTTTTAGATAAACTCTTGCACAATACTTGTGTTCCTTAAAGATGTTCTCTAAGAATTTAGAGTTAGTTAGTGAATTAGATTTTGGATTTGAGATTTCTCTGCGCTTGTCACAGATGACACAAGGACTCAGCATCTGCCCCAACCTGACCTCTTCAAATGCTGAGAGGATTTCCAGATCAACTTTGGTTTCACTAATGAATAAGATTAGAGAAGAACATATATATTACAATTGCCTCAAATGGCCCTGAAATGAAAAATTCATAGTATTTTTAGTTTCGTTTTAATTTACTGCCATGAGCAGTGTCCCAGAGTTTTTCTTTGTGTTGTATACAGGCTGAATAGTGAATAGTCTGGAAAAAGCTATTGTTTAACAGGGGCCCCATCATTAGGAAAGTATGTCCCAGAATATGTTTTGCACCTCTCTTCTTTGCAGAGTTTGACAAAATAAACTAAAACCAGAGTAGTAGTATTTTCTGTATGTGGACACAAGGATAGTACTGACAGCTATGTGAAATCTTACAGGCGGCTCACTGAGCCACAACAAGTCATGTCGGAAACATCTAATCCTGCTGGTGACACATGATGTGAGAAACTCTCCATCTTCACTCCGTGAACGTCAGTCAATATATGAGGCTGGCGGGTGTCTGCCACCATTAGGATTCAAACAGTCATTAACCTGCCTTTAAGAGGCAGTGGTTTCCTTCCTGTTTGATATTGAAAAGGAATATGTCAGCACTTGAGGAAACAATGTCCGACCAGACACTCTGTGGCTTACATGAATCAGCAGTGGTGACGCAGACACTTTGCTTGTTTTGGGAGGGATTTTCACATTAGTCAGCATAAAACATAAACACAGTATTGTGAGAAGATTAATACAGATACACTCAGAAACCCTGATTTGCAAATAAAACACTAATCCTTTGAGATTATCACTGACCTCTTTCTCTCGTGTCACACCTATAGGTCTTTTTGTGGGTTTGACAGTGGATTATTTACTTTTAATTTACCTAGTCCACAGAGGGTCCAGTTTCCTTAAATCAATAATAGTTGAAAGGGTTTGGCTAAGGCCAACCGGTGAGAGATGTCGCTGTGGCATTCGCTGGCTGTACTGTGGGACTGACGTCCTTAAAAAGTCTTGTGCTCCTAAATCTCATCCGAAATAAACTTTTATTAATTTTCCCGTTGTTATTAGTGCAGTTAAATAAGTTTCAGTTTTATTTTGTTTAATTGTGTTCAGCTGCCATAACATCTCATGGACTGTTACATTGAAAATTGTTACTTTTACAGATTTTCTTTTATTTTGTCTCCACAAAATAAAAGAAAATCTGTTCTTTCCTCTCGCGTTATGAAAGAAACTGCTAAAATAGACATGAACTGCCCCATTACCAAGCTAAAGACAAGGCAGGAGAAGTTTCTAAGAACTCCCGAGATGTATAATTAAACTTTATTATGAAAATATGGCTTTGGCTGAGTTGTAATGTACAATATGGTAGCAGCACGCAAAAAGTCCCTCAGATGTATGTCCTTTACTTTTTGTATGCATGCATATAAGTAACAAGTTCCATCCACTGATCATGCGTGACATTCCAGAAAGCCTCCTTGTTTTTCATATTTTGCCCTGAATCTGTATTATACACGAACCACGATTTCACATGCAATTCACTTTGCCCACAGCAAAGTATGTGACTGAGGGGAAAGACTGGTGGGTTGATGAGAGGCAGTAATTGAACGGGTGAGTGAAAACTGGTAAAGGAAAGACATCGCTGGTGAGTGAGGGAAAGAAAGAAGCGGGTCAGGTGAAGTAAGTGAATGTCAGCACATCCAAATCAGATGCTGGGCCCTCACCCATGACCTTGGCACAGTTGGATTTGCAGTACTGAAAACAGTATGCATGTTGCTGGAGGGAAGACAGATGATCTGTCCGAGACGCACCACTGACATGTCACAGTAATGAACTGTGTTGCTTCTGTTGTTTTTCCAGCACAGAATTCAGGAAAACTTTGTTCTTGTTTATGTTACACACTTGGATAGAAGGAAACACATTCTTCCGTGTGTGGGTAGCAAAGTGGTTTTAATTTCTGTAAACGCAGACACAATTACAAGTTACTCTTACAGCCGATGCCACTGGTCCATCACTAATTAGGACCCCTGCGGTTGCCTGACAACATGCCCTGCACCGAGTGTCGGCTGCCCAGGTTATTGCCTACCTGTATGTAACTGAATGCGTCTGTTGTACAGCAATATGCGACTAACTATTATGTGTATGTACACCAGACTTATGTAAACAATTAATAACTAGAATATGAAATTAAATTACTGACATATGAAATAAAATAAATACAAATAACTTATTACTCAAATGAAATAAAATATGAGGGGGGGTGTTCCAGTTCCAGCATATTCATGTGTCCCACATTTAATTATAACAAAATTTCAATGCATACATTACACTTAAGTTTATAATAAACTAAATAAGTAGCATTTCCTTTGAATGTGTGTTACAGTACATTTAAAGTATGTTCAGTGGGGTTTAACACTTCCTATTCTGTCACCATGTGTTGTAATTGTAGTGAATGTGTGTGGGCACTGTTATTGTGACATTTGTCATCCCTGTGGTTTGGGTTGGAAGTATTTAATGATGCAGGATTGTTTGTAGTGTGCCTTTATTCCCAGACCTGTCAGAGTATAATTTTTCTAAAGAGTCGTTATTAACGGTAGTTATGACTATGAGTCTTTGGTGTTTTTCAGTTTGAAGACTGATTGTTTTGGTTTCATGAGTGGCTTAATAAGTATGTGGGTTACATTGAGATTTAAAGACCCAATGATCAGTGTCATTGCTAATTTAAGTTTTTAAAATACTGAGGCCGAACTATTGGTCACTGATTATAAAAGCATGTATTCAACCCCACAGAACTTTATCTGAATCTCAAAGAGCTTTAGCTTTTTTCTTACGAGACAGTGTTGCGTGATCAAATTAAATCTGATTTTACTTTTCCTCATTTTTATTTTGTAACTCTGAAATGACGTGCTACCTCGGAGTCCCTGGTTAAATACAGGTTAACTACAAAGAAACAAAGAAAATACGTGAGCATCTGTTTAGATAACTTCAGCAATTCCAACACTGCTCCAGTACTTTGCACTCATTTCCATCTGGAATTGAATGTAGTTAAGTACTAACTGATTATAAGCACTTAGTTTAAGTGATATTGCCATTTCCTAATGTGTAAACATCTATTTCCTACTAACCCTAAGCAAATATTGTATCAGTGAATTGTTCAGCTGGATGAATAAATGTTATCATATTGCAATTAGATTTGAATGAATCATGAAGCCAAATTTGCATCTTTCCAAACATTTTGACGAGCTCTCAGAATAATATTTCAGAGACAGAATTAGATGGCTGGTGTTTTTACCTAATCAAAATACTGAGATTATTTACACAGACAGAAAAATTGGCTTCTTGGAGACTTTTTTTATTTAAAACTTTTTTAAAAATGATAAATCAGATCAGATCACTCTGACAAACAATGACTCATTGGATTTTGTTGATTCTGGCTTTGCTGTAGGTTTTGGCCAAAGTAGCTCAGATCTTGCCAATCCACATGATCATATGCTACATATGCATATATATATTTGTGTGTATACACACACACCCACACACACACACACATATATATATATGCATATATGCAGAGCCATGTGTATAAGCATACACGTGGCTCTGTGTGGAGGTTAGGTTTCAGCTTTTATTGACAATGTTAAGAAAACATGCAGAAGAATGTTCAGACCTGAATGATTGTCAGCTCTTACAGAGACACGGAGAAAAAGACAGGAAGACCCCTGATGTTTTTTTATTAGCAGGAATCACTACCAGCACCATCGGCCCTTGCACGAACCATACCATGTAATAATGCGGTTGGATCCTCTGCTGCGATTGGTTGATGTGTTGTCAGCACTCGGTGGTTTGCCTCCATATACATGTATGAGTGAGACACCTATGCTACTGTTCACATACAGAGATCTCATCATGTCGAGATTTTGATAACACCAGAGATGTTGGAGCCTGAGGTGATGTGTGACCCTCCGCTGTGGCAGCTATTTTCCCAGGCTTCGTTTCAGTGGTGGTGTTATTTCTGAGCGTGATCCGCTCTTTGTTTTGGCATAGGTTTACTAGATGACTCCTCCACGCTGGACACTGCCTGTTTGGGATTGTCTGGTATTATGGTTCAGTTACGTGACAGACAGGTGAGGTCGAAAAAGAAGGTCAAACATTCCCAGCATGATTCGTAGACAAGTCAGGAGGTGATGATGAGCTAACAGGAATATTCAGGTACAGTGATGGGACATGAAGCAGTAGGACATCCTTTAAAGGGTGCAGTCTATGTGGGTAGGTCTCAAATGCAGCCTTTAAGGGTTGTGCACCCTTGAAATGGGACACAGCTCTACCCTTTTATTTTCTCGTGAACAAGACATTTTGGACTTTTAGAGGAGGGATGAAAGATACTAGTCGTGTCTCTCCTGGCCATAATCCCATATTTTCTCTTATAGCATCTGTTGCATCTGTTGAGCCTGTATCAGTTAACAATGGAGAAACTCTTTTAAGTATGAAATTAGTTATCTATTATCTATCACATGATATCTTTGCTTTAATTATTATCGGTAATTTAGACGGGGTCCCGTTAGTCATAATCAGTGAACTGTAGAGCTGTGACCGCTCGGCGACTGGTGAGCTACATCAAGGCCGTCACCTCTGAAAAGAGATTTGATTAAATGATATTAGCTCTATTTAATCTAATTTGCGATCATTTGTTGAAGTTAAACTCCGGGTATGTGGAAAGAAAATATTTGAAGTGATAACAGGTAGCCCGCTGTCTTGGCTCATTTTTCATCTCGGATTCACTGGAGGCAGAGCCAAGACACACATTAAACCAATCTGCCTGACTGAATAAGAAAAACAGCCTGACCTGCATAGACTACCAGGGCTCTCACACTACTGGAAAATCAGGAAAAGTAATGTCTTTTTAATTTTTTTTTTGTATTTTCCAGGCCTGGAAAGGTGAAGATTAATTATATGTAAAAGGTTTTCGGAGTAACTATACAATTGAATTGTTCTTTTTGTCGAACGCTGTTCAGTATCACAAAAGCACATGTGGCTGTTTTTTGAAATAATGCAGATGTGCTGGGGGAAAAATGCCGTTGTTTGCAAATGGTTTTACCGAGTCTCTTTTGACAGATGTAAAGAAACATAACACGTCATATACACACAATAGATCAAGGCCTTCCTTCGAACACAGTCCTACCAGAGTGCCTTGGCTTGGTGGTGAAATCCCATGTTAGGAGGCAGGAGGTCATGCTTGTTATTTCTGAGAGGATCATTCCCAGTGTTACTGAGGCCTTACTGATGTCTTTTATATAGTGCAGACAGGTCTCTCTGGTTTTACAAGAGCCCTCAGCACCAAGACCACAGTCGTCAGCTCAACCTCTCCAGAGGTGTGGGCCTCTTAGTTGACAGTACTGCGAAGGCCTCGCCATTTGCTGAAATTAAGAATAAGCGGATAATTTAGTTTTCTTGTTAAATACAATTATTTATCATCTAAAAGGGATTTGAGCATACGACAGAGATTGTGTAGATGAAACACCAAAACCACCGTGTTTACTTGTTTACTTGTTCCTACTACCAGGGCCACAGAGCCACAGCACTGAAGACTGTTTAAAATCATTAACACAAGGTCAAGTACAACTGGATGTTGTGAGTTGGTAGAAACTAGCGCAAGAGATTGACAGACAGTTGAGAGTTCAAATAACACCTTCAAGATATAATGTGTTGATGTCCATTTACTATTAACATTTGTTTGTAGTCGTATTCAAATCCTGTGAATGATTATTTTACCTTTACCTATAATGAATAGTAAACGAAATGGGGAAAAAAAAACAAATGTAATAAAAGATGCTCAGATGTTCAGTCTGTGCTGGCCTCTTTCGCAGCATATATTTGGACATGTCAAACTAGGAAAAGCACAGATTTAACTGTTAACATGAGTACTCTGTTCTGTTCAATTTTTTTCCCATTACGGTATGTCAATATGACTGCGGTAAAAAGAACATGACACGAGAGATAAATCCTTTGTTCATACACCTGCTTCCAACAGATGTTTTTGTCAGTTTCAGGATTTCCAACCATGTGTTCCTTCAAAGAATTATTTCCTCATATTATTTTCAGCAGTAGAAGTAACATAAATGTTGCAAGGTGTCGCTGTACAGAAGGCCAATTGCCTCTGAATGTAATTCTAGATGTCTCAATGTAATGCTGTCAAAATAGATTGCAGTATAAGTTACGGTACCGCAGGTTTTGTGGCTGCACCGTGTTTTAGCTTTGTATATTAAAATTGCATGTTGCAGTACAGAGAATAAAATGAATCACCTGCTTTAGAGAAATGGGCATTGTCAGCTGTGAGTTAAGAAAAAGTTAAAAAAAAAGTTGAAACTGGCCCTCATCCAGGAATAAACCTGAAAGTCTGTCATTTTTAGTATTTTTTATTTTTTTTGTACTCATTCACATCTCAGCCAATCTGCTGCCAAGCTGTTGTTGTCCTGCAGCAAGTGGTTAAGTTGGTGTAAACACTGACCGCAATGACAGTGGCGTCACTAATGACAACAATTATGATACTGGTTTATATTAATCCAGTCCCTAGATAACAGGCTGCTGAGACCAATCACATGTTGGCTTTATGCACAGACAGTCTGATTGCATTTAACAGCCCTTAAATCATCTTAATTATGGCCTGGCATGACGCTCAGTGGCAAGACACTACAAACAGCTCGTACTCTGCTCTCATTGCGGACACATGGCGGAGTGATGAACTGATTACATGGGATTTGATTGTTTTCCAGTTGCACTTCCCAGCTCAGTTCCTTTTCTTTGATTCTTTTTTTTTTAACACCACATACCTGTTGCATCATAACTATTTTGGCAGTCCATAACAAGGAAGATGATATCATGTAGCTTTTACCGCACCACTTGATAGTTTAACCAAAGACAGTGATGCTATCAGGTGTTGCGGTGGAGAAATATTTTGGCAAGAGTTAAGTGCAGTGCGCCGTTAAGCAGCAAGTCCTGTTCCTCTGCACATCACCTATTTCACTGTGTGCTATATCAAATGAAAATACACGCATATGCACGTCTTTAGACACACACACACACACACACAGAATAATTGCCTGAGGCCTGGTTGATTACAGTGTACTGAATGTGGCACAAGTAGTAGTTGTCGGTCTTTGTCTTGCTTTGAGGTAGCAGCATCACTGGAGCTGTGGGTGGGCTTGTGAGATTGTCATGCTTGGCAGATAGTAATTTGGGGTTCAGCCTGTGGTTACTATTGGGGTAAGGATGTAAGTTATGGCTAGTGCTGGTTTGACGTGGTGGAAGTGAGCAGAAGGGAATGGTGGCTCAGGCCCTCTTTCTGACTGCCTGCTGCAGATTAGAAAGCTCTGCGGTTTCCTGCCCTTGTCACTCTCCTTTATTCACTCTTCCCGATATAGTTTGTGTTTCTATGTTCTTTGGAGGAAGAGGGAAAATAAAAAGGAGATACGGAGAGACAGAGAGCGAGAGAGACAGAAAGACAGACGGGCATAGAGGAGGGAGCAGGACGGGAACCAGGAAAAGACGTGTTTGAAGTTCAACAAAACTCGTCTGTATCCTGAGGAAGTGACTGTTGCCAGGAGACAGGGATAAAGAGGGTCTGTGAGTGCACGTGATTACGTGTATATTGTTTCTCTCTCTCTCTCTCTATCTCTATCTGTGTGTGTGTGTTTGGAACCCACCACACAAACTCCCTAATACTTAGTTCTGAGGGTGATAAATGAAGCTCTGTAAAGGTCTGGATTTACTGCTTGTCTGCCCGAAGCCCAGAGGGGTGTTATTCCTTTCCCTGAGTCCATAAATGAGGAGTTGATTGGGTGCTAACAAGGAACACTTATGGATTTCAGATAACATCGCTGTGCCTCAGTAATAGTGGTCGAGGGTCTCTAGAGTCATATTAGTTTAAGTAATTTGAGATGGTGTGCGTATGTGGGAGTGTAGGTGTGTGTTTGACTTCTGCAGAGGGCTGTTTTTTTTTTGAAGGCTTGGTTTTAGGTTTAAAGATAAAATTAGATTTACAATCATGTATGACTTTGGAATAAGGGCTGGGGAATGGGTGTTGTCTAGTGATGTGTGTGTAGTGGTTTGTCTGATTGACAGTGTCAGGTCAGTTCAAAGCCGCCCGACTCCATTGTGCATCCTAACAAGATGGATGAGTTAAAATGGAAATGTCTAATCATGATCCAAGGTGTATTTACATGCATGAGTGTATGTGTACATATAATCATGGTGGGATGCCGAAGGTGTGCAGAGAGGTATTATCTTTCCTGTAATGACACAGTGGTGGAATCCCACAGCCACCCAGACAAAAGTCAATTAATGTTGCTGCTTGGGGCATAACACGCAAGCGATCGCACATTAGTGTTATTGTGTTTGTAGGGTGTGTATGTGCACTTCTACTGCAGTCTACTGTAGTCTAGACTCTCTAACAGCCCCGTTGCTTAATGGCTTATCAACACGGCTGATGAAGTGGTGGAAATCAAAGAGGCTACATGGGAGATTTGAGAAGGAGAAACATAAAAATAACTTGGAGAAGGCTCCATGGGAAGCCAGTGAGGCGTGCAACACTTGGCTGCATACACACTGGAGATTATCCTGGAATTATTATCTACCTCCCTGTCGATATTCAAATAGGCATCTGTGTGGTTTGGGTAAGATTTGAGCGGGGAAATTGTCATGACAGTTGTCCAAGGGGACATGACTTTCAAACGACCAGCGAAAACATTTTTGAACTGAAATAAAGGGCTTCGGCCGTCTCAGCTGATAGCATGAAGCAGTTGCCCCAGGCCAACTGCCAATCGGTATTGACTCTTCTCCCTCATAGTCTGAAAAGTCCTTTGTTTTCTTGGGAGCTGCCAGCCAGACTTCACGCAGGTCTTGGAGGGCTTTTGAAACGAGGACCACATGTCTGACAGGTTGGATAAGAGGAAAACGATTTCTCGAAACCACATCTGATAGCTGAGCACACATCTGTTTAAAAGCAAGAATACTGCATGCGTTTTGTATTTGTGTGTATGGGTACTTTACTGTATGTGAGAGTATTTCTCTCTCTATTTGTCTCCATTTGTGCGCAGTTGTGGGGAGTTGAAGACTTCTTCAGTCCCGAGGAGGATGATACACGGTGCCCTGCCTTCAGTAATTAGTAAATCGGTCCAGCCCGACTGTTTCTCAGAAAAGATGCTTCTCTGACCCATTTTTTCGTTACCATGTATAAACATCTCAGGCAAATATTTATAGGCATAGACATTTTCTTTGGCACCGGTTAACTATAATGTTTTTAGTGTGTGTCTTTTTTTCTGTACAGGAAATAACTTTTATTTCTCATTTGCCCCCCAGAGATTCATCTGTTTCGCTATTTGTCTGACAGACACAAGTTCTCCGCCTGGCTCCCTGGCTCGTGTATAGAGAGCTCAGCTGCTCACAAGCTGAGTGTAAAGCTGTCACACACCTGTTTCGCGCATGGATATCCACTTTTGTTTTGGGGAATGTTTAGCAGAGAGCTCGATGGACGGTGACATCAAGAGACTGACCGCTGATGGATAGACAACATCAGTATTTTCGTTCTGGTCTGCATCTGGCGAGAGGAGTAGTGCCGTCTGGTTTTTACTCCGTGTTCATGAGTTTGGCTGTGTGGGTTGTGTGTTTGTGTCTGGACAACAGCCGGACCGAGCGGCTTGAGCGTGATATAGAGGTTAACCAAAGCATAGCCAGAGGGCTGGAGTCTGGGTTTGTGGAATTGAGTGTTTTGAAGGTTTATGTAATCTGGACCAAGAGGCTCAAAGCTCATGAGATGCAGCTTGAGCCCTTGGGGGGCTGAGAGACGTGTGTGCTGTGAGGTCTGTCCGTCTGAGTATATGACAGGGGGAAGGGCTTTGAACACTTAAAAGGTGTTGGGGATCTCCAGAAAAACATAAGTATGTCAGAAAAAAGATCCTCCTGGAACTGTTTAGAGCCTGGTCTGTTTTTGCTCATGAGCAGAAACACACAGAAACAGACACAGGGTGGCGTGAATACACGTAGGAAGTGGTGGGCATCAGACTGTGGGAATTAACTAACGTGACATCAGCAGTGCATCCATCCGTCTCTTAGTCATCATTGGGTGCTAAGGCAACAGAAAGATCATGGCCAGATCAAAGACTGACAGACGACCTGTTAACCATTATAGCCCGCAATTCCCCAGACAGTGGTGAGTCACCGGCGGTAGATTTGAAGGTTGACAGCAATTATTCCTCATGAGTCAAACCAATCAAGATTTTCTAGGTTGATTTTTTTTTGTTATGTTGCACAAGAGGTAAAATGAAGTTGTTGGTAAAGTCTGTGATTTTTGTGGCATTTTGTATCATTTGTACCGTTTGTACATTGGATTACATGCTGGAATGTGTCATCACAGCTTGTGGCCTCATGGCAGTGTCAATGGGGCATTTGTTTTTGGTACAGTATTTGACTGATCACGCTGGTTATGCTTGCTGCTCAAGAGGAGAGAACAGAGGGAGGGGCGGACGGATGGTGGGAAAAACTAGTTGAATGAATGAGAGGTAGGGACCATCTGGCCTGGCTGTTTATGTACCACGTAAGGACGTGACAAGGAGTTATCTTTCTCTGCTTGGGTTCTTTGGTTTATTTGTTTAAACAATACTTTAGTCTCATTCCTCTTTTTTGCCTTTTTCCAATCGAGTTTACAATGGAGGAAAAAAACATACTGTATAGTGTCAAACAGTCTTTTCACAAAGTGAGCTCTTTTGATTTGGCATTTAACATGAGAGATCAGTGAAATGCATGAAAAACTTTCTGGATTAGTTGTGTGAAAGAAACACTACTATCAGAAGCAGGTTGACAGTGAATGACGAGTTTGTGGGAGTTGCTTTTATTTGTAATCCCCACTATTCGCTCCCCAAAACATGTTGATGAATGGATCATGCATTTGGTTATTTAATAATTACCAATTTTTTAGAATAGTATGAAAATTTGTTTTTAACAGAAATAGTAGGAGTCTGGTTGAACTGGCTTAGAAGATTGATACCACTCCCACCTCGGTGCAATCAAGTGTGGTAGATAGGCATTTCAAGCTATGATATTTAAAAAGAGACATGCATGTGGACAGAAGTGCAGACAGTGAATTCTCATGCTGCTCTGTTTATACTACCTTAGGTCTCTGTGCAGGTGGATACATCCATATATGTGCACAAGAGTAATAATTTATCAAGTCAAGTCAACTTTATTATCAAAAATGCCATATGTGCATTTTACATATGTACAATATAAGTAAAAATATGAGCTCTAAGAAATATATACAAGCTATATATAAAAAAGATCGTGGCAAATCCAGAAGATATAAGTATAATTGTGAAAATATGGCAGTATGAACTGAATTAATGATATCAATATGGTGGATGACAGTATAAAAACAGGATGAGCAGTGTAAATGGAAACAGCAGTCTGACAGTAGTGTAGGCATATGGCACAATATGAAAAGAATTTCAGTATAAATACCAACATAAATATAAATATGGTAGTATGGACAGGATTTACAGTATAAACAGTATAAATATGGCAGATATTGCAGATTTAGCAATGAAGTCTAACAAGGATAAAAGTTGTATAAAGTGTAAACAGTATTGTAAACAGTTTTTTTTACATTTATGCGGCAAACTGACGCTCATGCTCAACAGCAGATGAGAAAATTTACTATTTGTTTTTTTTTTTTAATTTTAGTTGCCGTACTTCCTGTCACTGTATTCTGGTTATAGATAAGATTTGCTCAGTGATTAAAATACATCTCGTGTTGTGCCCATTTTCTTAGCTTAAAGCTGGAGGTGGGATAGCTGTACATAATACTGCACTAACACAACATCAATACAGTACAATAAAGAACCACACAATGACTGCACAGCCACTATCAGTATTATATGCCACAACTGTACTTGTGCGCGCCAACATGTCATGAGGGTCTGCTGCTGCTGAGGAGGCATCATGACACCAGGTCCAGTCCTATCCCGGTGATAAAAACATGACGTTGGCATAACCTGTCTCCACTGCATGAAGTATGAGTTCACGCTCTTCACAATAAGAGTGACTGTGTTCCCTCTCAGAATCATAATTTTAGTATAACAGACATGATAAGGAAGAGTAATGAGCACTAGAGTGATTATCCAAATCTTCTTTGCATGATATTATGAGTGAAAAATGTGTGCAGCTGTTTTCACAGTCTGTTAATCTGGAGTTTTTTGTTTTTTTTTCTTCTTGTGCACATGTTAGTGCTCAGCCGTGACCTCTGAGAGTCCCCCAGCTATCGCACTGACTGTTTAGATTGAGTGCGCCACTTTTGACCTTCACAAAGCAGCCGCACTCCAGCAGGGCATTACCCCGCTGAATTCATTGAGAAATGTTTACCTTCACACTCGAACATGCTGGGGTGGTCCCCCTACAGCATTAGGTTAATGGGCAAAGTTGCAAAGTCTGTGTTTACACAGAAGTGTGGAGGTGTGATATGAAATACAGTATGTAAACCAAGCACTGTACAAAGTGCAAAAAAAGAAAACAATAATAATGATAAAAGAAACTATGGCTATTAGCGTGCATTGTTTTACCTTTACTGCAAAGATGGTTATTATTCATATGGAATGTGTGGTATGTGATACAGTATGTGGCGCAGATGTTTGGAGATTGCCTTTCAACCATGAGCAAACTCATTTATTACATCTTAGTGTGTGTGAGCTTACGGCTTTTGATTTTTTTTCTTCTGTGATTTACTCCAGAGGAATAGTTTATTTTTGAACACGATCAATTTAGACACAATGTCAGTTTCTTATTGGTTGGATTAATTGTCCTGTGAGATTGTTTGAAATTGAATCTACATAGGATGTAATTTTTGTGTCAAACGGTTTTTGAACCCCTCTATCTCGAACCTTGTGTATAAATATGCTGTTAGTCATTAACCTGTACCAAAAGAGAACCTCGAGGCTCTATATATTGTGGCCTACCTAAGGTTGTAGATAATTTTAGAAATGGGTGTAATAAACCCTCCTTTGTTATATTTACAGAGAGATTTGTTTTGACAACGGACTGTGAGTGGTCTTTTCACGTGTAATTTGGACCCGAATGATGCTTTTGATGAATCCAGTTGGATTTGTGCATGTGTTTTGGGCATGCATGTGTTGTGGCTACCTTTAAGGAGCCAGTGTGAGATAATGTCTGCCTTTGCACATGTTTATTTTTGCCCTGGATCTGATGTTTTCTGCGTGAACACAATCTCAATAATCATTCGGTCTGAGTAAGCATCCTGCGTTGCTGAATGATCAACAGTTTGATGTGTCTCGGGGGGGTGTGTGGGTGGTAGTGACGAATTTGCAGTGTGAGTCATGGGAACGAACAAATGATGCCCTGCCTTAGTCAGCAATCACTGACAAAATGAGTCTCTTATTCTCTGCAGGATTGATGTGCTGCTAAAAATAGGCAGCCTCGCGAGTTCTTATCGACATAGCACATAGCACAGTTTTCATTCTGCTAACATATTGTCTTCCTCGGGTCTTTTTCTTTTATTCTCTTTAACTGTGCAGGTTGATGCCACATGTGCACTGAGAGAGCTTTGGACCCATGTGGGATTAAACGCATCTGTCTGTCTGCCTACGTTTTCTGAGAACAACTTTTGCTCTTCAAAAGCTAATTGTACTTCAAAGTGAACATATGTACATATATTAAAATAAGTAAAATAAGTATTAGTATATATATTAAATGAGTTGAATTAAAGAAAGCTTAACTGACAATTATACAACACTGTATTTCAGCAACATGTTTTTTGGTAAATAATATTGTAAAACTTAGTTATGGGATTCAGTGGTGGAGTCAACAATGAATTACAACCACCATCCCAGATATTCTCACCACAATGTTATAAACATATCAGCGCAACATGCACTATTTACAAATCACTGTTGTGCACTGATTTATAGTAAAATTACTAAAATTAATATTACTTCCAAATGTATTGCTTTATTTTTACTAGTATTTTTGTAAATCACAACAGCAGTTTTCTACTTCTTCCATGACTAACTAGTGACAAGCTGTTACAGCGAGACCATCTCACTGTAATGAATAATAGTGAGAAGCTTTTTAATTTAATTATGTTTTTTTTTTTACTCTGTTATGTCCACACAGTTTATTTCTTATAATTTGTGATATGTACTGTGTATGTGTAGCATATACATATACATGCAAACAAATGACAAAGGTGCATTATCAGTCAGGCCTTGTTCTACCCAGGAACAGGCAAACACACTTAGAAGTACATGTCATTCTTACCTGTTTAATCCTTTTCAGGAGGTGAAAGAAGGCCTGTGGTGGTAAACCTCTCAATAGTTTTTGAGAAAATAAACAGTCAACACTGAAAAGAAAGAAAATAAATACAACTATAATCAAAGCTCCATTGTGGAAGTTTTTATCATACGCTCGTTATTTTTGATATGCAGTTGAAACTGGTAAAACTGCTCCAATATCAAAGGCAATCTCAAAGAAAAACAAAAATATAGAGTTCTCAAAATAACCTCAGAAATACCCAGACTCTTTTTCCAGACCACTGATTGACATTTAACGACCCATATTTACCATAATCTGTTCTCTCTGTTGTTTATAGGTGAAAATTCTTTTTGCAAACAAAAGTTACTTGACTGTTGACACCATCAAAAGTATAGTACACACACCTGGTCGAATCTTTGTGTGGACAGTCACAAAATAACAGTGTATAGTATATGGCAGTCAGAGGAATAGCAGGACGTGCAGTGCAGCACTCATATGGAATGGTTTGGCATATGTTTTTTATTTTGCATGCATTCCCAGGTTCTGAAATTCCCTATAGTTTGATATATAAAAAAAACTCTCCCTTTGGTGAAAATTTGCCGATATCGTCTGTCTACCACTCCCACACGCTCACGCCCATCCCTGACCACAGCCAATAGGGTATAATGCATGGTTGACACTATGCCCCTCCCTGTGAGATATAAATCTTGTTTTTCTCTTTTGACCACCACGCTCCCAGGAAAAGACAACAGCCTTCCAAATGACACGGTTGTAGACTTCCGATTACAGCCTTGTCACTTACTCTACAGACGTGTAAACACATGATGGAGAGACAGACAGAAGGACAGAGAGAGAGAGAGGGAGAGAGAGAGAGAGGGAGAGAGGTGAGTTGGGGTGCGTGGGCTGCTTTTGTTTGCCTTCAGACGTCAGACCATTGGTTAGACTGACTAACATAAAACAGTTAACCCAACATGATGCCTTTGGTTCACTGCACAAGCTCTTTGACTTGCAAAGGGGTTGACTCATTATAAAACAATAAACATAACTCATTTCATTAAAGCAAGATGTTGTTAAACTGCTTCTTCTCACTTCTTTTGTTTTCGTTCGCCTTTATCTTTTTTGTCTTGTCAAAAGCAGCAGATGAAAAATCTGAAGCTGTCCTATGGATTATATTTAGATTTCTGTCACTGCCAAGACATGTGTATCCACTATTGCCATATTTTCTTATTCTGCCTTAGTAACATACACCACACTACCTCCTTCAAAAGTTGTTAAGAAGGGCTTTTTAGATGCAACATGTCTGAATTATAGCCATCCAGCTGATTATTACAATAGTTTTATGGTCTTTGTAATCCTGTGGCCTGTGAGAAGACAGTCGCAGTGCTTGGCTTCGTCTTGGCCTTCTGACCAAAAGTGTGATAATTTTAGACTAAAGTCTCTCACATGGTCTGGAGCAAGGACGGCATTTGGAAATAAACTTGGAATTTAGCTTAATTGCAGTTTACAGATTTAGGAGGGGCAGTGTTCTCTTCTTTATTTTCTTGCATAAATAGAGAGTGACTGGAGGCCAAAGACATGAGGTTTCAAAGCCGCAGAAGAACGTCAGAGGCAGTGAGGACACTTTTCAGCCTGGTTCTTAGCTCTCCCTCAGGCTTAGCCGTACTCTGCTCCTAATGCGAGATCCTGCTCCCCACTCAGCAAATCCATCAGATTTATTGTCCCGCGCAGACTATTAGCTCTCCACAGTAAAGCTTGATTGTTAGTTTTTAACTCGTTTATGCACATTCACGTTACCGTGTTTCCTTTTCTTCAGACACTAATTTTTGGTGTAGGAGGTTTTCGACATCTCTGTTCAGCTGGGTATCCTGACAGCAAGTGAATCAGCCTCTGGGGTCTTCAAGCTGTGACGGCTTTCCTACACGTGCTGTTTTGGTCCAAATATGGAATTTCCCATTACCTCAGTACCAATACAAGTATAAGTTGCTCGCCACTGCTTTTTGTTTCCATTATTTGAAAAGGAACGACTCCCTCACCTGATTTGTGTGATAAATATAAATAACACTTTGAGTCTATGTTGAACAGTGTAACTGCGCGGTGTGATTTACAGCTCCTGAGAACAATCAGAGATTTGTTGCCAGGATGAAACAAACGCTTGCAGGGAGGAGAGGTGATGGATGTGTTTCAGGTGGTGTCGCAGGGGACAGCAGATAAACTGTGAACCGGTTCAACTGATTGAGTCTCATTGCTCTCACCTTTTGCCCCGTGATCTCTCTGTGTGAATCACTGACTACATACAGATAAATCTAGCATTAAAACATTCAAACATTTGTTAATGAAAAAGTTTAGTCACAAAACTCACACAGACACATGCATGTATTGTATGTGCACACACAGTTTTATGTACATACATGCACAATGCACGTATACAGGATCACCGCAGCAGCTAAGATAAAAGCCTTATCTGGAGACAAATGAAGAGAAAAATGGAAGTGAGTGGAGTGCCTGGCTGGGGAAGTATGACATCCAAACTGCAATATTACCAGAAGCAATTATTACCCCAGTCCTGGAAATGTAGTCACTTCAAAGAGGATGTAGATCAAACTTGAGAAAACAAAACCTCGACTTAGGATGGGACATATATCACTGAAGAGTAGGGGAAGACAGGTATGTGAGCGAAGAAGAGGCTTGCTGATAAAAATGAGTAGCCTACGGTAAAGGAATAAACCCACTGGTCAGGAAGAGTGCGTCAGCTTTCAAACAGTCCCAAAAGATAACATAGTGGTATGTAGGAGTCAGTGATTTAGGGAGGAAACGGTGAGTAACTAGCGTCTGTGGAAAATGTGTTTAGTAGAGAAACAGGACAGTAAGGAGGAAGGATGGAAAGAATGAACCGTCAATGGAAATTGTTCATTTCACTGGTGGCAATTTTGGGTCAGTTGATAATGTATGGCTGTAATCGTTTATGGGTGGATTAGTCGTTGTTTAAGTGATCTGAGCATAAACCACCAGTGGTGTGAAGTAATCATTTACAAGTGCAGGTGTGAATGAGTCATCAGAGCTGTTCCCTCCAGCGCAAATTATTCTTTGAAGGTGTCAGCATTTCCAAACATTTTATAATCGACCCAAATTTAGTATGGCACATTTATACAGTCGAGGCCGGATGTTTTCTTTTCTCCAGACTCTGCACTTCAGCTCATTTAGTTTCAGTGTTTGATGCGACTGAATTTAAGACATATCCAAATCCCCTCATGATGGTTAATGGGAGAAAAACCACTGTGTTAGGTGCTTGGTTCAAACTGGTTGGACAATCATCAGTGCCATCTGCCATTCTAAAAAAAAAATTGGGGCTTGCACATTAGCGGGGAGGGCTTGTGTGTAGGCAGCAACAACAACAACAACAACAGTAATACATTTTATTTGTAATGCACTTTACATTTCTTTAAAATCAGGCACATGTTCTGCTAAAAAGAAATAGGAAAGACTGACTTGCAAAAGAAACAGTTTCACTTGGTGCATGAGCTGATTATTGTTCTCTTAATAACGCACTTTTAAGATAACAGTGAACTGCGACTGACTTGAGACCAGGGTTTTTTGTCGTCACTTTCCACTGCTTCAGTCAACAACACACCTGACTACACCTGATTGAAGACCTGTATACCCACTTTAAATATCTGTGAATTTTCCTTCAAAAAACATGGGTGCTAGTTGAGAAAATTAATTCATATAATCCAAAACATAACTGGCAATTTTGTGTATGTAAAGATAATTTCTCAGATAGAGCTGGATAAGCCATAATGAAATGACACACTCTCTACATCCATCTATCATTAGGCCTTTGTGATAGGATTTGCTTGGAGTTTATGATGTAATCCTTACTCGCTCTCCTTTTTGACATCTGTAATTACAGTTCAGGAGTCTGTCAATCCCATATTTCACCTACGTTATTTAATGTTTACTGTACCTTTACTGTAGTGTCCGTTTGTCAGCATGAATGGTGTGAACGCCTTGCAGACGTGAGCCTGTTTTGAAACGGTGTTTTTCTTTCCCTTCCTCGCCTCATTGGTTGATTGACAGATGAGAGTGATTCTGGGGGTCACAAAACATGCAGACCTGAGGGGTAGAAACAGTTTCATGACTGGACATGCACACTGACACTCCAGTCTAATGTGTGTTAGTGACAGACAAGTGCTTTAGTTTGAGGTGTGGCACTCTGACCTAGATCACTTTGTGGAGTGCATAGCAGTTCATGGATAATCAGTCAGTTACAGTTTCCCTTTTTTTGATTGCACATGAAACTCGATTAAAGATGATAAGGGTTACAAATCAGATCAGTTCTATTGACATCTTTGAAATTAAAAGAAATGTGGTTATGGTTAAACAATTTAACAGTGTATATCCAATTATTTGTCCCTCACAATAGCCTTGTCAGTTGCATATTTTTACAAAGGAAGCCCAACCCTTGTTTTTGACACCGTTTTTGGCTGATGGCAAAGACGACTCCAGCGCTGCCCTCACCCCGGTCTTAACCCCAACAATGATTTGCATACTTCCACTGCATCACTCGGAGCAGAGAGTTAACTCATGCATAGTTTTACACCAAGGGCTAACCTTAAGCTATAAACTTAAACAGGTAATTATGTGTCTCCCAAATTACAGTCTTTATGCTGCTTTGATTTTACGAACTGCAAGATGACCACAGTGAGTAATACAACGACGAGAGCTGCGATCTAGTGAGTTGAATGTGGCTCTGGTTTCAAAGACCAGTACATTTGAAGAGAAATACGATTAACCGCCTGGACATATATTATTGATACAATGCCATTTACTTTAGATGCTATAACTACTGCTGTGCAGTCTGTGATCTATTACTCTCTGAAGCTGGGTCACTTGAACTTACAGACTCATGCACCAGCCCCTTCAGGAGTCAGGCTTTAGTGCCTTCAAAACCTGCTGTAAATCAGAAAATGTGTAAATGCTCAGAATGTTTTTGCTTTACATACTCAGTATTGCCTGTCCAAATTCGCCCAACGGTAGTAATTAAGTTATACGATTATATGAAGGTAAAACATATTGGAGGACATGCTAGAAAAATGTAAGCATGAGCAAAATCAGCAAGTTTCCATGTTAGTCGTCACATTTTCTTTGCAAAAAGTCTGTTAGTCTGTTAAGCTTCATTTGAGTTGCGTGCATGTGTCAAATAAAGCTAGATGTATTTTAAGAAGTGATGCAGGCCAGTCAAATTACTTATGCAGATATAGATTGTGTCTGACATTAAATGTCTAAGAGAGACAGGAGGGAGGCGACGGAGGGATGTTTCATTGTGGTATTTTTTTTGTGTGTATTTCCATTTAGTGTTCCTAGCATTACTCAATAGCACAAAAAACAGCTATGTTATGGGCTCTGCAGTTGAGTGCAAAAGGTTAGAACCTGCCAAAAGTTATATATTGCTGCTTGCAGCTACATTTAGTTGCTTCCACTTTCGATCTACACTAATATCGCCAGTCTCCAGGCCTCAGGCTTTATAATTCTGTCACTCATCTATACATACTGTATGACACTATATAAATGATATCATCAAGCCCAAGCTACAACTTGTAGAGGTATCCCTGTCCCAAAGATCTTTTGCTCCCAGTCGCTGCATGTTGCTTCTGGGGAGACGCAAGATCATTACCACCCTCTGCACACAGTTTGGGCCATACATGTAGACACACAACTGTAGTATACACACAGATGCATGCACACACACACACACACACTGAGAGAGAGATTCAAATAAGCTCTTTGAACTGTCCACACCTCCAATTAAGCAATTAAATAGCAATAAATAGTGTTAGAACGTAGACCCCTGATATGTCAAAGCATTCATATGTCATCTCTCTCTCTCTCTCTCCCTCTCTCTCGTTCTCACTCTCTCACTCGCTCACTCACTCTCAGTTCATCCCCTGAAGCATTGTGATGACAGGACATTATTCAACCCAAAGAAACCACTGTTTTGATGGAATCCACTTTAAAGCAGAAAGAGTATAAAGATCGCATTGTTTTGCAGCATCAGATAATGAACGGGGGAAATATTTGTAAAGAATCTGCAGTAATTAATGTTTGAGTTAAAGCTTATTTGTCATATCCACAATATGGCAACTAAAAATGAACAGCCTATGGTGAGCAGCAGTACATTACATGATAAAATACAAACATTCCAAGTAATAAAAATTGCTTCTTTCTATATAAAGATGCATGTATAACAAGGTAAATTTTACAAGGACAGATGAAAAAAACATTTTAAATGCAACTGCACGTCTTGTGTAGACAACAGAAAATTGTCACTGCTCAGGTTTCATTCTAGTCCTTAACAGCAGATGCATTTTTTAAAAATCAAGGTCGACCTTGGCAGCAGTAAGTGGGATGATGTGCTGGTGAACCACTTTTACATTGTGAATGTGTTATGAATGGCCTGCAGGTAGAAGGTCTTCTTTAACCTGCTGTTTATGAATGTGATGATGTTGGATGCCAGACTGGTAGTCAGGTTTATATGTGTCTTGATGACTTTGATACATGTCCTAAAGGTTTGTAAGTCTGTTGTTGATGATGAGCCTTGCTCTTCGATTGGCTTTACTGCAACCTTGGTACCATATAGTGACAGTCAGGATGCTCTCTGTGGTGCACTTGTGAGTTTTCAAAACAAAATATTCTGTGTCCTTTCAGGAAGTAGATGCTGCTGCTGCTGCTGAGCAGGTATTGTGAAGAGATGAAGTCAGGTGGTTTGTGAGAAACAGTGCAGACTCATCACACTGCAGATTCATTGGTCAATCGGGCATTCACAACCAACAAAAATGTCTTGCTGGCTTTTATTATTTTCAGGTTAAATAAAAGTAAATTCTAAAATATGCTCTCACTGCTACTTATTATTATTATTATTATCATCATTGTATTACTATTATTATTGTTATAATTTTTATTGGTATTATTATTATTATGTTAAATATTGCTCCCAACAATAAACAAGTCCAAGTCTTTTTTCGCATGTTTCGATCTTTTCTGTATTTTCTGTTGGGTTGTCTGCACAATGTTGTGCGCTGAACCCAGTACCGTTATGTAAGTCCAGATGGTTCTCTGGCACCTACACTCATCTGTAACATGGGTTATGGGTCTAGCCAGCACACACATCAGAGCATGCCGATGAGCCTTTTATACCTCTTGGGCCTCCTCAAAAAGGGGGATTCACCTTAGGCTTATGCTGTCTGTGTGCACGTACCTGGTTGTGCTATAGGTCTGACAGGAAAAGGGGGCTACTGACTTAATATACTGCATCTATGCAAACAATATATCACCCGAGGGATTAGCCAAGGCACTCATGTTGGCCTTTCAGGTACCATCCACTTCAGCACTTGGGGTCCATGCATTGCCTCTGTAGTCCCCCACTTCTGGACAGGATTGTCACAGTTTGTCTTCCAGTGATTCACTCCACCGGCACTGGAAACCATACGCTACACCATGGAAAGTGCATGCTCAGATATTTAAGCTTAATAGTTTGGGGTGTTTGGCCATTCCTCGGGCTTTAATACCATTTGTAAGATCATTTTGCTGTGCTAATGTATGGATATATGAAGGAACTGCCGAGTGGTGATATACTGCAGTAATATACTGCTCCACATGTTATGTGGCACTATACAGAGTCTGAAAATAGACAGTGTATGTATAAATCTATGTGTGTGTGTATAAACATATGCTGCATACGTGTGGATACTGTATTTGCACCGATCTTTGTATGTGATCCAGAGAGTAAAGGACAGTAAAATATTGTGTTGGCTTTACTCTGTTATGCTCTTGTCGTGAGTCTCAGTGAGAGGAGGTTGGATTGACTCTCTTGTTTTGGATAATTGTACACTGCCGAGGTCTGTGGTCCCCTTCTCTGTCTCCCTGTGGCCTAGGCTGCTAGAGCCATATTTAGGCTGCACGTCCTCTTCGTCCTATCCTGTCTTATCCCCATCCTGTCCGACACACCCCCACAACGCAGCAGGGGACAGCAAGTGCTGAGGTCAAACTTTACTGTAGGTAAAACTTACTACAAGCCTATGGTAAAAGGACAAATATAATAAAATGTCCTGGAAAATCTTGTGTTGTCCTGGAAAATGAGTTTAAATTTGTCCTGTTGTCTTTGGCTGTAGACTAACTACAAGGGATCTAACAGAGCTGCCTAAAGTGAATAATATTTTCATCAGAAAAAGCCAAAGTGATAGAATATATATAATATAGAATATACTTTATTTATCCACACACACACACACACACACACACACACACACACACACACACACACATATATATATATACAGTATATAAATAAACATTAATCAAATAACTGTTTGCTGTATGAAAAGAAGGACCATTTCATATTTACTGTTTTACTCACTGTTCTCTTGACATTGCTGTTTTTAGGTCATTTGTGGGTCACAAAGATGAATGTTGAAGTCGATGAACTCAGTCAAGTCAGTCAAGTGGCTAAACCATAGGTGCCGTACCTGAAATAAAAACAATGTACGCTTTCGTGTGCTGTAGTTTGATCATGAATGGATCACAAACCATTGTCTGATCGACTCATGGCTGTTTCCTACAGACAGTGATAGGAGGAGCAGATGTTGCTGCAGTGACTGGTGGGAGTGCTTTTCGATTTTGCTGGGTCCACCTCATTTTTCTCTTTCACTCTCTCATTATGCATTTTTCAAACAAATGCCCCTTCACCTTCACTTTGCCTCTTTGTTAAGTCACCCAGCAAAGAATGTATCTCTGCAGGGCCTGGTTTCCACTCATTACCTGCTGAAAACACCCATGTAACACACATCACGTCTGTTTTTCCTTACTCATACTCTTTGTAATTGAGGACCTTTGTAATGTAGTAAATAATATGTTTTCTTTCTCTCTTTGACTATTAAACATTGACCAGGACATGTACAATCATTCCAGTATATCCTAATCTGGCGTTAGAGTACCTGCACGCTGCTCATTGTGCACACTTGATCCATTAAAGCACCTGTCTATGGTTATGATGCATGTTGTTTAGAAGATGAACGTGAAATTGGACTTTGAGCAATGGTGCCAGGCAATATTTATTAAGACATTATTACATGTAGAGGACGTGGAGGATGTGCTTATGTTGATTTGACAGATTGAGGAGGTGGAGAAAGTTTGCCCATGTACAAGCCAGGCTGATTAATTTTCCAGTGATTTCACTTTACTGCCTTGACAGGAATGTATGTCTGATTGGGGTCATTGTACAGCAAACCTTACCGGTGATGACTAAACGATTCTGGTTGTTGCGCTAAATGTCTCAAAACCACAAGACAAACAAGAAAAACCACAGTTTTCCTTGTTTTCCATTTACAACTGATATTTCTTGTCGTGCATTTTCATGAACCCTACTTTTAACTGGAATTGGGATGTAGAGTTTCCAGTATGTGAGTCTGTTTACTGTGGCACTCATCCAGTTCTCTTCACTTTATGTGCACGGTGATCCGATTCAGCAGACGAAATAATGATATGCCTACAGATCATGTGACATCCCAGTTGAGGGACCATACCGTCTGACTTCAGTCATCAGACAACACTGCATGAATATCTACTGCGATAGTTACCGTGTCACAAGAGATTATCATGGTCCTTCAAATTCCTGTAGTGCCATAGCCAGGAAAAATGTCAGTCTACAAAATTAATATTTAAGCAACCCAAGATATTTGTTTGCTGTTTGACCCACTCTGTTACAGTGGCAGAATAGATCAGTCTACTGGTCATCCAGTGACTTTTGCTGTTGCACCACTTTGAGGTTAATGGTCCAGAGTGAAAAGTCTTAACAGCGATGGATGGATTATCATGAAAAGTGGTGTAGATTTATTAATGGATTAGCAGATGTTCACATAACACTCCAAAGTAAAAGTAATTAAAATTTATGAAGACTGAATAACTGCACAGAAATTATATTCAGTGCCAAACCGTCTACGTCTTTGCTCACATGTTTCGACATTCATCATAATATCCCCTAGTGACGTGACAAGATGAATCTTTTGCTTTCATTATGCACACACAAATAAAACTATTCTGTCACATAAATGTTCCTAAAAGTTGATGCCTCAGTTGGTGTGGATTCAAAATCAGCCATGAAATCAACAAGAAAATGTGAATAGATCTGGATGATTCCAGGGACAGAAGCTGTTGTCTGCAGTATGACAGATACTGTCTGAATCATCTTGTTGTGTCCCTGCATGTGAACCTGCATGACGATACTTAGGCTAAATACTGGCCTAAATATGCTAACAGTTGTTAGGTCTTATGACATTATGATCCATGACAGATCCGAACCCATCTTTTGAAACCGAGCTGAGTGAGCCAGGGGGAAATAGGAATGATTTCAAGCAAATACACAGGGATTGGGAAAACTCTGGGGGAGTGAGGGATTACCATCCAGAGCAAAAGGGAGAACTGTGCCAGATTCTCAAGGACTACACGATGACTCATATGTCAAGGCCCCTGTGCATGTAAACAGGATTCTTCTTGAAATTTTAGTGGTGAATCACATGCGGCACTTGTACACCGCTCTGCTGCTCTGTTCCCGCCATCACCTTGACTCAAGTTGTACTCAACGCTCAGGGAGTATGGGAGAGAAGGGCTGAGTGTCATAAACGAAGCAAGATGGAGTCAGAAGAGGGAGAGTACGTGTGAACAAAGTCGTGATATCCCAAGGTTGATGATAAAGCTGTTGACAAAAATGATGATTTCCACCAAGAGGATGAGTCGTCACCTCCCACAGGGAAGGCGGGATGTGTTGTGAAAGTTGCTGTGCATATGGAGGTTAGAGTGTCAGCACTGCTCTGGTTTATCTCTTGATCAGGTGACAAAATGGTCAAAGAACTCAACTAAATGCATTTTCGGTCTCTTGAGCCTTTTCTCCATAAGCCTATGGTAAGACTATATGCGATTAATAAAGTTGATGTAGACATTTCCATATGAACTAAGACAGACTTTGGATTGATTTTTGGTGAAGTCTGATGAAATGTAACCACATTTCGCTTTTCTTTCTTCCTTTCCTTCACTGGGGTCATGACCTTGGAAACACCCAATAGGTTTGCGTTTTTACAAACGCACTTGCCGCCCAGTAAGCATTGTGCAAATCTTACATACTGGAAAGACAGCGTCAAGGCTTTTAAGACTTGAAAGGTGTGTGAGTGTTGCAGCTGGGAAGGCGATTTTACACTGTGTCACATGTATTGGTGCAGTGTCCATGAGCTGGCCCGTGCATTTTTCTAAATCCTCTATTAAATACCTTCAGCAGACCATAGTCGCAGTTTAACAACTGCTGAAACCAGACGACAGTGGAAACAATATGGTTTGGCCAGCTCACTGCAGAAAGATTCCCCAATTTGACTTACAGTAAATAAGCTCCCTACTACTACTACTACTACTACTACTACACACACACACACACACACACACACTAATATTATCAGGTGTGTCTCCTTCATCACACATCTGCACACCAGAGCACAAGAGTCAGTTAAATAGAGTTGAATATTTTTGCTTTTGAAAGAAGCAGAGAGAGGACAAAGATAAAATTAGTATATATATTTTTTAAAGATTTTAGAAACTGGTTCTAGGAGAACCAGTGTGAAGTTGCGTGAAAACGGTTCAGGAGTGAGGAAGGTTAGAATTTGAGTGGAGTGACGTGTTTATGGTGGGTGGGCGGATCCTCTAGGGTAGAGGCAATGCTCCGGACCCTGAACCCTCAGAGTCCGAGTTCGAGACCAGGCGAGGGCCAGGTGAGGAGAGCGATGCCAGGCGAGCGGCGCGCAGCGCCGCGAGCAGGCGAGGCGAGGAGCGGTGCGCGAAGCCGCGAAGCGGCGAGCGCGCCGCGACGAGACGAGCTGCGTCCAGTTCCAACTGGTCGCGGCGCGCGAAGCGCGCCGTGAGCAGTTCCCAAGATTCTTCCGGCGCGAAGCGCCGGTCGCGTGGAGCCCGAAATTAGTATTTTTTTTTTTTAAGATTTTAGAAACTGGTTCTAGGAGAACCAGTGTGAAGTTGCGTGAAAACGGTTCAGGAGTGAGGAAGGTTAGAATTTGAGTGGAGTGAAGTGTTTAAGCTTTTCTGTCCCGAGGGCATTTTGGGGAGCTCCTCTCATCAGCCTGGGCAGGATTCATTTGTCCTTCTATCCCTCCCTGCCTCACGCCTCCTTTTTTTTTTTTTTGCTGTGCCTCAGAACACCACAGTAGAGTGTAACCAGAGCCACGCGATGACTACAGGTTGAGAAGTGGGTGAGTGAGAGGAAGGGAGAACAAGGAGGGGAGAACCTGACACACACACACACACCTCACACAGTGGAGATTGGTTTGGTTCACTGTGCAGCCCACAAAGGTGAGGGGGAAATATCTTACCGGTCTGTGCATGAATGTGTGCAGGTGAGCATTTTTGTATATGCTGATTTGCTTTTGTGTGTCAACAACTTTGGTAGAGGTTGAACTGTAAACTGGGCAAGTGACTGTGTGCAGTGGCTCCGGTTGAGTGGGGAGTTTTCTCAGAACCCACCACAGTGAAGGCTGCTATTCATGTTGTGTTTACTGTTCTCGTGTCAGCGAGCAGACTTTAAGGCGTGCGTGAGAGAGGTTTGTCTTTCCAAGATCACTGATTTGTGTGTGTCTGAATGCCTCTGTGAATGGAGGAAGAAAAAAACACACAGAGTGAAAGTGGCTGCTTGCCGGTCCCTATACACTGTATGTGTCTTTTATTACTCAACTGTGGTTTCTTTTTCTGAGAGATCAATGAATGGTAAGGGCTCTGTTAGCTGTGTCAGCTGTGGACACCCAGGACAGGGTAGACAGAGTGAAGGGAGTCAACACCTCATCTGGCCACAATATGGGCTGCTTGCACATTTTGCTGTCACGTATGAAATTGCTGGATTTCGTTTTGTAAAAGGTTTGTATTTGCAACAGACACCAGAAATTACGACTTTGATGAGAAGCAGAAAACATGTGTCCCAGATTAATGTAAGAGCGTCTCTGCAGAATGCCCGAGCATGCATGCACCATGATATACGTGCAGTATTCTTTAATGCAGAGAGGTGTCTGCCGCAGTGCTTAAGTTTTAACCACACCTGTATGCTGAAGTAATGGTTACGGTACATTTCTATATGTATATTTTTATATGTGTTTATATATATATACACACACGCGCACACACACACACACACATTCATATATATATATATATATATATATATATATATTTGCACATTGTGGTCAGTCTGCTTTGATTTTAGTCTAACAGCTTCGGGCTTCAGAGGTGTAGTCGAGGGACTTAAAGGTGGGGCTCAGGTAGAGCAGATAAAGAGGTCAATGGTGAATGTTTGAGATTCCTCCAAAGCCCTGCTTCTGCACAAAATATACCTCACCCCTAACCTGCATGCCCCCACCCAACTTCTGTTCCCTTGCCTCCCAGCAGACACTCCATTCCCTCCCACTCTACACCTCTTTATGCTCTCTGCCCAGTGTCTGGAACCTGCTCAGTCATGCCAGGCTGCTTCCATGTGCCAGCCTAACTACCGCACTCTTTTAAACCATGGAAAATCGTCCTCAGCGCTGCCAGACGTGGCATTCCCCCCATGAGTGTAATGCGGTATTTTGCCAGGTGTGCCATAGGCATGTCTGAATGACGGAGACAACAATATTACAGTATGTGAGCAGGGCCTGGCCTGGTTTCCCAACTTGAATCACGAATGCTGAATGTTAGCAATGGACTTATTTCGAGCATCTACTGTATGTGTGTATTATTACATGATATCAGTGTTTGAGATAATTAGCTTTGATTACTATGTTCCAGTACCAAGGGAAATGGGAAGTGTGGGTGTGTGTTTATGTGTCAGTGGCTATGAAGCAGCACCAGCAAGAAACCCTGCTGTTTTATCCCCTCCAACAATGTCCAAGGAAATAAATAAGAAGTTATGAATGTCCACATGCAAATCCTGATATTTACTCTGAGCATCCTAACAAAACATCCTATAGTGTTGACATCCCGTGCACGGACCGTTTACAATGATTCAATAACCATGACAGCTGGAACACAATTCAAACATCCCACAACAAAATGATAACAAATTGCCAGATGTGTCCTTCAGGCAGTTGTTATCAGAATCGCATCGTTATTATCATGGGACTCACCAGGGCTTATTTGAAAGCTTTATAGGTGAACTGATTGATTGATGAGATTGGAGGCAGCAGTGAGCCAGCTAAATATTCCACTGAGAAAAACAGAATGGAAATGTTGTTGTTTTGTTTTTTTTAAATAATGTTGCTGTGTACTTGAGAGAAAGTTAAAGCTGTAAATAGTCCAAACCACAGGCAGTTAAAAATAGTCGGACAGATGTAAAGAGAAGGGTGTGTCAGAAGATGGAGACAGCAAAGAGGTGGGTGGAGGGGTGGGGTCCCTGTCCAGCGGCATGACAGGACTGGCTGGTACTGAGATCAATTTGATGCTGGAATAAAAACCATAGCAGACATTTCACCTCAGGTTACCTCTCCACTTTCTACGCTTTCCCCTTGATCCCATACAAACATGTCCCTGTCATATGGCCAGAGTGAGTCTGCTCTGGCAATGCCATGGTTTTCATTGGTTAATTCCAACTCCTGAAGCTGGCTGTACTTCTCAATGTTTCCTTCCTCCTTTCTTTTCCTTTCCACACACTCCTTTTTTCTCTGCTTGGTAGCACATTCTTTTCTCCCTCCCCCCCCTCCCCCATCCTTGAATTTCACTCCTCAACGTGCTCAACTCATTGTATGCCAGTAACTCAGTGTTCCCCATATACTGTAACTATGACATGTTATTGTCAGACCGCCAAATTAAATTTGATGCGTTTTTAATTTGAAAGACCAGTCAAGTTCACAAAATATCTTCCAAGCAGTGTGCATACCAGCCTCCGGTAGCTGCATGTGCATGCAGAGGTGTATGCACACAGCAAGATACACAGCACATTCTCACGTGGAGGGAAGGCCAACGCGTGCAAGCCCTCGCTTGCTCTTCTGCATTAATCAATGCATGCGGCAATAGGATTACTCAAGATTCCTTCTGTGACAAAATTGTCAAACATCGAACAAAACTGCAGTAGAAAATATAAAAAAAACAAGATGTATTGATGGTGTTTCTTCCACATTTTGATGCTGTTGACGTGTATTTATCAGGCCATGTCCATGGGATCAGTTTAAGTCCATGCCCTATGGCACAGGAAGGAACCACGGTGATGATTTGGGCTGTGGCTCAGCTGCTGGAGCAGGTCATCCACTAAACAGCAGATCAGCGTTAGCACTTTCAAGACCAGAAAAGTGCTATGTAGATACAGACTATTTATTATAGTAAATTAGCCCAGACTTATCCTTTGTTTAATGTTGTGTTTTAGCTTTGGCCTGCAATAGCTAAAACACACAATAGAGTGTGTGGTGGAAGCAGGCTTTTGTAGAATAAATTGTTGTAAGGAAATAAGCCTATTGGATGTACTGCTTGAGTTACTGGGTGGCTGATTGTGTGTTTGCTATGACATTTTAATCTCCATCTGAGATGTTGAACCTTTGGATGTTTGCTCCTTTTCTTCAGTGATGGACGTCGGATCAGAGCCTGCAGACATAGGCGTAAGCTGAATTATCAACACTGCAAGTTTCACATACACCCCACTGACCACTGAAGAGTTTCCTCTCCTCCTTCACTGCTAGCTCCATTTTGTTGCTTTTTTTTTTTACCCCATACTCTTTGTATTAAGGCTGTCCCCATCTTTTACTAATTATCACCTCGTTGTTGATGGTCAAACGGTTTGATAGTGCGTTTGATTTTATACCAAGAGTTTCTTTCTATTTCCTGTCATGAGCTCTGACTCAGCTCGTCGTAAATCCCCCACAGTTATCTCTGTTTGAAGTCTTCTAATGTTTCACTGTGTCGGTTTACAGTATACTGTAGATAACTGGCAGTGCTGTTTTTCACAATAGTCAATTTCTTTACATCTTTTTTATGTTCTCTCTTCTTTACATCATGACCAATGATTTATGTATCTGTTGCATAACCGCTGGGAAAAAAAAAGTTCTTTGAAAAGGAAGATGCCTTTCTAATGTCAGAGCTGGTTTTATGTTTTCCGACCATGTCAATATGAGTTCAAAGCATAAGTAATATAATGGTTTCTTATATTTTGGTCATTTCAGGACCATTGATTATTTCATTTCTTTACAAATTAATACAGCAATTCAACTAGTTAAGTCATACTATATGTGCTTGGCATATAGATAATATACGGTACATGTTATGAAAACCTTTTAGATAAGACGCAGTGCTGCTTTTACGCCAGAGGCACCAAACTATCAGCTGAAGACCTGTAACCCATCTGAACACTTTCTCTGAGACCTTTAGGGGTGGGGACGTAGAGATAACAATCTCTTGACAACCTATGTGACCTTAAGCTCTCTTTGAAAGCACATAACTAACTTAATGAACCAAAATTCCCTCCAGAGGATTTAGCCGTTCCACCTCCTGTATCAGTTTTGTGTTTATTATTTTGGTTAAAATTTGCAGTCCCCACCCAGTTCGGTGTGAAGCAAAGAGCAGGGTAAAAGCTGAATTCCGTCCACAAACCTCAATTGATTTAGGTGCAGTGCCACAGAGGTCATAAAGCCTGTTAGTAAGGGAGGGTTAGTGGGGATGCCAGAAGGGGATAAGGCCAGAGTTTACTCACAATGAGATTTAACCCCACTCACACAGCTCAGACACAGAATTTCAGCTGCTATTCAAAGCAGGTTCAAGCATGCAATTTAGGCCCACTCAGGGGCCCACTATGAGACAGAGCCATTTCTTCCTGTGTTTTGGATGTGCTCTTATGCGTCACCATGTTGTGAGAACATTTAGACTGGATCACAGCTAAATGGAATATTTTTTGTGACTGACATCTTGTCACTTTGGCTCTTGATGTTTCAGCTGTACACATGTTGCATGTGGTCCTTACTGAATAAGCAGGTGTAGAGCAGGTTTTCCGACTGCACCTTGGCTGCTGTCGTCCACGCTGTCGCATTCTTTCCCTTCGTCATGCACATTCCTGGGCTGTTATTTTTTATATAATTAAAAATTTAATTCCCTTTGATCATTTCTAGTGGAACACAGTCCACTGAAGTGAAAGAGGGAGCGAGACTCTTATGGAGGCTATTAAGTGATAAACACAAAAGTTGCACGTGTGTATGATAGCTTGTGTATATGTGTGGGTGGGTGCGTGTGTGGATTTGTGGTTACACCGCTGCGTCTCCGAGTCTGTGTCTGTGTTTGTGCATGTGTATGTGTTTGTCAGAATACTAAAAGTACTTAACTCCTTGTGGTTGTAGTTCTGTGGTCTCATCTCTCTCTCTCGCTTTCTATATACACACACGCGCACGCGTGCGCACGCGCACACACCTCAAGGTGACTCCCCATGGCACAGTGCCCAGTGTGTCACAAAACCACAGAGTTGTACATTCCCAGACTCTGAGAGTGGGATTAGATGTGCAGAGTGGAATGTTTGCATCTGTTGACGATGGCTGTGTGTTTTTCTGACTGCATCTGTATGTTTATTTGTGTCTATGCATAAATGTGGCCAATGAGGCTGCACTAAACAGTGGCTGCACTTCTATTGGCGGGTGCACGTTTGACGCTCTCAACTCACATCTGTATAGCGCTATAGCATCCTCATGTCTGCTCTACTGTATGGGAAGTTTGTGTGCCAGATTTTTGGCTGTAGCTTCTGAAACATAAATCCGAGTCAGCAGGCCCCTTTTTGTTCTCACCAGCCAAACTCATGTGAGGCTGATAAAGTAGCAAAACTGAAGTACAGAAGTGTTATCACACACATCACTGCTTGGTATGAATTTGACCAATGAAGTGTAAGTCAGACACAGTCAGTGGCAGATGCATTCAGGCGGTAAATCAAGAAATTGTATTGCAGTTGCTTTTATTAACATTGGGCCTTTGGCCAAAAACAGTTTTTTACATATTTTGTATCTTAAATATTGCTTAAAGTATTTCATATGGAGAGCTTAACCCTACCAAGACTTTTTCATCCAGGCCTATAGGTGGCGATACAAACACTATAAATATGTATCAAAACCCCCAGTTTTTAAACAAATTTTGTTAGCCATGCTCTTAGAAGCAAGTTTTAACCCACATCTAATGTTTCATTTTAAAAATTACAAGGGGGTGTGGTCTATTATTTTATTGCTTCCTTATTTTGCTAATTAATCTTTCTGCATTCAACTTATTATTGGGCTTTTATTATTTTATCAATCAGTTACATTCAGTTAATCTTAAATGTCAAAACATTTGATACTTAATGTAACATACAGAAAAATATAAGCCTGCATGTTTCTTTGGTGTGGCGTGTCTGCAGTGAAGAGTTACCACAAATTCAGACCTCCAGCAGCTGAGTTATTAATGCTCCAACATGGATTTTGGGTGGGATGCTGGTGACTGACAGACTGTATGGTCTAGGCTTAGCGCATTTGTATGGGCATCTGTGCATGCTCGTGTGTGGGTGTTGTCTCTGAATGGAGATGGTGTTAAACTGTGTGTGTTGTTTCAGCTCAAATAACACTGCATGTCTATTTATATGGTGTTAAATGGCTTTTGTGCAAGGTGGTCAGAGTGGATGTATTGTGGGTGAGTGTGGCGTTGACAACAAGAAATTACAAGTCTCGCTACTAAGTAACTGCTGACAAACTACAACTGACCATATCAGGGGTTTATTTCAAGCTCAAGTGAATTTGTGGGCTGCGACACAGGAAGAGCGATGGCAGACGCAAGAGGGGAAAAGAGCAGCGGATAGGGACATAGTGGGGGATTGATTAAGCAGTGGTGTGATGAGGGAGGAACGAAGAGCTGGATGCCACCATCTGTTAACCACATGCACGCCCCACAGCAGTCACATAAATCTCAGCCTTTCTCATCAATGCAAGCCTGCATTCCTACAGGCTATACGTCCACTGGCTAGCTACCTCCACGCAAATGTGCTGCTCAGGCATCATACAGGCTGAGGTCATATATTAGGCTCGTACAGTACAGTGCACTGCAGCAAAAATAAGACATGCAGCGTGAAGTCCACTGATCTGAGAGAAGTGTGTTGAACAATTTCTCCATTGGGGAGTGGTGATAGTTAAGGGTTGTTTGAATGTATTTATCAAAGTGGCAGCATTTATAGAGTTAAGTAAAGTTTGGCACATAAGAATTTAAAACGTGCTGCTGTCACAGTAGAACAGTAAATTACAGCTTCTTACTATTGGGTAGAAATCTGTAGGAAAAGTGCTGCAGTTCGGCAATGCTTGATTTAAAAGTTGTTTATAGAAGCTAACTCCTCTGTTCTTCTGGTGTGGTCTCTTGGCCCTCCACTACACAAGGAACAGTGGATGTGCAAATACACAGGGCACACGCATCCACCCTGCATACGCACATACTGTACACACGCATATGCACACACATTGTTACAGGTCATCAGGGTTAAAGCAAAGCTCAAACGTGTGGATGAGTTGGATGTTCCTGCCTTCTGCAGATGGGCTGGACATCTGCAACACTGACTCTTCCCACAGACTTTTATTTTTGACAGTTCAGCTACAATGCTGAAGTGTGTCTGCTTTGGTGACTGCAGGCTCTGAGGGCAGCTTTAATGTCAATGTCACATCCAGTGCCATGCCCATCTCCATTCCACTGTAATGGGAATCTATAGCACATACTGTATATCTGGGGTTAACATCTGCATCGCCCATAGAAATGTGCTTTTGTGTTTTGTATGGGCGCATATAATTAAAGTAAATGAAATATGTCGATTACAACTTATTGCTGACATTTTAACTGTTTGTAATGTAACAGCTCTCATTATGCTATACAAAACTGTATCCCTTTAATTAGTTTCCATATGTTAGGAATAACTGTGTTATAATAGGAGATGTATATTTCCAGAATTGCATTGATGTACAGAGAAATGTACACTTTCCAGTCGCTACATTCACTGAGCTCTTTTTCTACTACTTTGTAAAGAATAAAAAGAAAGGGAAGGCTGCAAATATAAGTGTTGTTTGGTGACTTCCATGGCTTGTAGACAAAACAGACATGCAAAGTTAAATGTGGATTTATTTGCTTACATAAACCAACATTCAAGCCAAGCCAACAAACACCACAAAGCTCATCTGTAAACTGTGTTTGAAACCTAAAGGCCAGGGAGCCAACATGTCCAACTTGGCAAAGCATCTTACCGACAGACCATATGAAAGGGCCCCTCTGAATGATGTTGTTAAAAGCCCTTTTACACTGTACTTTGTCAGTAAGTGTGATACTCTCAATTCATGTCACTAAAGACACTTTCTGGTACAAATTACAGTGGTATTGGCTCTTTGCTGTATGTATTGGCTCTTTGTATGATGTAAAGAGGCATTTTCATGTTTGACATTTGTACACACATAAAATTGTCTAAGATGTATAGAATGTGAAAGTAACGTGGTCATTTAAAATAATCACATTTTCCATCTTTTGGGTGCAGACACATACTTTTGGCTTTTTTGGTCTGATTTCATGGAACTTTAGATCGATTGAAATCATTGCTGGTGGAGAAATGATATAATAACATAGTGGCCAGAGATGAATCACCACTAATTTCACGTTGCCTTTCGAACCCGCCGTTCAGTTGTACCGTTCGAGCATTGTGGGCAAACGGAGCCCAGCCAATGTAAAAGCCCAGTCATGACATCACATGTGCTCAGTGTGGCAGATGGATGGGACCGATCCAGAAAAAACATCAAAAACACAGCAACAGAAGCAGGAGACATGCTCTTATTATTCACAGCAGTGATCAGCAGAAATGGTTAGGCAGTGGCATCTAGCCACTGGTCTTGCTTAAGAGGCAGGAACAAAGTGACACTCTATGGTTACTTTAGGATAAGGAAGCCCAAGAATAATCACAGCCTCGGAGAGTTGCTGTACGTCCATCATCAGTCTCTGAAGAGCATGTTTCCTCTATAGGGCTACAAGAACCACAGCCGGCTGCTTGTCTTCCCCTGTGTAAACTAAGTAAATGAATGTTCTTCTGAATATAATTTAAGACTTGGAGGAACACCACACAGGATCTATAGATCTGAGGTATTGTATCAGATGATTTGTCTCCAGTTTTCTACATGTGTTATCAAAATGGCCCGTTGATGAAAAATGTGACAGGAGAGGTTACGGCTAGTCCAGCTAGTGTTGCTCTAACCACAAAGCCAGTCAGACGTCCAGATGCCAATTAATTCATGGCTTTAGTTTCTTCCCGTTAGCTCCAATCTGATTCACCGTTATCAGAACACATATCAGAAATACTGTAGCTAGATGCATCTGAAACCCAAATAGATTTATAGCCCTGTGTGTCATCAGGATGGGCTGCTCCTACAGCCAGCCAGGCACATGCTCCGTCAGCAGCTGTGGTACAGCTGTGACTTCCTGAAACGTAACCACTGATACTGTTGTCAAGCTTGGACATTCACAGCTGTAGCAATTTCATTCTGATTTGGGTTGCAGCTTACATTCAGAAACCAATTTTCCAGTCAGAGATGTTACCTCCACAATGTTCAGAAATTTTAAATAGTTGTTTGAAGCATTTACAACTATACAACGCAGCTGCTTGAATCTCTGCCAGGTGTGTAGGTATGTAGGATTTAGGATTCAAAGCGTCTGCCCAGTAGCGACAGGGCGATCCTGAGGGGTTTATTTAACTTATTTGGCGTCATTTGGTGACATTAAAATGATGAATGGATTAGCAGGAGTTCATAAATCTATCCACCCTGTGCGAAACATGAAATGTGTCAGGGAAGAACTATAGGGAAGAGAGCAGGGACACCTGTTCTATCAAATTATCTAGGAAACGATCAAAAGCAAATTAATTTAAAAAAAAAATTTCATTCAAATACATGTACTCCAGTGTGTCTGCTCTCACAGCACATAAAATTTGTTTGTCTTCCCTCGCTGACTTTTCTCCCTTCTGCTTCTCCCTTTCATCTTCAGCCAGACGTTTTTGGACATGTAAAATGTAAAAAAATGCAGGAAGGAGAAGAAGAAAGAAAGGACAGTTCTGAAGGAATATGGCTCGTATTAATCTGGAAATATTGCTTTACCTCATCTGAAGTAAATTACTGGTCTGAACTCGTTGTCCTCTGAGAGCAGGCACAGCGCCACCGGGAGCCCAGATGGGCAAGGAGTGGTCAGCAGATCTGTCACTGTGACCATGGTGAGCACGTGAACCCGTGGTCTACTGAGCTTCGTAGCTGCCCTTTTATACAGCACATCAAAAGTGTTTCTTGTTATTGTTGGGCTCGGATTTTATACTCAGGGGCAGCAGCTCTGGAAGAGAATCCAAATGTTTTGAGGCTCCTTTTCTCTCTTTTTTTTGGGTCCTATTTCCTGCTATCTTTGTGACTTTTTATTGCTAAGGCACCGAAAGACGGTCTAATGAGATGTGAAAATAACAAGCGATGATCTGTCATTGTAAAATATTGAGAATATAGTATTTATGACAGAATTTGAACAACAAAAAGTCCTGATTTAAGGGCAGAATCAGACTAGTGCCTTTCTTCTTGGGTGAAATCCAAGTCTGCTTGGCTGGAGGTCATGAAATCTATAGTTAGATCAGGGCTATAGTTACATCAGTGTGGCCACAGCTTGCCAAGGCTTGTGGTTTCCGCTGGTAAGAAGTCGAGGCAGGCAAATGTGACTTCAGCATCTTTCACTGCTACTATGAGGAATTTAAAGGTGTGATGCACATGGTACATGTAAACACTGGTTCATACACTATTTTCCACCCATAACAAAAATTCCTCTATCCTACATAGTAAACTAGACAAAATCCTCAGAGTGACAGGAAGAGAGAGAGATATATATGACTATTACGTAATAGCATTGGCCAGTGGCAATAATACAGACCTTACTTGTTTCTATGATTGCAAATAACTCCAGCTGTCAGGGATGAAGGCCTGTGCTTTTACTTTGTTTTAACGTTTTCTCTGTTTACATGCTCACATGAAACGCTCACTGCTGATGAAACCGCTGTGGTGCGTCACTCTCCTGTCTTCAGACATGTAAACGTGATTGGGGCCATCAATGCAGAGGGTTCTGTGTGAGCCGGTTGCTAAGAAGGGGTCAGTGGTGAAATAGAAACTTGCTCTTTTTGTTCTTAAATAAACTCCAGTTTTCACCTTTAAAACATTTACCAGACAGAGAAAGCTGTGATTTATCTCCAACTATGATCTTTCATGAAAGAAATCATAAATTACCATGCAGATGCCCCTGACAACAGTCTCTTAACAGAAACCAGCAGGAATGTTACGGTAGGTACTGTAAGAATGACAACAAGCAAGCATGATTAACTGCCTTAGTACCTCAGTAAAAACTACTATAACTGCAAGACATAGATAAATACATACATGCATACATACATACATCATATTTGTGTATATATTTGTGTATATCTGTACATAGCTATTATTAGTTATGGATAATCCACATAGATAATGGAAGAGCAAGAATATCAAAAGAAGAATGTAAGTTAGAATGTTCACTTATATTAAAAAAAATAGCCCTTAGGTTTCCATTTTTTAACTCCCAAATGGAGTCCGGGGTTAAATTTTACATTGTCCCCTAGTGGCCATAATAATTTTGACAAGGCATTTTATTGGTCATGGTGGATGAATAGGCCAACTAAAGCAATAGGGCTTTCACTTTCAATTACTGTTCTCTCCTGTGAGAAATCAGTAGTTATTGTTGTTCCTTTTATCTCTTACCATTACACATAAAGTACTGTAACCATAACAATGTTTTTCTAAATTTAAACCCAAATAGGTCTTATGCTAAGTTAAGTAGCTTTTGTGGCTAAACCTTACCTATCCATCACATGTTAGTACAACAATGCAGATCTTTAACAGGTTCTATTCTTGTTACCATGACAACTGTGATGGCCCATATCAGCTGTTGGTACTCTCACTGCAGCAGCTCATCTCAGCTTTCTTTTGATGGTTTTCCATCCATAAATTTTGTATAATATCCATATGTTTCTTATTATTTTTAGGGGGGCAAAAGTGTTAGCATTGATCTGTAGTGGAATGAAGGATTGGATTCTGACAGTAAAATCAAAATAACTGAACTTCAAATGCAGTTTCTGCCAAACCAGAAGCAGAAACACTATATGGGTTATGACAGTCTTGGAGAGAATGTGTTAAAATGCTGCATTACCCAAGACTTGAGATGCTTTGAGCCTGAAAAATAAGACATTCCCTTATGCTGAAAAGTTGACATGTCATTGCACGTCGATGTGCTTGAAGTCATTTATATATATTTCATTTTATAGTTTTACTCAAGTCAAACATAATTCAAGTTTTTGTTTGTTTGCTTGTTTGTTTGTGTAACTAACAATATGCCACGCCTGCATTGTAAGGAGCCATAGATTCTGGTCAGTATGTCCCATGTTGGTAGATTCACCTGGCTTGCATATAGCCTAACTCTGACCTCAGGAAATGCATCCCCGTGGGAGAAGGAAATGTGCCTATGAGAGGCCTACTCATGGGCGGCAGAGCGGTTTTATACTCAGACTGGCATTATCTGCATCTCCTACTCCACTAAAAGGACAGGGCCACTAAATATACGCTGTGAGGCCTTCCCAGGCTCCTCTGGGCTGGGGAGATGTGGCCACTGCTTGGGCCGAAGGCCAATGACATGGTTGCCGACCTCCACGGAAAGTATTTTTAAGGTCAATTACAGGGTACAGTGCCTTTAGATGGCCGACTGGTGCTGAGGAGGCCTCATATTAAAGGTTTATGTGGAGAGCGAACAGAGAAGCCTGCGTTAGCTCACCCCAGCGCCCATTGTTACTACACACCCACCAAGACAGTGCACTTTGAATGATTTCTGCGTGCGCGCGTGCGTGTCTGTGTGTCTGTGTGTGTGTGTTTGTTGAAAATAAGAGTTAAACTCAAAAAAAGGCAGTTAGTTAGTTAGTTAATGATGAACTCTTGCTACTAAATTGAAGATTCATTTCTAAGCTGATAGTGAGTGGTTGAACATATGTTCTAATATGTACTTATTTACTTATCAGTACAATGTTAATGTACATTAGTAGTCAATAGATAAACAGTGAACGTATAACTAAGCAGCAGCAACACCAATTTATAAATGAACAAGAGTGCTCTCAAATTAGATGAGTCATGAGCGTATGCCTAAGGTCTTGACTTCTGTGCATTAAAGGTTTCCATCCAGCCTATAGCTAACTGTGCTTATAATTAAAGGATAGGTTTTTCTAAAGTCTGTCTTAAAAAGAAACATTGCAGGCCCATATGTTTATTGAACATATGAAAGAGTTTGGAACATTTACTGGTCACTATAATCATTGCACCTCTTTTATTGGCCATGAAGAAACACTGTCTTACTTTAACAAGAAAAGTAAACCAAAGCCAGCTAAAAGTCAGATGACGCTGTATAGAGAGGGTAAGGGTGGATGGATGGATGCACTGTCTCACAGGAGACTACTGTTCCTTGTGTGAAACCAATAATCAAGATTATTGAATTCACAGCCAGTGCAGATCCATAACTGCTACTCTGATGCTTCCTTTTCCTCATTTGTGTGCAAACTAAAACCGTTCTTTGTTTGGATTTTTAATATTCCATTGGCGTTGAATTAGAGAGGGCTCTTTCTTGTAACCAGTGGACTATCATTTAATAGCATAGTGCTGATTATAGTGGTCGTTTTAAGTGCTGTACTGTCTGGGTTGATAATGTTGGACAAGAAAACAGTCTCAACAGAGAAATATGTGACATGTTCATCCATACAGACACAGACAGATAATAAACTCATAATAATAAACTCACTTTGCTGCTCATTAGAGGGTTTATCTTAATCACACACACACACACACACACACACACACACATTCACACAAGCATCAGTCTCTCTTCATAGGCCACACACGCAGAGCCACACAGCTGACCAACACTTAATATAAATGAACATCCAGCGAGATGATTTTGGTCCTTTTCATGATTCATTCCAACATGACTGTTCGTTCCAGCAGCCGGCCATAAATACAGGTCTGTCAGACTGTGTTGAACCCCACAGAGCGGGGAGTGGTGGAAGGTACAGTAGACACCATTCACCTCGCTGTGTGTTTGAAGGGGGGCACAGGGAAGGTTGGAGTTGGTGGCTTTGGTCTCCGTGAAGAGTGAAGTCTTGATGGGACAAAAGTGAAGGGAAGGGTTGAAAGACCTATTTGTGCAGATGAGGGGCAGGCATCACTGTGTTTGCTTTACTGTGGCTCTGCTACAGTTCAATGGCCACTCTATTTACCCCCTTTTCTACAACCCAAATGCTTTAATAAAACAAAATAAAGACACCGGAAGAAAGAGCCCAGAGAGGAAATATTGACATGTGTCAAGTATATCTATGTCGTATTGATATGTGTGTAGTATATCTATGTAGTATTAAGCTACCTTTTGACTGCGTAACCCTTAAATTACATTACAGTTTAGTAGAAGACAGCAGACTTGCGGGCCACAGCACAGCGATTATGTTGTTTTCACTGTGTGAGCATAATTGGCAAATGAGCTTGGTCTATTAAGTGTCCAACAATAAAATCGTTGTTATTGATGTGCTGAGTTAATGCTTGTTGTTAACTTTACAGTTAACATCTACTCTAAAAAAGGACAGAGTACATCCAACTAAAAACAAAGTCCATCCTTACTTTTCCCATTCTTCAAACCTTTCTTTTTCACCTCTAACCCTTCAATCCCATCTCCCCACAGCCCAAACCCAAGGCCTTGACTCCCTGGGAACATCATCACTCCTGGTCCACATGGCAGGGCGAGTACACATCGCCGTGCTGCTAAGTCTACACTGACTGGGGTGCCCCGTGTTTGCCCTGGGGGAGAGCAAGTGTTCATGGCTGCTGGGCTTTCTGGGTCAGAAATGGCACACCATGGTGTGATGGGCTCTGCCCGTCGCTGGTCATGGCCATCATAGGTGTGAAATTCCCATTGCTGAGGCTGGCCATTCAATCCCAGCAGCTCCAGAACCCAGAATGGATGTGTTAGACCTTTTGGTCAGCCACCAATACCAGTGTCTGAGATAAGTCTTATTTTTCTCTGAGGCTTCCTTTTCTTATTTCACCAACACGGTGGGAAAAGGAATCCTCACAGCTGGTCCATGTATTTATATATCACGGTTTATTCCTGCTGTGATATTTCAACATAATTATTTTCATTGGACCTTTCAGGTGTTTGGGAGTTGGTGAGTCATGGAATAATGTCACCATATGTTGTCAGTGCCTACACTCAGTGCCCTTAATTGACAGTTAGAGGAGAGTTGGTATTGGTGGCAATGGAAAGGTCTGTCATTGGGGCTCTGGGTGTGCCATCAACCTAACCTGGAATGACCCCGGCTGTGCATATACTCACAGCAGTTGTGACAAGATCTGGCTGCAAATATCATTTTTCAACTTGAAATAAAAGCCCTGCTCTTTCCGTGTTTAATAGTTACATGCATGTCAAGCCAAAGAATAATATTGTATAAAGCACAGACCTGAGGCTTCATCTTTTCTGTAGTAACATTTGTCAAGTCTTGTTTGGTAAGCAGCCCCGGTTAATGACTGTTGCCTCAGCATGCACCAACTATTGTGGCACACAGCCAGAGTTTGACATTTGACCTTAATGGCTTCCTGCTCTGGCTACAGTGATTCATCATGTCTTCTTTGAAGTGGTTCCTGAATATTGTCTCTGTGTATTTTTCACAAGAAATGAGAGAGGTTATAGCATAGAGTCTGAATGTTACCAACCATTTCCCATGGCTATAATTATAATTAAGGAAATTTATTTAGTAATAACTGCACAGTGGGTCTTCTTGAACATGGCATCCAAAGAAGCATAATTGAATTATTTTTTTCTTTTTTGAGCTAGGTGTTGCTTCCTTAGGGAAAGGTAAAATGCTCTAAGACCATTTAAACACTTTATATGGTTAGCCTTAGTGTTTTATATGACAGACATTCTGTTAGACAGACAGTTAGGCACCTGAGAGGGCATGTGGGTTTAATGTTGAAAGATGGGTTTTTAGTGCCTTGAAGGAACTCGAAATATGTGTTTAGACTGGTACGATAGAAGCCATTGATGCTTTGATATGCATATGCCCTAAGGATAGGTTTGAGCAATCTCCATATTCATTTTGGAAATGTTGATAGTCAAACCTCAGTTCCTTCTTTTTCAATACATGTCACAATGGTTTTCTGTTCGTCAAACACAGAAAGTTCCCCTTTTTTCCCCATTCGCCCCAATTCTGTTTTAAATTCAGGTCACGAGGAGAGAAATGTCAATTTGACAACAACCTCTGGTTGAATCCTCAAGTCGAACATGATTCCAGCTGCCATCATGTTGTTACTTAAGTTCAGCATAAACTTTTAACTTTAACTTTTATCTTATTGTATGTTCTTTTTCAATGTGTTCACTTTTTTCAATTTATTTGTGGGTATGAATGTGACCTCATGCAGACTCTGTTTGTAGGTATTGGTGTTATTAGGTTTAATTCTTTACTTTAATGTAAAAGTCCCTCTGGCTTATCAAAGCCTTGTGTTTTTGCCAAACGTGTGAGATGACTGACAGTATAAACTTTCCCTGTGGCTATTGAAATAAATTTAAAGGGGCAGCATGTTTTGGGCTTTTCTAGTGCTCTTTTGTATCATCTCACAAAATAGACACATAAATTGGCAACTTGTTGGCTAAGGCTGGTGTCTTTGGTGCACAGCTTCAGTCACTCTTATATAATGCTACTGCGCTGAAGACACTAAGAGTGATTCATTTGCTGGTGACAGATGGGCTAATTAACTCGCTTCCACACCTCTCTCCTACAGCTGGATGCTACCACACCCACCCTCACACTGGAACTGTGCTTCCTACACACTGCTGCATCCTTGCTTCAGTATTTAATGTTTTAATTTCTAATAAATAAACTACAATCTTTGGCATTTTTATCATTTATCATTTTTATGGTTTGTCTTTCTTACAGTTGTTTCATTTGTCTTTTTGTAGTATTTTATTTTTTTACTTTTAAAAAAAAACAATGCCTCAGATCAAATATTTTCACAGACGCCGTGCAGTATCAGACCCCCAGTTGAAGACCAATGGTTTATGAGCAAGACATTTCACATAACTTTTTGACTCCTCACTTGTTGTATGTGACAGGCAGATTTTTGCTCCAAGCAGCATTCACATTATGTAGTTTGTTTGTTTTTGTTTTGGTCTTGAGTCAAAATTCACTCTACAGAGACCTGATTCATCTGGGATGGTTTTATTTTAAATCAGCCTAATGAAGTGTAACAGAGCATGTGTGCTGCACTCGATTGACTGAATGACTAAAATAAACGAGGAGGAATCGGGCCTGAAAAAGAAACACAACACTCAAAATATGTCAAGAACAGACACCTCAGTTATGCACCCAAGATATTCAAAAGTTTATCCTCCTAAAAAGAGACATGTGGAGAAGGGGTAGAGTGGTGTGGTGTAAAAGGGTTAGTGTCAAAATATACCTTGTAGCTATTTGTAAAGGTTGAGTATGCACATCACAGCTCAACTCAGCCCCTAGTGGTGGGATATCATACTGTGTCCTTCAAGTAAAATTGTGCCTCCATCCTAAATCCCACTTTTTGATCCTGTGGTGAAATTATACCTTTTTGCAACAAAGTGTGACTGACAGACTGTCATTACTGTTTTAATTTTCCTCATTATATGGCCACTTTGTGATATTTTTATCTATTTACTATCGTCATGGTAATGACCTTTCCCGATTACATAGTAGACAGTAAACAAACAACAGCTTTCAGATGTTGGATTAGTCTTTTCTGTCACTAAGACCTCAGATTACAGACATGAAGCCCCGTGGAGGGGCTGCTCTTGTCTCTGGTTTCTGGAGGATTAGTGTTTCTTAGCAGTAAAAAGGGCTGAAATGAATTTCTCTCGTTCCTCTGTCATCCCTCTACCAGCCAACTCTATCTGCCTTAAACTCCAGCCCCAGGCCTGGGCTTTCACAAGCAGCCGCACTGAAGGCAGCCTATAACCTTTAAGTACTCCTTTGTGGATCCATGTAAATTTGACCCTATTATGCAACAGAGCGGGTCTGTGTAGGTGTGAATGCTAGTGTGGGAGATCTCCATAATCTCTGTTCGCCTCATCACGTGCTGGCATAAAAAATAAAAAAAATAAAAAGATGACTCTTTAAATAAATTATTAAGACTTTCTGGTACTTTTGTTCCATCAGTGATCATTTGATTTTTGTTTTCCTGAAGGCCGCTGGCTTTTCTCGGTTGGAGTTGTGTGTCTCCCAGCTGTTCTTTTACTGATGAAAACACTAGTGTATCTTCACGTTGTTTAACTCCTCTGCTCTGCTCTGTTCTGCAAAAGCACTTTTAGCATGAATATGCAGTATTGGCAGTCTGCTGTGGTTGTGTGTCGAATTTTCAGCAGATCAAGGTCTTAGCTGTCATGCCGTGAAATGACTGATTTACAGCATGAACATGTAAATCTGTTTTCTGGAATTCTTGGGGAATCACTTTGTTGAACCGTTTTTGGAATTTCTGACCCACAGAACAACTTCCAATGAACCGTATTTGTAAGATGTTAAGAATATCCTGAAATATGTCTGATTTGGTCTTGAAGTTGAATCGGTTTTATTCTTGCGTAGATCCAGAGCTTTTCTTTTCCTGATCTTTGCACCCCTCTGCCTCTGTGCCATGGCCTGGTTTTAACTTGCAGATTTGGTATAGCTGGTTTTGTGTGGGGTGGCGCTGGGGGCAGGGTGCAGAGCTTGCCTGGGTTGACTGTACCCAGCCCCACATAATTACAGACAGTAAACAGCTAGTGCTTTCAAGCCAATTTTCCCCGTCTGATGGGGAGAGAGTTCACTTTGGCATAAGAAGAGACGGCAGCGAGGTTGAGAAAGAGAGGAAAGACTCAGTGAAGACGGACAAAAAGTGTCATCCTTATTCTGGGTGTTGATGATGGAAGCAGTTTGTGAAGCGTTGGTGAGACTCACAGACAGGTTTATAGAAACACAAACACAGAGAGGCAGACACTGTCCCCACCCCCCAGAACCCAACACACACACACACACACACACACACACTCATGCCTCCTCTTGAGCGACTGGCTTTTGATGTGCATTTCTTACACCAAGTCTTAATAACAACTTGAAACAACCCCTAGTTAAGTGTGTCTCCTCTCTCTTTACTTTCCTCCCCTTAAACTGTCAGATTGATCACCCATTTTGCTGCCTCTCTCTCTCTCTGTCTCTCTGTCTCTCTGTCTCTCTGTCTCTCTGTCTCTCTCTCTCTCTCTCTCTCTGAGCGTCTGTGTTTTTCTTTCCGTCTCTCCAGTGAATCCCCACCGCCTCACACTCTGCACTTCGCTTGGACAAAATTGAATTCTCTCCCCTCTGTTTTTCTTCTTCATTTGACTTCTCGCTAATTTAACACTCCCACCCGACACCTCGTATCCGTCCAAGTGCTTCAACTGGCAAAACTGTTATGCTCAAACAATCCTGAGGCAGAGCACTTAAAAAGAGATTCAAAACAAATAACAGTTTATGGATTCAAACCATATGCCATGTGCCAGCGCTCTGTCTCTCCATCTCCTTCCTCCTGTCTCTGTCCCTCTGTCTCTCTGTGCACTGCACAGTGTTGGCAGCCAGCGGGATGGGAGGTTTTCTTTGGCAGTCTGCTCCCCCCTCTCGGCTGGGACAGGCCCTGGAGCGTGCTACTGGCTGGGAGTGTGGAAGGGAAGCAGGGAGGTAGTGAAGGAGGAGTGGGGGGAGGGAGAGAGGGCCGGGGAGGAGGGAGAGTGGAGGGGTGGAGGCGTGGTCTTGCAGCTGGTAATGAAGTCTTCTCTTTTCATCCTCAGAAGGCAGAGTGTGAGCGGACGATCTCTGGATCTGTGTGGCTCAGCTGCCTTCTCAGCCTGCTGAGAGCTGCTCCACTCCACTGCGCTGCCTGTGGGACTCAGAGCCCGCCTCCCACAGCTGAGAGATAAAAGACCCCAAGACTCAGAGAGACCACTACAGTCATGAGGCTTTCCCCTGTCCTGGCTTCAGAGCTTTACTGTTGAGGTAAGACTTGAAACCGGCCCATCCTTGTGTTCTGGTGTGCTGCTTCAGCCTGTCTCCCTGTCACTGTCTGTCTGCTGATTGTTGTGGTGGTGGGTGAGGGTGTAAGGGGGTTTGCCTGGTGCAGGTCCCGCCCACCTTTAGTGTGTATGTATGTGTGTGCGTGTGCACGTGCACGTGCCCAGTGCAGTGGTAGGTAGGTGCGTGCTTGTGCATGCGTCAGTGTTTATGTATGAGTCCAGGCTCAGTCAGCCTTCAGTGAAAGGTTTATGTTTATGGTGAAATATGGCTCCTTCTAGTACTGGCCAGTCATGGAAGAGGGTCACACTGGGACTTTGGATGATGGGATGATGGCACAGCAGCTCTTCCACACCAATGAAGTCACAGTTCTTATAGAGTAAACACTAGTTCAGTGTTTACTCTATATTTTTGCCCTAAATATAATATCTGCATGTTGACTTGTTCTAATGCTGGTTTAAAATAAGGTCGCACAGTGATATAACAGTTGCGCAGGACTATTTTATGCACGCGTTGACGTGTTGTGTGTGGGCGCGTGTGGAGATGTTTATTTGCCCTGTGGATTGTTTAAGGTAGATGGATACAACGGGCCACAGGAGCTAATCTCTCTCAATAAAAAGGACAGAAGACAGTCTGTCCTCAACTGCAGCCTGGTGACACCAGGCTTTGAAGTGATTTCTCTGGTCTCTGTCCTCCTACTTCCCGCTGGGTAATTCAGATCCGGACTGCAACTCATTCGCTTTCATCCTCGTTCCCTTGGATATCCATCCATCTGTATACTTCAGCTCATCTCCTTCCTGCTCCGTTTCACCCTGTGGGTTCTTGCACCAGGATACCCCCGGCTGAGGCCTTCATCTCCTATCACCACCTATTCACTTTGTTTTCTCCTAGTTTTCTGACAGTTTTACTCACCATTCCCACTAGTCTGACACACTTCTAGCAAACGGGTCTTTCCGATACCTCTCCCGGAAAAAAAAAAAACCTAAGCGACTTTCCATTAGTTTCTGCTGGGCCATGAGAATTATGGTTTCCCAAATGAATAGTGTACAGGAGCCTGACTTAATTGAAAAAACACAAGCATAGTTTGCCATGAAGGAGACGGTCCTTGTGTCACCGTTGAACTGTGTGAATGTACTTTCCAGAGCTGGCGAGTGGGAGAGAAAGAGAAAGGAAAATACAGAAAAAAATAGAAAAACACACACACACACACACACACACTCATGTGATAAGCAGAGGAAAATAAAGTTTTGAAACAAAACTGTGGAAACTCAAAAGGACTGTTATAAGACACTGTTGAAATGAATTATTATGAGGGGACAGAATATTATCTGAAATGATATAATACTCACAGTTTGATCTGCTCTGTCATTCAGGACAGTGTGTATAAACTGGTATATAATGGGATAATGGAAGAAGGAGGGCATCATTTGACAGTTGGCTGGTCATTAAGCCCCAAAGTGTAACAAAAGAACTCACAGTAAAACCTGCTTAATTGCAGTCAAGCTAACAGCAGCATCTCTTCCATGATTTTCCCAACAGGGAGTCTTCATATAACAGTTCTAAGGTATAACCCTTGTGGAGAAGTCTGCTTGGCTGTGAGACTATTTATATAATAACCAGACCACCAGCAAGCCTTAAAGAAGTATGTTCTATGTTGTGAAATTTCCCATGTGAGCGTTACTTGTCATATCCTATCAATATCTGCTGTTTATCTTTTATTGTGTCTGATACCCCCCCCCCGTCCTTCACCCCATCCAGTCTTTCTCCCACCCTCTTTGCTGTGTTTGTGTTACATGTTTGTGTGGCAACCCCATATGGTGACGACTGAGACCCTGTCATTGGTTCAGATGGCACATTTGTCACACACATGTTTGCCAGCCGTTGCTGTTGCTAGGGCTCGCAGGGCTACAGAGGAAAGCATCTCTTGTTGACTTCCTCACAGGATTTGTTTGTCATGGCTCCGTGACCTCTGACCCCTCTACCACCTCCTGTGTCTCATGCTGCCTGTTAATGTAAATCTAGAGTTCCTTAAAGCTATATAAGGAACTCCGGAAGATTACTATATATCTGCCATTTAATCCTGACTAAAAATCACTAGTCATAAGGTCTCTACCTGATATTGAGACAATGAGACACCTCATTTAAATCTAGCTTGAAGGCCTCCACCTCCCCGCCATTGAAATTCATTAATTGGATTTTCTTCAGTGTGAATGTTCAATCCCAGGTCAAATGACTGTAGTAGTCATGGGTGTATATGACCTCTCTGAATAGATCACCAGTGTGAACTCGCTAAAAGTTTGCCCCATTATCGGTACAGTGTTATGATTGTGCATCACCTCCATTGGTAACGTGTACATCTCTTCATCATCTCAGCTTCAGTTTTGTCATCTGCCTCCGTGCTGCCTTTTGCTATTTACTGTGTTTTTCTGAATTTTCATATTCTTTGTCAGCATTCCAACATTAAAAAAAAAACATACACACACTACTTTTATTAGGTTTGATGTAAAAATTATACAAGGGGCATAATACTGGCTGAGGTTGCTTCAGGTTCAGCTCGGCAGGTACTGGCAACACACAGCTTGAATTTATAGCTTTAAACATCCATAATCTTTTGCAACCAAAGCTGACATGGCCATACGTTCCCAGAGAAACCCACGCTACTCCAACATTATGATCAAAAAAACATGTGACGTGGCTTCTGAGAGGTTTTGTAAACAGACTACAAGACACACTACAGAGTGAGATCAACAGTCTCTAAACAGCTCCGATATTATTAATATTGTTCTAATGGCAGATGTTTTTCATTATTTATTAAAAGTTTATTGAAACTTTGTTTTATTCTCAGTTATCTGGTATCGCAGCCATTGTATACAGAGAGCAATATTTTACAAACAAAATGACATCAATGTTTTACTTTCAACCTCCCTTTTCTGCGTTTCACCCCTCTTCGTTTTATGTCTGTATGCACCCCACTGTGCAGATAAAGTTTGGTTTGTTGTGAAACACCCGGAGGCTCTCACTGGTGAACTGCTTGACCTCACTATGATGCTTTCCCGGCTCAGCTTTACTATGTCAAACTGGATGAGGCAGGTAAACGTAGAGATTTGCAGCGCAATCACACATTTACTTAAACATGTTCTTGTCTGTCTTTAAGGCCTTTAAAAGGAGATGATGTAGTGCAGTTATCAGTAATGTCCTCCACCAGCCTCTCTGGTGCCGTCTCCAGCCAGTGATACTCCCACTGACCACCTACAGTAGTTGGCCCACATCTAGAATCTGGTCTGTAAGAGGGATTTGATGGCCGGGACATGTGTAAATGTGCAGGTTGAAGACAGTGCAGATGTAAAACATATGACCTGAAGCTGAGAAGAGGCCTTCAGGTTCCATCAGTGGAGCTGTTTGCCCACCTCCTCTTATTCCTCCCTATCTTTGTCCTTTTGCAAACAGGACACATTTAGCATATTACATGTTTCTGTAATATGCTGTGTCACATCACACCTTCACCCCGCACTGATCCGCTCCTCAGCTTACCCACTGATAAGAGTGTTATTGTGTGCGTGTACTGATTGTGGGGCGTTTTGTATGTTTTATGCATTTCTGAATACATGTATCTCTGTGAGATTGTAAGTGGAATAATATTGGTTTACTGACTTGGCGGTAAAATGTTCCATCAGGTGTTCTGTGTTTAATATGCTTGTAGTTGAGGCAGAAAATTGGCCTGAACGTTTGACCTGCTCTTCCTTTCCTTCTGCTGCTTGAATGCAGACTGAGCAGCTCTGATTGCTTCTGACACTGACAACAAGAACAGGCAGACTGAGATGACTTTACTGAAGACCCCCTCCTGTATCTGCAGAGAAATATCAGAGCAGTGAGCCAAGTCAAATAATAAACTGCATTTCTCTCTGCAATTTCTCTCTTTCTCTCTCTCTCTCTCTTTCTCTCTCTCTCTCTCTCCCTGTATATATGTGTGTTTGTGTGTGTGTGTGTTTGTTGAATATTATACAGAAGTACCACCACACAAATTTGTAGTTTTTTTTATTAGTCTGTACTGTGAATTTTCCAGTGTGCTGAGTGACTTAACAATACTCAGGAATAGACATCATTGTTACACAAAAAATGCACTACTGCTGTGGCCTGCTTACAACCAGATGCTTCGATTCGCAGTAGTGACCTGTCTTTGGAGGAGGTTTGAATGGGAATCACCGGTGAAGTTAAGCTCAGGCACATCTGCAGACAGCTTGGCCAGGGTCCTAGATTTAAACAGCTTTAGGACTGCTCTCCCTTGTGCTCTGCATTCCTGCTTTTCCCCTCTCGCGCCTGCGTTTCGCTCCAGATGTGGCATTGTTTAGACACAGTTGTTTTGGGCTTGGGCCGATAGACCTGCACAGGGTCTGATGTCATGGTCTATTTAAAGGGAAAGCCATGAGAAAAAGAAGGGAAGGAGTGTGCTGTGGTCTCACTTCAAAGGCTCTGCCTGCGAGTACTGATGACTGTCATTCATGGCAGGGCAATCTGGGTCATGGACAGATGACCACATTCATCTCGAGTGTTGACAGGCATGTCTTTTTCAAGGGTTCAGAGAGGAGGCACCACATCTCACATCTTTATTTTGTTTAATATGTTATATTATAGATAGATAGATAGATAGATAGATAGATAGATAGATAGATAGATAGATAGATAGATAGATAGATAGATAGATAGATAGATAGATAGATAGATAGATCGTGCCACTGAGAAATCGGAATCTCTTATTTATCAGTTATAGGGGAGTTAGCAAGGGCACCTTTTCCTCACAGAAGCGATGAGGGAATCTTTTCCTCGATGACTGAGCTTATTGTGCCTTCTTATTCAAACGTCTAGCACATTGGAAAGTCCACAGTTGCTGGCTATCAGGCTCTACTGTCAGATTCCCCATGAGGGCTCTGCCTTCATGACTGTTTGGCCTTCAAACACACATATATTTGCCAGGTCCTCTCCAGTGTCCCCGGTTCAAACACCTATAATCCCGCTGAATATTTCCGGTTCAAACGGGGGCACGTTTGCCAGATCGTCATCCCTCACCGTTCCCTCTCGTTTGTCGTCAGTGTTTGCTCAGGGAGTTCACAGTGACTTCTTGACCCTTCCGGAGTTGAAAGCTGGAATGACATGATGCACCAGCAGACAACTGATGTATTTCCATTCAGTCCTGCACACACACACACACACACACACACAGACATGCACAGAGAAAGTAAGTAGCCTTGGGATAATATAGTCATCAAACAGCTGCTGAATCCATATGACCCTCTAGTGACCCAAGTGACAGTGCAAACAGTCCACATACTGTCAGTCATTAGCATCTTGAGCACTTTGTTTTCAAAAGCCGTGTCGCTTTCAGACTCTCAGTCATGAGTGCTTTATAGGTGTAGATCCCAGACGCATAATGGTAAAGCTGTCGTCCTGTGAAAACAGGCTCCTGACTGTTGTTAGAAGCACTGCTTGTCTCACCTGTATGGTATGGAGGGGTCTTGAAGATCCAGGTGTCTGTTTGTTTGCTCTCTCAGGCGTTGAGCCATGGCTGTTGTGTCCAAAGGATATTCACAGAACTTCTCTCCAAAGACGTTAGCAAAGCAAAGACCAAGTTTTCCCACCTCTTTTAGAGCACACATGTAATTCAGTTTGTGTATTGAGTGGTTTTATATATATATATATGTGTGTGTGTGTGTGTGTGTGTGTGTGTGTGTGTGTGTGTGTGTGTGTGTGTGTGTATATATATATATATAAAAGCAGATGTTTTTGAAACAGAAATGTGGGTCTCTCTCTTGCTCACACGCGCGCACACACACAAACATACACACATAGAGCATATATTTCATTGCAGTGCAGTGTGACTGTGGTCAGCATCAAAGACTTGGCCACAGACATGTTTACACACTCGCATGTGCAGACACGCCAACATACTTTGAGATAATTTATACAAGAACATAAACAATTAAGTTAAGAAAATGATTTCGCACATGCATGTTTTCTTACATATATATTCACCCACACTCACACACACAAACATTCCATACACATTTGCAAACACACAACTGGTTTTCCTGGCTGTGGTCCACTGCTGCAACCAGTGTTTCCTCTGACCATATGGGCAAAGTATTACACATAGTGAAAGCATAACAGTTCAGGCCCAAGGTTATAAGGTCAAGCACATCTAGGTGATCAGTGCTTCCGCTCTAGATTCTGTTTATGACTTGTGTATATACACCATGCAGTCTGTCAGACAATTGTATACACCCCACACCCAGTGTCAAGCTCACACAGCTGGCACAGCCAAACATTGACCGTCTGTTTTAGGAATGGGGGATATTTGTGTGTCTGTGTGTGTGTGTGTGTGTGCATATGTGCATACTATGTGCGTGTGTGTGTGTGTGTGTGTGTGTGTGTGTGTGTGTGTGTGTGTGTTTTGCTGTGTCAGCAGTGATAATTTTCTGCATTTCTGAAAAATATTTTTTTACTGTCAGAGCCAGACTTTGGACTATAATTTTATTTTACTGCATACTCTTGAGATTTTCTATGTATGTCAATATGGTTGACATGTTCAGGACATACGTAACATTTACCATAATACTGTTTTGAATGTTTTTGTAACAGTATTGATAGGAAAATGGGGTCCAGGTTGAAAAAAAATTGGATTCATCTTAAAATTAGATTTAGGTTTAGGCCAGGGGTTATTTGTTTGGGTGACTAAGGTTATGGTTAGGGGCTATGGAATTCATTGTCAACAGGTGTCCACACAGGGATCATCAAACAAGACTCTTTCTCTCGCTCTCTCTCTCTCTCTCCCTCTCCCTCTCCCTCTCTCTCTCTCTCTCTCTCTCTCTCTCTCTCTCTCTCTCTCTCTCTCTCTCTCTCTCTCTGTGTATGTATGTATCCATTTTGCTTCACATGACAGTGGATGGAGATATATATGTGCAGTAAAGCTGCAGGAAACAGAGAAAGTGCTGCTTGTCTGAGTATATACATTGGGGAAAATGTGTGGTTTGTCCACAGAAAGTGCTAAACACTCTCTTCAAGGGTAACAGACCCACATTTTATAGAGCTAAAACAGGTGGCTGAGCTGTAGAATGGGAGGTGCAGGTGGGTAAAGTGACAAGGTGGAGTAATAACTAACTTCAGTTTAAATTAAAGCTAAACATAACCATTTGAGGGGAGTGTACCTTTAATTTGCTTGCTTGTTTTTTGCCGTTTTGTTATTTGTGTCTCAGATGCTTCTTTTGCTGTTATATCTATGGCAATGCATAATCATATTTGCCGACGCATTTGTCAATGCATAACGACAACTTGCTATGGACAGCTGGAAAAGTTTTAGTTCTGTGGCAAACATTGGATTTCCGTTGCAGTCACAGTATTTCATGCAGCATCTTCTACACATCTGACCCATTTGAAGAATGGTCATGAAAACAGCTGACTGAGTGTGTGTGGTGATGTGGTTAGTGAATGCATTATGTCTATGGGTGTCCTCACAACTAAAATTAGTGTGCGTGTGTGTGCGTGTGTGTGCGTGTGTGTGCGTGTGTGTGCGTGTGTGTGCGTGCGTGCATGCGTGTAAAGCCATGCACACACACGCACCCATATGTTTCTGTTTAAATGCCCCCCTTGTGGTTTCACATGGCTATCTGTCTGTTATATCTCTGCTGCAGAAAGTTAGCGCCCACCCCTATAGGTTCAACCCCAGCGCAACAGTACATATCTCATATCTGTGTTTGCATTAGCCCTAAACTGCCAATGAGAAACCAGCTTTGTTATGTGAACCATGTGTGACGACTGAGGCAAATGGGAGAGGTTAAAGCAGCAGGGAGCTTAAAGAGCGTGGCTTCATCCGCCAATCTTATTTTTGTGTCCGTCTGCAGTCAGACGTGAGATTGACAGTCTGTGAGATGCTATCAACACATAGAGAGCTACTGAGGCCGAAAATGAACATCGATAGTGTAGATAAGAGTGTTTTTTTTTCTATTCGAGGTCAGAATATCAAATTAATTGATATAAAAGCATAGTGTTGTATAGACTTTCATATTGCAGATTCCAGTTTTGCTTGGGTGGGTGTGGAAAATATCAACGTTTTAGGAGGCGGATTCTCTTTATCTGGATGTAGTGAGTGGGCTTGTGCAGCTGGACTAAGATAACAGATCTTCTCCCTGTGAGCCGCACTGGTTTTACAAGTAAATACACCAGATAGGCGTGTTGAAGGATTATGGGAGTGATCCACTTGCAGTGGGCTAACAATGGCCTCGTCAGTTTGAGTTGCAGTGGCTTGAGACAGCTTTGGCCTGCGTGGTGTTTATGTATCCCTGGGAAGGCTGTCCTGCAACATGTTAGCACAGTATTAAGTCATTTCAAGCCAACAGTATTATCATATGGATGTTGACATTGGAAAGCTGCATCATCTTGTCGTCATGTCGTAGTTGTGTAACCGCATAAATTACATGGATTTGTTTCATTTTTCCTTTATTATTATTCATTTGGTATTAAATTGACTGGAACGTCTCAACACTTCATTTTGTTACCATGTTAGTCGTATTCCATAGTTGTGGTTATGCAGTTTAGGTAAAAGGTTTCAGGACTGAAGAACCTTGTTTCAGCTTTTAAGGATTAGGGTTTCTTTTTATGAGATTTTGCACAGGGATTTCTAATTTGACAATAAATATGAGACCATTTACATTTGCATATTAAGGAAATCGTATTAAGGAAACTTAAAGTAGTTTCCTACTTTAAGTTGACCAGACATTGTATACCATAACAAGGACCACTGCTGGAATATTTCTGCCTGTTACTCCTAAAGACCCCAGGCTAAATGAGAATGCTTTCTGCAGGAGGCACAGGTCCAGGTATGCTAACAACATAAGTGCTCTGTAGCACTGGAGCAGAAACTCTTTTCCTGGTGCAGTTCTGAAAAAGGAGACCTTGGGCTTTCAGATTTCTTCTAACAATAGAAAACCTAATAGGCTCATCATTCCCTGGACCACAAATGCTTCTTTTTCTCAGCTAGTTTTTATTTGAGAAGCTTAAACACATCTTATGGGACTTAGTTATCTTGTAGACACATGCGCACACCGGGGCGGGGGCGAGGGAATCCCCCGGACTGTCTCGCTATCTGCACAGTGTACTGATCTTATCATCCTCACTCTCTGATTTAGAACAATTCTATTTCTGCCGCCTCCTTTTGTCACTCCGTCTCCCCTGTCTGCAGACATAAACACACAGCTTGGTCTCCAGTGCTCCAGGGAAAGCTACTGATGCAGCAGGGAAGGCCAGCTCAGTCCAGCCCTTTCAACTTATCATGGCTCTGCGAGATGCTATGAGCCTGCCACTGCGGTTGAGACACTTCCTTCCACTAGAATGACACACACTTAGAGAAGAGGAGCGAGGGCGAAAGAGGGTGGGGAGGCAAGAGACAGTACTATCAGGTTCCCCTCTAACTACAGCAAAGACTCGGTCTGAACCAGCGCGATCATGCGGCTCTTCACAATCCCAGAGACTTTCATGTCCATTCTGCTTATATAATAATAGTAATAATAATAATATGTGGGACCTCAGCTGTTCTGTTTCGTGGAAGTCATTAACCGCTATTGCTGACATTTGTTTTCCAATGATCGTCTGACTGAGCGTGATGAGGGATAAGAAACAGTGGTGGTGGCAGTGGTTTGGTCAAATAGTTGCACACATCTTGTTTGTGATGGAAAGCGACGTTTCTTATCGGAACCACATGTTTTGGTTCAATAATATATAGACATTTTTATGCGAGATCGATAATTAACCCAAATGGGTTCCTTGTTTTCCGACGGCAGCTCTCAAAGCGTCAGTAAATGTGTTTCAGATCGAGCAGTGTGAAGTGGTTCGATGTCCTATAGCTCACCAGAATGCTCTGTGATTATACAAAATTTTCTCCTTTGGTTTGACTTTATCACTTTCCCCCCTCCGTTTTCCACTTTTCTACTTTTACAATGGCGAGTTCAGTCCCTCTTCTCTTTGTTCTGGCATTGTAAGAATATCATGGACGCTCATGGGAATGAAGTCTTTGATCGAGCACACACGGGCCTGCATGCAACCTCAAACGCAGCCGTCAGTCACAAGCTTATATGTGCAGAGCTTAAACTAAGATTTATCTCGACTGCTGGTTTTCAGCTGAGTTCGCAGTGCTCGTTGGTCAGGCTGTGACGGAGGGCTTCATAAAGCCTTTCAAAGATCTGCTCCGTGTCGTTCCTTTTGAAAATCATGCACAGGGCTTTCTAGTCAGGATGAACCATGAGTTTATATGGAAAATTTCCTGTTTGGTTCCTGTCGGGCCAACGACTACGCAACATCACCCTCTCCACAAAAGGTCACTCCTTCAAATTAAGGGTAAAGGCAAAACTACAATGCAAAAAACAGAAGAGGCCTGTGTTTAAGAAAAGTAACAGGAGCTGTATCCAACTTAAGACCTTGGCATGGGTCAGTGAGAGTAGTACTAGTAAAACCCAGAGGGCCATGTCACCCCCCCTCTCACTTTCCTGCTTCAGGCCAGAGATGAGGTCTTCCACATGGTGGGGGAAGTTTATCTGTGTGAGCTGACAGAACAGAAGGAAAAAGTCAAACTTTGGTTTTGCTCCAACGCAGGAAAACACTGAAGTAAACTCACCCATCACCTCGCAGACTCTGGACAAAGCCATGACCTAATTATATCTAAAGTGGTTGTGAGTTTGACTCTTTTTGCAGCGTCTGAGTTCACATGAGTGTCCATGTGAGAGTGTAAAACCAGCCACCAGTGAAACATGCAGGAGAGGGTTCTGTGAGGGGGAACTGAGCTGAAGATTAAATGATGGATAAGGCTTGTTTTGTTGAAGCAGATGTGCGTTTTCTGACAGCTTGTTTTTTTTCCTCCCATTCCTCCTTGATTTGTGTCAAGAGCTGAGACTCACCCATCTCATGCTGCTGAGGCAGGAACAATCAGCCCCCACAGGCAGAGGAAGAAGTTCACTGTGGAGTGATGTCAGAGTTTGGAGAGGATGACTGTGCTGGTGATGGGGGGGATAGATGAAACTCAGTTACAGACTGAAAGAGAGGGAAGTGGACTATTTACAAGGAAGAAGAAAAATGTTCCACTTTTAATCTATGTGCTTCTCTAAAAATAACCTCCCCTCTCTGTATACTGCCCACTGGGGCAGGCTTGTTAAAGGGTCTGTCTCCAAAGCGACAGAGTGGAAGTGCTGAAGAGGACCAAACAAAAGGAAGAGAGAAAAGCGATGAGAAAATAGGGAGGGATTCAGATGGAAAGTGGAGCACGAGTGGGGAAAGGCAAAGAAGGGAGAGTACTGGGAAATATGTGCAAAGGATTCAGAGTTCATTGTGTGATAGGAACTGCTGAGTGGATCAAACTCCTCTGTTGTCAGCTGCTTCTTCTCACCATCTCAACCAGCCAGACTTAAATCAATGCCATCACACACCTATTCGGCCCCCAAGGCTTGTGAGTTGTGGTACAGCAATAAAAGCATCTAGTGCTTGGAAATGTGGAATAACAGATGAGCTTTTACAAGGCATGGCGGTGTGGCCCTTCTCTGAGAGGTCCACCACACGAGCTGTGAATCACACGCTCCACATAGTCACCAATTCTTCAGATGCTTCTCTGCTCTCCAGTCTGGACGTCTGACTCACCGCCTGCTACTGTACCAGTCAGGCCAGCCTCAGCGCCTGATGTGTCATCCTCGCCTCTGTTACTGTTACGTTTGTCTTTTTTCCCAGACTTACAGGAAAATGAATGGAACAGGACAGCGTTGGTTTGTGAAGAGTGGGGTGAACTGCACCAAAGACTTATGAGAAGCCTGTAACAAAGAGGGGATGGTTTCTAAAAATACTAGACAAAATACTAGACAGGTCCTCCCTTGGAAAATAAAACAATCGTTCGTCTTTTCGCGTAAATCCATCTGCCCGAGGGTGGGGCACTTCTCTAGACGTTACACACCTATGGTTTTGTCTTTCTGAAAACAGCACACTTTCTGCTCATCGGTAGGTACACACCAGCAACCTGCCTGTGACCTGCAGTAAAGCCCTAACGCTCAGCTGGTTGGATTTAAACACTCCAGCTTAAATGGGGGGCTGATGAAGAAATCTCTCCATTCTTACAGCCTCAGGTCCATTTCTTTTTATTTTTTTACACACACGCACAGTGTTATTGCCAGTAATTACATATTCTGATAATACATGTTCCAAATAACTGAGAACACTATCAGATCGGTGAAAAACAACATGTGGGCCCTTTAGGTTATGGAGCACGAGCCTGCAGTTAAATACCTTATCACCAGTGCCTTTTTATTGATGTGATGTAAAGTTTTCCTTTTACAGGAGGGGTGCCCCTTACCCCACTACTTCTTTTAATCTTTTTCTTTTTACAGTGGAACATCAGCTGGGTGTCTGTGGAGTGATTGCATCACCGAGATCGTTCCAACCTGCTGAAGCTGCAGCAGAGACAGAACAGAACTAACTGAGCCCCTAACCAACCAAACACCATTAATAAAGTCCTCCCACACGGAGGCCAAGTGCACAAGACTTAGTGATTTGTGGATTAGTGTCTGACTCTGGAGTCATGATTGCACGTTTCGTATCATCACATATTCTCTGCTGGCTCTCACTGCCGGTTTAAAGTAATGATGTTCACCTACTTTGCCATAGAGAGGAAGGTATTCCAAAACAGAGACTTTGGTTTTCATTCTCCGAGGTTGGTCTGTGAGGCTCTTAACATTTTAAATCCTCTAAAAGTTTATGGTCCAATAATTCATTATAATTGCCCCTCTGCATGCTGGATATGCAAGGTGGATAAAGCATGGAGAGTGGCTACTCTCTGTAGAAAAGAACACCCATCAGATGTTCATTTGTTATTCTTTTCCTGGAACCATTGCACACATTTACTCCCCCGCATAGTTTTCAGTGCATGAACTTCAAATCTGTCTTCTTTTTTTTTTGTGAAAACAAAAAGTTGAAGTTATTCTTCGGCTTTAAATTCGTCTGGAAGGACGTGATATGGCAGCCCTTTATATATTTTATTCTTATACCTGTTGTGGAGTGCTTGCATGCAAATGCACATTTAAAATACATCAGCAGAAATTCCCCAGTGAGTGGCAATAGAGAAGGAAAGTAGGTTCTCAGACCTGTAAAGTACTTTGCCTTTTACATTCACAGAACTTCTGTTTGTTTAGCTTTTTTACAGGTTTAGATATTTTTACATATTTCTTAAATTATGGCTCCTATTTTAAACTGAATCTTTTAACTAAGATCAGGGTGTGTTCTAGTGACCAGTGGTCCTCATTTGGTCCCTAAAGACCCACTAGCTTCAGATTAATGGTTTTCCTGTTGCCCCAGAGATGAAGGCTGTGCCAACACTAATGGCTGGCCACGCGATGTTGGCATGACAGATTGAAGTGAGGGCAAAAGCGCAAAAGGCAGACCACAGCTTAGACTAGCAGTTTTTTTTTAGTGCAACAGCATAAAGGGAGAGAGGGGACCACAATGCTGAACTGAGGGTCAAAGGTGCAGGGTTACAGACCCCAGCCTGTCCCTCTGTTGCAGCCGTTTAATGGACTATAACAGGGTTTCCGATCCCAGCACCCCAACCAAATGGTTTATTCATCATCAGCTCATGGGTGCAGATCCTTTGGTGCATACAGAGTTTGACACGTAAATTACAGAGTTCTATCCTTACCTCAGTTTGAGCAAATGGAAATGTTTTCATCTGAATGTTGTGCATAGCTCTGAAAGCAAAGAGAGCTGATGAACAGTCCTGTAAACCTCACTACACCATATGTGCTTTAAATGATTGTGAGTTTTCCATCTTTCTGAAGTGTGAACCCATTTATACGCAATCACAGAACATACAGCTAAATGTGAATAATTCAAGTCATAAGCAGCCAATCCAAATTTATGACCAGAACTAAGTAATGTTTTCCATTTGTGCGTCTTATTTCCTGATTAATCCCTATTTCTGTTTACAGAAACCATAATTACTGGTGATCTTTAATTGCTTCTTTCTCTCAAGTGAGTCACGTACTGTTTTCTGTGTCTGATTCAAAAGCTGTTTATTGTCAGTGTGTAATTGACGATTTTATTCAATGCATTCCAAGTGCTGATTTTTTTTTCCCCGTCCGATTTGGCGTCACAGTTTTGTAGTTTCATGCCCTGCAGTTAAAAGTCAGTTGGCTGAAGCAAAATAAAAAGAAAAAACCCTGGAAATCATTACTGAGTCACAGATAAGCGTTTTCTGAAATGGATGTGCATGGAGCTATATGTTCACACACACACACATATACCCAGACACATTTGTGGCATGAATGCTTGGGTGCGTTTGAAGGTCAACGGGGGATCATTGGTAGCTGTTTATGCAAAGAGTATGAGGGAGCAGAGTGACTGTGAGAACCTGAATCTTGAGCACTCTGGGTTTCTTGTCTTTTCCAGTCACTAAGGAATAAAGCGTTTGAGCAGATCTAGTTGGACGGCAGCTGTAAAAATAGGCAGGAGAGGGAATGTATGATTCATGTGAGAGAGGACAGGATTACACCGGCGTTATACTGTTTGGGTACACTGTGAAGATGGTCCAAGTGATGTGCCAGGTCCTGACCTTAAAGGAACCCACCTCTTTTTTATGTTTACATTTTTATAGAGGCTAAATCAAAGACACAGTATACAATCACACACACACACATATATATATATGGACGTTCGACATTGGCTTTTTTACCTATATGTAATTTCCCAATTTGGGATCAATAAAGTAAATCTATCTATCTATCTATCTATCTATATCCGATATAACGATATTGTCCTATTAATTCCCCCCCCCCCCCAAAAAAAGAGGTATATATATGTATATATATACACATATATATATATATTTATTTATTTATATGATGTATCCTCTCTCCCTCTATCTGTCCCTCTCTCTCCCTCCCCCAGCCACTGGCTTGCACGCCAATTGACAACATGCAGTCGTCAAAAAACTCATCGTGGCAAAGGAAATGGGGAGAGTGGAAAAGAATTCACCATAGTCCAGGTTGATTCAGTTTGTTGATCATCCAGAGATTAGCCCTGTAAACACAGGTTTGGTTCCGCTCCACGGCAAAGCCTTAATAGAGCTCAGTCAGTAATCGCTGTGTTGTTCCTGACAGGCTGTAGTGATTCAGTCTTGGAGAGGGTTGCGTATATTGATGTACTTTCTCATCTATGCAGCTGTTGACAGAGCCATTTGAAAAGGATCCTGCAGAGCTCTGTCCTAACTGAATCAGTGGCCGTGTTGTACACTGGTGAGACTTCACAGTGATCCTGCAGAATCAGTGGGCATGTTGTCTCAGCACTGCTGTCCTGTTCAGCCTCGGTTGGATCAATACTGGTGTTGTGTAGTGCTGGGACAGCAGGAACTGGATCAGTACTGGTTCTGTTTCAGCCACCAAGGGTCAGTGCTGTACCCTCTCTGTGGCTGAGCTGTGGCTGTATGAATGGCTTCTTGCAGTGGCCGTACAGAGCGTCATTCTTCTCGCCTCATCTGAGGCTGACATCCGAGGGGGAAGCCCAGGGAGCCGGCAGGCTAAATGTTTTTTTATCCCCCTGGTAGGAATGGACATATCAGGTGCTGTTTTAATGCATTTAATGTAGAAAAACTAAGCAGTGGCCAGTGACCAATGGTCGAAACGGCAAGGACACGAGTGAAAACAGGCTGTGACTCAGGTCCTTCCTTTTCAATATGTAAGTGGAAAAGCAAAAACATCCAGCCCAGTGACAGACTCATTATTAATACCCTGGGTTTGTTTGTTTTAAGAGTTATTTGCCCAATCTGCCATTTCCCCAAGAATCTTAATATCCATGGCCCTTTGGCCCTCATTGGGTCCCTGCATAAATAGTGCAACTCACTGGGAGTCCACTATCCCCTAAGCTCCTTTTCTCCCCACTGTTGCCAGGTCTAGATGGGACAAAGTGAGCATTCCAGGAATAGCAACATGACTCTACACCTCTAACCACAGCCCCTTTTAGATAGACACCAGTCAGCCACAATATTAAGACTGTTAACTGGTGTAATGTTTTTGGCAGATCAGTGACTGCTTCTGTCAGGAAGTGAAGCCGTATAGACAAAGTAAAACTACAAAGCAGTCAATTGTCTTAATGTTGTGGCTGATCGGTGTCGGTCCGGCTATGTTTCGGTTAGGAGAACCCCTCATTGTGCCAAGTCTGCCTGTTTACACTGAAACGATCAAAGCCAGCACAATGCTGGCCCAGAGTGTAGTTCTACATAGTATATAAGCATGTTAGATTCAGAGGCGCATCTCTTTTACACAAGTGATGATGTGGATCTCCATTCTGTGTTCATACGTTTCATACAGAAGGGTAAATCAAATCTTTGCTGTCTCCAGTGCAGGAACTGTATAATACTGTATAATAGTCATTTACAGAGGACCCGTCTCTATCAATGTTTCAACTCAAACTTGTCTTTTTACCTGTGACTTGTTAGGTAACAAGACAGATGCCAGAGGTGTGGCTGTGACAGACAGACAGACAGACAGACAGACAGACAGACAGACAGACAGACAGACAGACATCCTACAAATACTTAACACCGGCATGTTTCACCTCCCCAGACTGGGGGCAGCACTGTTTGTCTGTACAGCAGCAGTGAAAAGAGGCAACGAGTGCCAGTTGATCTTAATGCCTTTTAGAGGGGAATATTTCTGAATGTTAAAATAAAGCCATGCTGAGGTTGGTGGAGGAGCAGCAGGGCGGAGTTTCAGGGAGAGGATGAATAAGGTCCTGTGCTCAGCCCCGGGGTGGACTGAACCCCTCTGTTTGTGCTTTTTTCGGCCTTGGCACACAGGGTTGCCTGTGAGGGGTGGGTCGGAAGCAGGAAGTGGTCGTGTAAGGCGATCTGCAGATGCCGCACAGAGCTCCTTTTCAATCGCAGACCCCTTGGTCCCGTTCTGCACAGCGACACATCAGGTAGTCCTCCTGCTGCAGCTACTCCAAGACGCAGGCCACACCCACACGGGGACCGCCAGGCAGAGAGACAGAGAGATGAGAGTCAGAGATAGGAAGGGAGGCGGAGACAATGGGACACAACTGAGAATGATACAGAATGAGGATAAGGTTTCAGTGGAACATACAAGTGTGCAGTCCCTGATCAAATAAAACATCATCTCCAGACTACTTGAGGTTTAAATGAAGAATGACAAAAATTACAAGGATGTCACTTGAAGTCATTAAAAATCAAAGTAGGAGGATGAAGCTACAGGTGTACAGCAGGTTCACCTTCCCAGTAGAGATTCCATTTTAACACTATTAAAATCTGCTCCATGATTCCATCCGGGGTCACATGTAGACTGGCATTCAGAGCTGCGGGAGCTGGAATCTGTCTCTTCCCTGTTTTCTTCCTTTACTCTTCATTATATCTCCCCTCCGGATCCTGGCTTTTGGACTTCACAAGCGACGTGATGGTTGTAGGTGAATTGCTGAACTCTGACATATCTGATTTCGGATCCTGTAACAGCCCAAGGTCATTCCCCCCCGCTCGGTATTTATAGATAGTTTTTGCAGCTGCAAATAAAATGGGCCTTTTTCACAAAGGTGGCCCATTGACAAAACACCGAGCAGGAATGCAAGGCACTCCAACTAGTCCATCACTTCCCCCTTCATTTTGCTTTAATTGTCTTGGCTGTTTCTAACCCATTACCATAAAGTGGTTTCAAGCAGGATGCATACCACCTTGCCTCCCGCAGTACAAAATAAACAAACAGTAAGAGGATAAAGTTGGATTCCTGCTGAAATGTTGCTAAATGACAGCTCAGCTGAGGTTTACATGGCATGAATGAGGCTATTGTTTAAACAGGATTCACTGTTATTATTTCTAAGGACTGCTTTAGCTGCTGAAGTGGACCCGTGTCGCGACCTCAGCCGAGACTATTATTTAAACGGTGTCTGTTTGGAGATGGGAGTTTGTGCGCGCGAGTGCCCATCTGCACCAGAGTCGTTATAGTTTGATTTGAATTATGTCGACTGTATCGCTGAAACAGAGATTGCAGCTGATTTTCTTATGACAGAGATTAAAGTGTGATGACGCGATCTGGTCCAATCTAGGTCTCTGTCGAATCATTTAGCTTCGGGGAGCCTTTGAAGGTCTGCCCGGCCCAGCGAAAGCTTTGAGAACACAGAAGGCACAGGAGAGAGAGAGAGCAGCACAGACACAGACAGACAGAATCCAGCCCACTGTCCCACCATAACACTAATAAAACCCAACAGAAGAAAAATATGCTTCACTTCCACCAAGCTCCTGCTGTTTTGTGACTGTGTATATTTTCAAATCCATGTCACAGGCTGCTTAGGAAAGCCTGAGTCGTAATTAGGTCATTTGGACATTTCCTTGGCCTATTTAAAGGCGAGCAGGCAGGATGAATTTGGAAAATACTGGTACTGACTCACGCACACTGTGCCTGGAATTCCCTCTTTGCCATTGGCCAAGGGACTACTGATGTTGGCATTGATGCAAATTGGAGTGAAGAATAAAAAAAGGAGAGAAAAATATAACTGTGTTTTTGTTCTTTACTAGCCGTTCCACCCTGACCATATATACTAGAATATTGCCGCAGTAAGGATCTACTTATGCACGTCCCAAAACACTTAACTCCAAATAACCTCAGCCCATGATTTTATTCTGTGAGTTTGCTTCATTGGTTCTAGCATTAAACCATGACTGTCAATCATGCATTTGCCTCCCTAGCATTCATCCTAAATCCTCTACAAATATTTTTGTTTCCTCCCAGCACCAACCCCCATGTGCCCCTCAGTTCCTGTGACATAATGCAAAACTGAAGAGATTTCCTTTCATGTGCTTCTGGGTAGGAGAGAGAGAGAGAGAGAAAAAAAGAAAGTATGGAGAAAAACAGAAACAAAGGCAGAAAGAAGGAAAGATGCAAAAAGTCCCAATGATGCATCTAGCACAGCAGTTTCAAACAGAGAAACTTAAGAAGGAGGAAGTGGACTGTTGGTGGTTTTTGAGAACGATTGTTTTGTCTGCCCCGCTTCCTTTTATTTTTTTCTCAGGTTTTTCTCTCAGCGTACTTATTATTACAACAGACATATCATGTGACAAGTTTGTAGGATGTGACTCACTACTTGATTTTTCTCACCGGTTCCTTTAAATGTTTGCGTGCCAGTCTGTGCCCCCAGTGCGACAACGCTTCATTTGACATCAACACTTTGATTTTTCTGTAACAAAAAAAGTCATTTAATACCCACCACTTAACCCCATTTCCATACACTTTAAACTGAAATTAAACATAACAGCTACTGCAGGTTTGCACAGAGATCCACATATATAGTTAGAATCAACTGAATGTGTCAATGTACTCACACATGCTCACTCAGTGCATTTGTGTCAAAGCCAAAAAACGATCTTCTTCTGTTCTAATTGCAAACGTTAGCTTAGCTGGTTAGAAGGTTCATTCACAAAAGGAGCTTTTGTAAATCATCCAACTCTGTAGCCTCACAGGGAAACTGTGTTTCATGTGAATTAACGTGTTTCATTTGCCTCCGTTTTCAAAGTTTAGAGAAAACCTCTTTCATGGTCACTTGTTGGAACTTGACTGTCTGTCCTTTTGTCTTGATCTGTATATGCAAAGAAACCTCCCTCTAAATCTTACAAGCAGGGGTCTTACCTGAAGGTGAAAGGTTATGAGTGTGGCCTGGAGGAACATTTAGACCAAACAAACTTTCTCCTGATATTCTCTGACGGATTTCTGCCATTCCCAACCTCCCTGGGTCAACATTCAAAGTTACCTTTTGTAAACCTCTCTCTCTCCTCCAGGGGCAGTGTCAATTGCTCTTTTATTCATATTTGCCATCAAAAGAAATCAGGCTCATCAGCCCTACAGCACTCAGACTCACAGGTGTGTACATGGGATGTTAACCGAGCCAAGATTTAACTTTATTGGGTCTTTACTGTTGCTGTACACATGAAAACTTTCAGATGCCAGTAGTTTTAGATTTAGTGGAATTTAGTTTGTGAAGGAATGACGCTTTTCCTTACTGCTTAAAACTGTGGCCCTGACTCTGAAGCACCAGCAGTATAAGTGTTATTGAGCTTTTCTGACCCTGCAACTGTAATTTTTACTGTGCAAACGATGTGTATTGCTGAATATGTGCTATTTATGCATTACAAATGAGGGTAGAGAGATTCTTTCAAAAGGTGTGGAAACACTACCTTCAACCCTCTATGCACGTGAATACTTGTCCTAGTTGAGTCAGTGCATTGATTTATGGGCGGGAGTGTGACGGGTCAGTTAGAAAAGCCTGTGTCCCCTGAGGCCACTGACACACAGGCTATAACCCCTGCTGCCGCCGCTGCCGCCGCCGCCCCCCGAACCACTCTCACTGCCACCAGCTTCCTTGAGGTTTTGGATTTGTAAATGTTTATGGAACAAAATAAGCAGTTCCTACACAAATAAAGGGCTAACTCTGTAATGTGTTCCTATATTAGCATTAATCAATGGAGGCCTGTTATGTAATGCCCTTAGGAACTACTGAACCCATGGGAAACTGTGGAATGGCAGCAACATATTTATAAAGGATAGATAGATAGATAGATAGATAGATAGATAGATAGATAGATAGATAGATAGATAGATAGATAGATAGATAGATAGATAGATAGATAGATAGATAGATAGATAGATAGATAGATAGATAGATAGATAGATAGATAAATCAACAATATCAAATGCAAGTGGATAGGCTCAGATGTAGTGTGTGATATATAAACCTGCGATTTTAGCATCCTTCCTTTTCTCTGCTTTAGGGCTTGTACCATTTTTAAAATACCCTTTGCTGCAAAAAAAAACAACAACCTTTGAACTAGCTACATGTCAAAAGATGAAGATTTGGATCATAAAAACACACAGTCCACCTGCGTCGTCTTTCACTCTTTTTTGTGGTGTTTGCTCTGCGAGGAAATAGCCAATTTAATGACAGTGATAACCCATATGCAAATGCACCACCAACACAAGTCCCTCCAAGACTTTATTTCCTGGGGCCATCGATGCTGCATCCTGAGTTTAGCAATGCTGACACAGCAGTGAAGGATAATCTGGCTAGTGATACTTCCCTTGACGTGACTGTGATGATTAAGTTTGAGGTTACAGAGGATCATTACTGAATCCTTGTCCAATTCCAGGAGTCCAAGAGTTTCTTTTTTAATCTAATAAAGCATTCTGTAATTTTGAGAAGCAACTAAATACTTTGCCCCAGACAGAACATGGGACAAGCAAATATTGATACATTAAAAAAAAGGAATGCCAGCTGAATCAAAACTGGAAAAAGCATTTTGTTCATTAAGGATAAGGTTCTCTTACCTATAAGTGGGAGGTAGGAAACTTTGGTTGGCCTTTTACTAATATCCTGTTCCCCCCAGTCTGTCCCACACTGTCTACTTTTTGGAGAATATTCCTTAGACATGCAGAAATAAGGGGGATTATGTCAAAAAGAGGAAAAAAATAATCATTTAACAATCTAAAACAAAGATTCCATCATGTTTGTGGAATGCTGTGGTTTGCAATATGGAAACAGTTTGAATCCAGAATCCAGTGGTTAGAAAAAAAAATAAATAAAAGAAAGAAATCTTCTAAGAAAGAGGAAAACTTAGGAGGGGTAAGGGGAGCCTCTGGAATTACACACCAAACCCCCCTTAGACACACACACACACACACACACACACACACACACACACACACATAGTGAGGCGCACAGACACTCACACACACAATATACACACACTCTTTCCCTTTTCCCAACTGCTCAGCTAACCACATTGGTTTAAGGGTGGGGTTATGGTTGGTGGAGGTAGGGAGGCATGAGTACAACAGGCCTCCTTCAGTATTCTGCTCACTGTTTCATTTGAAGTTCTTGGTTTCTCTGGCATCTCCCAAATATTCCAAAGGCCTCAGACAAAACGTCAATAGCGCAAAAGAAGACAGATGACTCATTAATTAATCTCTATAAGTCATGCATTTAGACCGTTTATTTACACATAGTACACACACCCAGAGCTTCTGTCTCCACGTGGTGCTGCAGTCATAAAAAGCTTTTTTGATTCTTTTCAGATCACTTACATATCACGTGTCAGGGTTCGCCACTGAAAGGACACAAGTGCAAAGATCTGAAAGGCAAATTACTTGCATAATGGTTGTTTCCAAAAATACTGAGGAGTAGGCAGGCACGCTGACCAAGGGTTTGGCAGCGAGCCCCTGCATTCAGGCCCTCAGCCAGCTGTTCTCACTTCGCATTCCCTTCGCTGGACAAGTCGTGCTGGGAGAGGTGTGATGAGAGCAGTCAGACAGCTTTTATTCTGCCACATGATCCTCCCCCCTGCATCCCTCTGATTACACAGCCTACTGGGCTACGCAGCATACTGACCATCCTCTCCTCTCCTCTCCTCTCCTCTCTGATCTCATCATCCCTCATCCTCATTTGTCCCCACTCTCTCTGTGGAGACAACTGTGTGGTGATATTTCAATGAACAAGCATATGGAAAAGCTGAACACATTGGGAAATTCCTCCTAATCCCAGTTATTGATTTATATTATTATAAAGGGAACCATTGTTGGATTTGTCGGCCTGCTGCCTCCACTCCCCTGGCTCTAATAATGCTTTGTATATCTGGATAGTTTTGTGTGGTATCTTACACAGATGTTAAATGTCTGCACTGCTGAGCCTTGCCTATCTTTGTAGCCGTGGTCTGTTTTTACCATTTTGCTGGGTGCTCTCCCGTTTCAGAACACACATCAACAACCAAGCTGAATAGCTTCTAGAGAAAGAGGCACTTGAGCCTGTCACCTTTTAAGTTAACTGACTTTGAGAGATATGGAGCTTATTGGAGGCTTTGGCCTCGTGGAAAATAGAAAACGTAAAAGCAATTACAAGCTTAAGGCACTGATGTGAAGAGTCGACAGGGCTTTTCACAGTGCTACCAGCATATTTTCACTCAGGCCAACACCACATACATCCTGCAGCAAAATGACAGGAAAAAAAGAGTTTCAGGAAATTGAGTTTTCAGTCAAGCACCTTTTACCCAGTCCCTCATCTCAAAGGAAAACCAACACATGTCACTTGACGAAGTAAGGGGGGAAAAAATCTCCCATTTCTTCATTGTTTTCTGCATATATACTAACACACACACACACACACACAAACAAAACAGAAACACAACCTTACCACAAACACATCAGTTCTCCAACACTCAGCAGTCTAAAGCATTGGGGTGGTGATGTGGTGAAACCATATGGGGCATTGACAGGAGGCACTCACTCGCATGCACGAGCGTGCGCACACACGCACGCACACACGCACAAAGAAAGCCTTAATTGACTTGTAAAATTCCACTGAAACACACTTTAATGGAACAAATCTTAGACCAGTCACACAGAGTTTGATATTAACCGCTGACAGGCGTACAGTTCTGCCACCAGGCCAGGGTTATTCATGCAGTTTCTGCCACCAGACTGGCAGTGACTGGCACAGACTGTGCTGCTGTGTAAAGTCTGTGTGTGTTTTGTGGAGGTGATGAGAAAGGAAGCGTTTCTGAGCCTTTCAGAGCTGTAGGGGAAATGACGCCTTCGTCTTTGTAAACTGGAAGTTGAGACTTTGGTGCTTCTTCCATAAGATCCCAGTGATCCCTATGCTGCTCCCTCTGTTGCTAGAGGCATTCATCCTCAGCCCCGAACTTCACAGGTCAGTCTGAGCAAACACAGTTTAGGCTGTGATGTATGATGGTGAACGCTGACAAGAGCTGTATCAAGCGTTGCATAGTGGAGATGTCGGCAGGGCCATTCATAGCGGTTTCCCTAACTGGTAGAAAGGATTGCTGCAGACACTTCGGCTTTCAGATTCTGTGGAGCTGTAGAGAGCATGTGATTTTTCACAACCAGGTCTAAACCCAGCCTGGTCTCAGCCTCAAGACCCCCCCCCCATCCCCACCCCCACCCTGCTAAATGCCTCTCGGATGTTTACCAGAGGATGAGACAAGGACAATAGTTGCAGACTGATTCCTCTAGGGTTAAAGTGGAGGGTCATATCTCACTATTCCATTATGTTGTCAGGTGGTATCTGGACACACTGTCTACAGGTTGGATGTCAACCTAGCCCTCTGTGCATAATTCTGTAAATCATGTCATCTTATCTGATTTCTGCATCCCCAGGTCGTACCCTTCTTTTTGTGCCTCTCACGATGAACTGAGTAAATAAATGTTTTGGTTATCTGCATGACATTACTACAGCAGCGACCCACAAGTACTGACAAGGCATCATCCTTCTGCATTTGATTATGAATTGTACTACTTTTATATTTCACCGTGTTTGTGAGCGGTTTGGTTATTTCACCAGGGGTTTCCAGTATCTTTGTTTGTGTACTTAGCTATTGTTTATCCAATGATCAACAGTGAAGTGATGTCAAAATAGCTTGTTGTACCCTCTTGTACTACAAATCGTATTTGTAGTAAAAGCTGCATTTTGTCTATTCAGCTTCTACTACAGAGCCAAATGCGCTTAGCTGAAATATTGCTGCATATACTTAATTTTCATCACACCGTCCAAATGTTTCATCCCTCATCTGGGTTTTTTGTGTAAGTCAGAACAGAGTGTAATGCAATAAGTCAGCAGATAAATGGTGAGCCCGAGGGCTGATAGAAAGGAACTCTGGAATTTTGGGATGAAACAAAATCAGATGCTTATCTTAAGATAACCCTGAGCCTGACAACAAAGTTGTCAGGGAGATTAATGACATGACACAATGTTGTCATAGTTGACATATTATTCTTACAGCATCTCTGACATATTTTACCAGTCATCATCAAGTTTTAAAATGTATGGTGCTATTGTCTAGAGGGCAGTCACAATCATCATCCGAGGGAGAGGCCCAATTCCAAATCTCCTCATATGCTACAATTTCATGAAGTAATTAATTTGGATTTCATTGCACAGGATTTACTCAGTCTTCCCAGGTTAAACCCCTTCTGGCAAACTCTCTCGTCTTCTCTCTTTCACTTAAGCAGGTGAAGAGGGTCGGCTGGAAGTTTGGGTCATTAGCTTAGAAATTACATTTAGTTACTAACTCCAAATTTCATCAGGTCTGACCACAAAAGAAGCAGAGGGCCAAGGAAAATTTGGAACAAAGAAGTGGTGTCTGAGATGCCTGAGAAAAGACACCAAACGTCCGTGTGCCCATAGTTCTCACTGTCAAATGGGTGACTAATCCTAGATATTCCTCCATGATCTAAACCTGCAGCACTCTGTAGCAATAGAACACTGTGGTATTGTGTCCCAACTCTTCAGGAGTCTGTGATTCATTTGCTGGCAGTGCTTTTTGGATCCATGCACTGTATTTTTCTCAACCTCAGTACTATAGCGAGCTTCATTATTTCAAGACCAAACTTTCTTCTTCTTTATGTTGTGACTCTTTATACAGAGAATATTTTGACAGTGGATTTGCGTTTGTGCAGCAGGAAACCAACATTCAGACGAAACCAAGTTGAAATGGGTTTTTTGTTGTTGTTGCTGCTGTTTTCAGGAATGCGAGTGTTACGTGTATCTCCAGAACTTTGACAGAGACTTTGGCAGCATTTTAAAATTCCCTATTGATTACGCTGATTCCTTAACCACTTTGTGATAATGCAATAGTGCTCCCTGCTGGCAGGAAGTAGGACTGTGTTTAGGCGACTTGGTTGTTCACATAAAAGTGGAGTCTTGAATTATGTTTTTAAAGCACTTCTAATGCATAATGTAGTATAATTTGGATATTTTTTACATTTCTATTTTTCATACAAATACCTCAACTGAATGAATGGATTTTACTTACTTTGAAGATAATTTTTTTTTCAGGAAAAGTGGTTAATATGTTGTTTTTGTCTTGAAATAGTTTTGCCACATGTAGAAAGGAACATAATATAATAGACATATAATGATTAGACAGTTAAGGCTTCTCATCTAATCACTCTTTATTCTTTTTTATTTTCAGGTCTGCTTAGCTCTGGTGCCAGATCAGTGGTACACAATGAAGGTAAAGAGATGAGTCTGCAGAAAGCAGTCCTGTCCCTGCAGTTCCTGCCACTGGACTTTTCCTGATTTACACAATCCAGAGGACGATGCCCCTGTCTCCCAGATAGCACTTCTGAGGACCAGGCCTTCACAGCGCGCATTGTGCACCATGGCAGGAGAGACTCAGCGATTGCACGCTGTTAAAGAGCTGGACGCTGAGTCCAAACTGCAGGATGAGGGGACAGCACTGGAACAGCAGAGAGACAAAACCACAAAGGAGTCTTCTGAGCACTTTTCAAGCACAGGCACTGAAGCCACAGCCAGCAGCAGAGGGGCCATAGTTGAGAAACTAGAGAAGGAAAAGGACTGTCCTCAGCAGCGGGAGGCTGTCATACGGCCACAGCAAGCAGGGAAGATTGACTTTAGATCACTGCAGAACAGATCGAAATTTGCAACTGACAGGACTTGGTCAAGTGGCAAAGGCAGCCCACAGTCCCCAAGTGGAAAAGGCCGTAGCCGAGAGAAGGGGAAGCGGTCAGGAAAGTCAGAGCGTGGCAACCCGCAGCAGCTGTACAGACTTAGCATTACAAATCCACGGTCCAATAACCCCATTGGTATTGCTTACCCACAGCAGAAGGTTTCACCACCCAAGAAGTTGGAGACCAGTCGTGGCCCACTCTTGGGCAGCTACAGATTCCACGTTCCCGGTATACCAGAGAGGGAGGCTGAAATACAGCAAGAAGAGCTCAACATCAATCGCTGCTTCCAGGAGGCCTCCTCTAACCTTACTTCCCCAAACTATACCTCACAGGCACTGGGTTCCTCAAGTGTAACATCATCCCACCCACATCCACCTATAACACAGCAACAGCCGCAGCAGCAGCCTGCCTCAATGGATAACAGCAACACACAGTCTAACAATCAGCTTATGCTGACCGACTTTCAGCTGAGTGGCTCCAATGCATGGCAGTCTCATGAAAGGACTTTCAATAGCACCAACTATGGGGTTTCAACACAAAAATCAACTGCCCTTACGGAAGCCAATAAGGCAAGTGCCTTTGTGCCAGGTCCTTTTCAGTATGGATATAATTTTCTGGAGGAATCGACATCGGATTCTTTTTCCAGTGACCAGAACCCACAATCACAGGACTTCACAGACTCAATCGGTTCAGTTCATATGAACCACAACTCTTTTCCATTTACACCTGCGGAAGGACAAAACATTGCTCAAAACAGCACACAGTTCAGTAATGAGCAGCAGTCGGAGGATGGTAGCTCTTACTCTCACTCCCCACAGTCACAGTATATTCAAGGGGTCACATCCTCCATTCAGTGTTCTAGGAATCTGAGTGAGGACTCAGCCAGCAGTGACAGCTCGGGCTCCAGCTCACAGCAGTCAGAGCAGGGAAAGGCTGCCCTGCCTGAAAACACAGACACTAATGGACAGGCAGACAGTAGGGATGCAACCATCACCTCAGGGAGTAAGAGGAATTGCCACCCCAAAGATACTGCTGCAAACCAGAGAACATTCATACCAGGAAGTGTGCACCATCCAAGAAATATTCCACAAGGTCCAGGCACCCACATGCACTTTTCCAGCAAAACATTTAACAGCCCTTCAGTCAATAACATTCACACAGGCTCAATGCATTTTGATAGAAACATTAATAATAAAGTTGTAAATAGGTTACCACACTCGTGGGAAGGTCAGAGTAAGACATATTCCCCAGCTGATCAGAACCCAATTCAGTATTCTGACCTGAATGATAAGTTTCAGTTCCAGGAGCAGCCAGCACTTGACCAAAGGCCAAATTCATCTAAAAGTAGCAGAATGCCATGGCAGCAGATTCGACCAAATTCTGCAATGCCAAGCCAAAAGTTATCTAGGCAAATAAGCAATAAAAAATTGGCTTACGCTGTTCCCCCCTCCGACTGGCAGGATGATAATAAATTGCATAAGCATAGCTCACTAAAAAACACCAGCTCATTTCCGAACAGCAGAACGAGTGATGGGTTTTCAAACCAAAGACAAGAGACCGTGAAACACAACAATAACACAGTTTCAACTTTTAAAATAGAAATGAACCATGGACAAGTCTGTGAGTCAAAAAATAAGGCAGTATACTTTGGACTCAACCAGTCACTTCCAGTGGCATCAAGAAACTACAGCTATCCACCATTACAGGTCCCCCCTATGGGACTTATGATGGTGTCACCGTATGAATCGCCTTTGCCCTCCCCAGTTCATAACCATGCGTCTAGTAGTACCTCTTCCATCTCCCCAGCATCTACCAGCCCTGTCAACATCAGTTCAGAGGACAGTCAAATGTCAAAGTCAGCACCCCAACACACATTTTACCACCAGCCCCAAGCCAAAACACAAGTACCCTCAGATCACCTGAACAATCACCAGTTTCACTCTGATGCTACACGAAACCTTCCATATGCACCAGATAGAACCAAAGATGACATGATGAACTACCTGCAAAACAGCACACACCCAAAGACAAATATGGATGGCACGAAAGGTTACATGGACAGTTTTGGGGTGGAACACCACCAGCCTCCACCACCATATGCTGCACATCAGTTGTTATCCACAGAAAGTCTTAACCAGTTAGACTTGTTTCTCACGTGCAAGCAGTGTGATCAGAATTTCAACAACCTAGCTTCATTTCTGGGCCATAAGCAATATTGTGCTCAACACACATTTGTGCAAAATGACCTCAAGGACATGACAAAGATGGAGGACAGGAAATTTCAAGCCGACTCATCTAAAGCAGTGCCAGCTGTGTCAAATGCTTCAATGACCAGGTGCCCATCTGACCTCCACCTTTCCCTGTTGGGCCTCAATAAAAATGGAGAACTGATATCTGATGGCGAAACAAAAGGAGACAGTAAGGATGATCCCATGAAACTCAACTTGTTCTCTGGCTCTAGTAACATCCCTGTCCCACTCCCAGAGTTGGAAATGGAAGATGCCAAATTGGACAGTCTAATCACTGAGGCCTTGAATGGACTGGGCTATCAGTCAGACAATGCAGAGATAGACAGCAGCTTCATTGATGCTTTTGCTGATGATGACCTCACAACTGTCAAAGCAACATCAAACAAGCAGTGCCTGAAATCTAAAGAATCCCTGGTCTTAGAGAGCAAAAACAAACAAGCAACAGATGATGACAGGTCCTTCACACAGGGAAACTATTTGTACGACTCTGATGCCGAGAGCGCCGAGACAGGTAAACAGTTCACAAAGTGCAAACTGGAGAAAATATCTCAGAATTTGAAACAAAATGAAAAGATTATCATAAAAGAGGAGGTTTCTCATAAAAATGCAAGAATTGCCTCAAGGGAGAAGACGAGGGAACAAGACAGCAAAGTGAAAGAGGCAAGAAAACTGTGCAAGAGTGAGGATGAAAACACAAGTGCACCAAGGTTTGTGTTATCTAGTAAGCTGTCAGAACGGTGTGGTGTTAAAAGCTTGCAAGACGGCTCTGCACTTCGGGGGTCATCACAGGTCTCCACATCTCCAACCTCAAAAAGTGCAGCGAAAGAAAACAAAAGGAAAAGCAGTGGCGGGGGCACCTGGAGCAAGGAACTTATTCACAAAATTGTTCAACAGAAAAATAAGCTCCATAAGCTCCACGTTAAAGGAACCAAAAACCTCCAGTTTTCACTGGTTATGGAGAGACTGACACCCACTGTACAGAACCCTGCATTTGGAGAATATGACTATGTCTCAGACTCAGATGACGAATGCGAGCCCGTAAAGATAGCAAGCCAAGGCCGACTCAATCAAGGCAGTCGATGTAAATACACATACTCCAAAGAGTGCAAATGGCGAGCAAGGAGTGAGAGGGACCAGGCAGCGTGGAGACATGAGTCAAAGGAGTGTTTTGAGGTGAAAAAAAGTGAAGAAGTTTCTTTTTCACCTGAGAAACATGGTCCTCACCAGAGACTTAGAAGGAGAGGTAGCAGGTCATCCACAAGCAGTGAACCTAGCACATCTGTCAGTGTTTCCAGTGATGGCATCAACAGCCCGAAAAGCAACGATCGCACTGACTCAGACTGTGAGAAAAAGACAGACATGAAAAAGAATGAGTCTTCAGAGAAGAAAACCTATGAAAGGTCCTCCCCACAGAAGTTAGGTAGAGAGACCAGCACAATAGCAGTGACAGCCGCAAAATCTGTTAGGAAGTATAATACTGACACAGTTATTCTTTCTGATAGCAAAGACAATCCACAGGATACAAAGGCATATTATGCAAATCCAGATGTTGCTGATTCCATGTCATCCCCACAAAAAGCGAAAGATATTGTTAAAAACCTTGAAAAAAGCAGAAGCTCTCATTCAAAATCAAGAGAGAAAATGGTGTCTCACAGAAAAGAAACCAGCACAACAGTCAGTGCAGACAGAAACAACTTACAGGCAGCAGACAATTCATGCCACAAAGATAAACCGACACAGAGTAGAGGCACAGATAACAAGCTGCTCAAATTTGATTCACCCTCTCCCACCATCCACAAAGAAACTAATTTCAATATTGACAAAAACACAAAGGGCAAAAGCAGAGAGGGGCCCAAAGCTGCGCAGCCAGAGCTGTCAAATAGTACCACATTAGAAAAACAGAGTGACAGCACCTGCATGGTGAAAGAGACTATTACTTTAGGCAATAACCTCGACACACACAAGCCTGCATCTCTTTGCACCTCTTTGATGGATGAAGTGTGCCTATCTGCAACTGAGAACCCCAGCTCATTGATACAAAAAGACGCACTCCACCTCATGCCCTATCCTTTGGATCAGGAGCAGGGGCTCATGAAATCCCCACTTTCATTTGACACCTCATCAATGTTCGGGGACCTCGCAGGCTTCGACAGTGGCCTTTACACAGATATGCCAATTCAGAAAGAAGTCCTCCATTCAATAGAGAACGTGGCTGATAAAAAGGAGGAATTTGTGCCGTCCTTCTCTCCCTTTCTGGAACAGAGAGACTGGAACCTTATAGTTAGCCCAGTGCTGCCTGATGAAATATCTCAGTACAAAGACACCTCTGAGAAATCAAATGAAAAGAAAACAGATTACAATCATGTCCCATTGTCTCTGCCGGAAAAAATAATTGATTATAGTGGAAATCTCAACAGCTGTGCATCAGAGGATGAGCTGGAGATAAAGAGGATAGTGAATGAGCTTGAAAACCAGCTGCAGACGACTAAGTTGGACAGTCCACCACTACTGGCTCAGGATGACTCAAAGCAGCTGCAGATGAGCAAATTTTCACCTTTAAGACTGAGCGATGAGAGCGAAGGCACTGGTGTAAATGTACAGTGCCCACTGCAACAGATAGATGTGCCCGTGACCAGAATATCCTCTGAGCCTTTCACCGAACCAGGACTCCAATGGTCAAGTCCATTCCCATTTGAACTAATGGGTGAACACCACAGTCCCCATACTCCAAATAACAATGAACCGAGGTTACTTGAAAATTTAACTGAAAAAGAGAACGAAGCATCAGTTATGACTGCAGCAACCTCTCATGCTGCATGCTCCACCAAGCATGGCCAAGACTCAAAGAAGACAAGTGTTGAAAAAGTGGCTCCTTTAGAGACAAAGGAAGACATTTTAGAGCAGAAGAGATATACAGAAAATCTCATGAAAAGCCTGGAGGTGATTTCAGACTCAATATTCAAAAAAGAACCCATTATATCAGAACACAAGGAGGCGAATGCCACTTCTCTCAGCAGTCAACAACATCAAGAAAATGAATGTCAGGCAGCTGTCGCCGTTGAGAGGGAAGATCACAGTGAAAAGGAAGCAATTACTGTGAATAAGAAAATATCATCACCTTCAAATATCAATGAGCGGAAGGACGATATTGAATTCATTCTGAATGAGTCACCCTCATCACTCTCGGAAAGCACTGACCCCACAGTTGATGGAAACCAGCCAATTTCATCACAGCCAAGTGAGCCCGCAGCAAACAATGAGGGTGATACTAAAGTCACATCAGAGGAGGATAAAGCAGAGAATAGGGATTTGAGTGAGTGTGCTCACTACACGAGTGTGGTGACACATGATTCGCATGTGGTTGAGAAGTCCTGTGGGAACAATAATGCAGAAACCAATGTGTGTCAGTTATTAAAAAACAATAGCGATTGCCAAAAACATCCCACTATAGATGGCTACAAAGAAGCAGTGGCACTGAATGGAATAATTGGTCAGTCTGACAGCCATCCCTCATCACCAGCTCTTCTTGATCCCAGCCGAAACATTGGCAACAAAGTGGAAGCTGTGATGAAAAAAGCACCACTTGAACAACACACTGATAATTGTGGAAATACTAGGGAATTAACTTCATCACATGCTGATGAATTGAAAATGGAGACTTCAGACAAGTTAACTGGGGCAGTTGAAACAACAAAACAAGATAATTTGATAAAAATTTCATCCCCAAAAAATTGTAGCCCTGTTAAGATTTGTGTTGAAAGTTTGGCAACTGATTTGTCAGTGGAGATAGTGGAGACGGAAAAGCCGTGCTCTCCAATACTAGCGGAGATCAATACAGAGAGTTGTAGTCACTGCTCACCCTTCCGAGACAACCAGTCCAAAGAGGATCAACACAGTCTGTTGATTCTTTCAAAGTCTGATGTTCTCATTGACAGTGAATTGTGCAAAGCGTCACCATTTAATGACTCTTTGAAACCTGAAGCTGGTCTTGCCTTTGACACCATTCAGAAACAGGAAGAGATTTTACAAGTTCAGGACATCAAAGAACATCTTCCTATTAATTTCATGGCAAGTCACCAAAACTCGCCCTGCACAGAGGAGGTGGTAGAAGACAGTCATTGCCTTTTCGTACACACTGCCTCATCAACCAGTCCTCTTTTATCAGCCTCTCTTCAAACGCCCATTCAGAAATTGGACCTAGAAGACAATTTGTGTGAGTCACAAATCAAACAGAAAAATGCGACTGTTGATGAAGGTTCAAATCAAAATGTTGAATCTCCACTCAACAAAGATAATGGGCAAAGTGTCAGAGAGGCTCTAAATAATGATGAACAATTGAACACAACAGCTCAGATGACGTATTCATTGATAAGCCCTCCTCACCTGGACTTAGGAATCACAGACTGTAAAATCTCTAGCTCTGAAAGGACTGGTCCCTCTGCAGTCCCTGTGACCAGCACAGCAGAACTACCAGAGGAGGTGAATGAAAGAGATCCAATGTATGATTTCAGGCTGAGCCCTCTTAACTACAGCAGTATCTCAGATGAACCACCACACCTGAATCAATATGACTACATACCAATTTCACCAGCCAATAAACCAGAAGATGACATAGGCAAGCACAGTTCAACAGATGACAGTGACCTGACTGTAGACCATGCACTGATTTTCAACAAAACTGAAACGGACACAAAATTAAACACCGAACCTGAAGCTAAAATAAATGTTTCAAATGAACCACTGGTCCTCCAGCAGCATATAAAATATACAAGTTTTTCAGTGGTTCTCCCAGCTGAAATGAAAAAGACAAATTCCTCAGACTTGGATATTCGCCATGATCCAGGTGAACCTATTGATCAGCTGCATATTCATGCTGACGTGCTGGGAAATGTTGACTCATTGGCTATAGATTCTCACAAGGCTTCTGCTGAGGACAGTTCATTTCTCAAAAAAGATATATCAGATGGCCCGCCCACTCCTAAGCCACTCATCATCTGTGAAAATGAAGAAATGCCTCTTACACCAGATTCATCTGAGAAACAACCAACAATAGAGCTTGGCCCGGGTTCAGTAACACAAAAAGCACACAAGGAAATATCACAAAAGAAGACACAGAGCAACACTCAACAGGGGAAAGTGCTTTGCGAAATCTGCTTCATGTGTTTCAGGACTGTGCCGGGGTTAAAGAGACATAAGGCCATGAAACACTTGGTCAGAGCTGAGAAACACATTGGCCCACAGAAAACATCAAGCCATCAGGGAAGTATGCTTTATGAAGTGTCACCAGCTACAGAGAAAGAACATAAAGATGATTCACAGACCTGTTACCCCACAAAAATAGATGGGTTGCCTGAGACAAGTAGCACTTGCATATATAAAGCATCAGAGACAGAGTCAGCCCTGGAGGAAATGGCGACTGAGAAAAGTGTCACGGCAGAGGATGAAAACGCTCATCAGAACCCTCCGCTGTTAACAAAAGCACGGAAGAACAACAAAGCTAGAAAGAACAAAAGCAACGAGGTAAACATAACGCCCAACCCTTTCTCTGATGAGATTCTGAATATATTAAAATCAGACATACTTCAAGCTATAACTCCTGAATTTAAAACCAGCGGACTACAAGGGCAGTGCAGGTCTCCTGGGGATGAGGTGAAAATCAATGAAAGAGCTGTTAGTGGAAGAGAGGAATTCCCTCGCCGTGTTACTGCAGACTCTGGCTTTGACAATTTAGAGCAACTTTCAACCAAAGAGACAAGTAGTGAAACTGTGGAGCTCAATCAAATCACACACACAGAGAAAATGAAATGTACAAGGTTGACAGAGATGGCGAATGAGGGAGCATGTACAGATAACGACGCGGAGATTGCTAAATGTGCAGACGAGGATATAATCGGAGAATGTAACAAATCCAGACAGATTCTGAGTCCTGTAGAAGAGATGTCTGACCAGACAGGATCAGAAGACAGACCTGCAGCAGTCGAAATAAAATGTGAGAAAAGCATTGGCTCTTCAAACGAGTTACACCCTCTTCCGAGTTTGGATTCCTCCTCTCCTAGTACTCGCGTCTTAACGACCGACCTTAACTCCTTACTCGACGATGATGCCACATTCTCCCAGCTGTTCCCCAGAGATGAGGAGACAAAAAGAAAAAAGTGTCCACGGGTGTATAGCAAAAGGAACAAAAGACAAAAGCTACTGTCTTTAAATGTGACTCAGGATTACAATCCTTCAGAAAACTTCATGCAAAGTAAAGATGAGTACATTGGAAACAAAGCAGAGCAGACATTCACTGACAATCAAGCTAACCACTGTGAATATGAGACAATATCCATTGATGATGCCATCATGTTGAATATGTGCCACAACAGTACAATGCAGGCTGATGCCAAGTCACTGTTGGACGTTAAACAAAATAATCAGAAGGATGAGCCTGGTAACAATCTCATGAATCAGCTCACGGGCACTATTAATAAATCCTCAAATGAATGGAGCAGCTCAGATGATGTTGATGCAGGCTTGAGAGTGATCTCTGATCCCAACACCTGTAAACCACAAGTGCCCCCCACACCTTGCCCCTTGCCCCTAGCTGCTGTCCCATATCCTCTGGAACCATGTGTTACAGAGAATCTCCAAACCTTCCACAGCATTGACATCCAAAACATCAACACCACATTTCAACTTCCTGAGGTTCATACCTTCGACTCTAACAACGATATCTCAGTGTCACCTAGTATTGCAGCTGCTGATGTGGAAAACAGAGATGACGAAAAGTCCAAGAAAGTGACAGAGCGACGAGGCAGGAAACGTCACGATGGTGGAATAAAGGTCAAAGATAAGCAGTACAAGTGCAAGGTGTGCTTCACTTGGTTCCTCACTTTAGGTGAGCTGAACTTTCATAAGTTATCCCACAACCCCTCCCCACCACCCACCTGCTACATGTGTGTTCAACGTAAATTCAGCTCCAGGGAGCAACTGAGAGACCATCTGCGGGAGAAACATGCCAAGAACAAGACAGGTATTTGGACCTGTGGTATGTGCTTGAAGGAAATATCAGATGTTTGGATGTACAATGAACATTTGCGAGAGCATGCCACTCAGTTTGCCCGCAGGGGTCAGACTCAAGGTTCCATATTAGACATTCCAGGCTGCTTCATGCAGGAGACTGCTGTGAAAAATTTTATTACCTCCATCATGCAGCACCGCCCCAGCAAAGTTGAGAGGGAGTCTAGCAAAGTCAGTAGAGGGCAGGAAAAAGCTGTTTCTACAGATGGCACTGTGGGAGAGGGAAAACCCTCAGAGGGGGCTGAGCCTAAAGTTCACAAAACTAAAAGCAGCAGTGGAGCAGGTGGGAAGCAGAGCACATTAACCCCACTTGAGGTTCTCCACAACACAGAGACAACCAAAAGTGTGGAGATGCATCCCAACTGCAAAGACCCTTCAAGAGACTGCCACCACTGTGGGAAACAATTCCCCAAGCCTTTCAAACTCCAGAGACATTTAGTGGTTCACAATTTGGAAAAGATTTTCCTGTGCCACAAGTGCCCGGTCTCTTATCAGGAGGCCCGAGCACTTAAAGACCACCTGAAGAGAGCACACGAGGAGGTGGACGAGATTGATTCAAAACACACCACCCTTTACACCTGCGAGCTCTGTGCTGATGTTATGCACGTGATAAAAAAATCCTTCATCTGCAGCACCTGCAACTATACCTTCTCTAAAAAGGAGCAGTTTGATCGTCACATGGAAAAGCACTTGTCCGGGGGGAACAAAATTTTCAAATTTCGAGGTGTTCTCAGACCTGTCAAAGCATCTGCGTCCAAAGAAGATGAATGTGAATTACCTGCAAGTAAGAAGAGAAGAATTCTCTCTGACAATCTGCAAGAAAGTAGCTCAGACAGCGGAATTGCTAGTTTAAGCTCAATGCACATAAATCAAAACTCTGACATGCAGCCATCAAAACACTCTGTGTTCACAGCAGAAGACTCCACGCAGACCATTGCAAATGAATTCCACAATGAAGCAAAAAATGCTAACGTAAAGACTGAAGACATGGCTGAGGACTACTCTGAACTACTTGTGGAGCTGGAGAAATGTATTCACATGGGCTCCTCAGAGTCTGTTACACCAAAGGAAGAGGAGTCTGATATAACTCCTGGCCCCGATTCTGATAAAGACGAGGATGGGAAATCAATTTCCGAATCATGTGACGTGAAAGAGGAGAATGAGTCAGTCTGCATTAGAACAGAAGCAACCTCGTGGTTAGTTGACGAGGGGAGTAGTGGCGGGGAGGAGCCCGCTAAAGCTAAAGAAGGCTCAGCTGAAGTTGGCACAGCTGAGGAAAAAGCAGATGTACCTCCACCTGGTGAGGAGGCTGTTGTCGTCTTAAGAGAAGATCTAATAGTTTCAAATACACCAGCAACGCATGAATTGACTGTTGATGTGACGGACCAGCAGAGGGATGATGAGCAGTGGCAACATACGGCAAAAGCTTCAAATCATGACAGCAAACACCAGACTTCATCTCATGGTGCTGAGCAAGAAGGCAGCAGTCCAACGAAAGACAAAGCTGCCAAAACTAATGACTACACTAAGAACAACACCATAACGAGCAGCACGAAGGCTATAGAATCAACATCGGTCCTCCACTCCAAGGTTTCCCTTGATACATCTGTGGCAAATGAGGACAAAGAATCTCTGAGACCACAGAAGAAGAGAAAGGACATGAAATCCCATCATAGCCTGCAACGGGTTTCCTCTCCAGCCACACAAGAGAACTTTGGGGTGGACTCTAGGGCCAAAAAGAAATTTCGCCCCAGCAAGGGCTCAAACCCCTCTCTGCAAAGAAAGTCAGACGGACCCAGCGACTACCCTGTGCTCTCCTCAGTACGGGATGATGTTGTGAGCAACAAAATAGTTTCCAAGTGCAAGGCATCAAACTTAGGTTTGCAGTCAAAAAGAACTTTGCTTGATAGCTGTAGTCCAAAGAAAACTGAGATTGTTAACCCCCTAAATGGGGATTACAAAGCCAAAAAGGGACCACTGGGACGGTCTTTGCATCCGCCTATCTCTAAAGTGTCTTCAGGTCCCATGAACAATTCTTTGAATAAATCTAGGTCAAAGATGGGGGTTAGGTCAATGGAGGGCCATTCCTATCGTACAGCAGAGTCCCAGAACCACCTCTTAAGCCAGCTGTTTGGCCAAAAACTCACTAGCTTTAAGATTCCTTTAAGGAAGGACACTTCAGAATCTATTAACTGAGTGGGGTTTAAGGGGTCTGTGAATAAGACTGTATATGTTTTAAACAATTCATTATGGTGAATGAGATTGCACAGCTCTTTTCTGTGAAACGCTATCTTTAAATACTTACATAGTCACTTTATGTCTTTATGTCTTATATTACCCAAATGTGAGGACGAATGGCAAATATAAATTTTGGGTCAAAAATGGATATGCTATTAGGGAAAATCATTGAACTTTTTCTGCTTTTCTTATGTCGGATATTATCCCTTTCAGAGATTTCATTAACCTAAAGGAAAGAAAAAAAATAATACTTGAAAATACGGTAAAATATGTTCCTTGAAGAAATGCATGTTCATTTTGCATTCATAATATGACTTTATCAGTTTAAGTCTTTTTCGCAAATGACGTCATAACTGACCTGGACGATTGTCTGTGCACCTTTCGTAAATGCTTCCATCATACTCATTTTTTTAATTTTTAACTTTACTGTACTGCATTGACAGTGATCATTTTAGCCTTTTGTATAAACATTACCTGGTGCTACATCGTGTTTTATTTTAATGTGAATGCTAATACCCTTGGAAGGGAGCATGAGATCTGTAGCAATTACAGAACATTCATCCACATGATTCTCTGTTGTTTATCAAATATACTGTGTGAACTATTCAAGTACATCAAATGTAGGCTAAACAGAAAGTGAGGAAAGCTGCCAATAGCTTCCAAAGCTTCTCGGATAAACTCAGGTGCATACATGGACAACACAGTCCCAAGACCTGGATTCAGAGTTCTTCCCCTGCACTGATATCACCACACACCAATCAAAAACTCAGTCATCTGTGTCTGCCATACTTCAGACAACTGTTTAATAATGAATAGTATTTACTAGAACAACAAAGGTGCTTTATCTTGTTTATACTGTATGTATCGTAAAATGTATAATATTGTAGGTAGATTGTTGTTGAGTGTAATGCTTCATGTCAAAAGTTTTATTTTAATAATGTGCAAGAAGAATGAGAGAAGAAGGGGAAATGCAGCGCCTCTTGAAAGTTGTTAAGTGGTTCACTGAATGCATCTTTTATAGTTGGTTATTAAAGATCTGTATTGGTCTCTCGTTGCTCTTTTCTTCTTTTGTTCATGACATGTTTTGCAAATGTTCACGTCCATCCCCACAGACTGCAGCTGTCACAGCGTGCATCAAACACTGGAAGCTGTGGAAGCTGCTCGTGCCTGGGGGCAAAAACAGGTGCGCACACACAACACAAGCCTGACTTCGTTTTTTTTTTGTCCTCAGATCAGCATAAATGTATCTTTACTACAGGAAAACATTCAGCAGAAGACAGTTACATTTATCCAACCATATGTTAGTCTCCGTGAGCACTGTTAAGCAGGCGGAAAGCAGCTCTCACGTCTGTGACGCCTCTGTCATGTCGCAATCTCACCATGTGTAAAGTGGCTTCTATTCCTACATGAACATTTTTCATCATCACATAGGAATAAAAAGCCATAGAACACAGTGGGTAAAAAGGAAAAGGTGTGTTTTCACACATCCACTGAGTTATCATGCAACCTGTGAAAAGGGACTGGAAGGAAAGAGGGGGGACAAAGGGTTAAACATTTATCCACTGAATTAATGAATTAAATAACTCTTAATCCCAGCAGTTAAATGTGGACTGACTGAAATTAGAATGTGTACAAACAGACACGAAAGACCAGCTGCAAATTAGCAAGCTTAAACGAATCAGTCTCTGTTGATCATACACTTTAATATATCTTTTCTAACCGCATTATCTATTGCATTTTTAAATCTCTGTTGTGCAGAACATAATATGCATTGTGTTTCATAAGTTGCCGTGTGGCTTGATAATGTAGTGAGATGTCATAAGTACATCCAGAGTATCTCAGAAGGTTGTTCTGACATAATAAACAGCCATCAGGCCACGTGCTGACTCTAACACCATCCTCGAGAGACCCTGGCAGACACTCACTGGAAGTGTGGAGAACCACAGAGCTTCTGCTGAAATAACTTCCCTAATTAATTTAGTGGGAATACTGGTTTGGCAGCACCCGTGGAGACAATATTTTTGGAGTCACTGATGACAACTGAAAATACAGCAGGCGTAACTGTCACTGAATCCTGGGCCACTGCTGTTCCAGTCTACTCGCTGCATCAAAGTTTTCCCGACCGGATAGAATTTAGATTCAGGAAGCTTTGTCACATTTCGACCCTTGTTACAATACTGTTGAAGTCAGGCGCAGCGTGTCAAGTTTTATGTGCAACTAAATTTAACCAGATGAGGAGCGATCATGAAGGCATTTTAAGGTCGAGACTGAAGTGAACTTTTCTCTTTCCATAATTTGTTGACATAAATCATCTTGATGTCTTGAAAGCTTTAAGACAAATTGGTTAAGGCCTGTAGAAATAAAAAGGATTTTGCAATACTAATACTATATAATGAGGCTGTGTCAGATAATCTGTTCATCTGAGAAATGGGCGTTATGGTCTGAAATGCATCACTTCTTAACATCAATCACTTTTAATGTCTTTAGTTCCTCTAAAATTCTTTGTTTGTGTATGGAGCACTTAATGGAAACATGCCTTTTAAATCTTAATCGGTAGAGAAAACAAAAGATCAGTCATTTATACATCTTGAAGCTATTCAAACTTTGGGTTTTTTTTTACAGTATCATTTATGTCACAGGTGACTTAAGGTGTGTTCATTATTTTACAGGTGTCTCTTTAGTAGCCTGTTGATTGAGCTCTCTGCTGACATGCTCTTAATGTATTGTTGAGTCAACAGGTGAATATCTGAGCGGTTTGCTAATTGATAAAGTGTTTTCTTTTTCTATTTTGGTTGAATGCGTGCCTTCTGTTCAAAACCACAGGGAAGTATTAAATCTCCACCCGTTTGCAGACTCACAGCGCAACACAAATGAAAAGAGTGGGAGGATGGATGACCATCTGCTGTTGTGTGTGTGTCATCTTGGTGTAAATAGATGCATTTGGCTACAGCACTTGAATTAACAATAATCAGAAAAACATTAATTGGAAACTACTCTTACAAATGTGCACATATTTAGTTTAACTGCACACATAAATCCCTTATAAAAAAGATACTGGAAAAAAGGAGAAAAGGGTTTCTTCTCTTTATATTTACTACTAGAGTCAAGCAGGTTTTAAAACAATACGAATGTTATCAAGCTCCTGTATGAAGCAATTTTGGTTATACAGGGGGTCCTCGCGTTACGACGGTCGTGAATTACATTGTTTTCATGGTTACGACACATCTCCCGTGAACTTCCTTGTTTCGGCTTAAGCGGTTTGTCCCGTAAATATGTACAGACTTCACACGGGAACTAGTTGGTGAGCGCTCTCTCTGTCTCTCAGCGCGCCTGCCGGCTCTCCAACACCTCCACAGCACAGCTAGGCTACTCTGCCTTGTGTTTACTTATGTGAAATGGCCGGTAAGGAGATGCACACTGACACAGATGCGTTCGGGATCGCGGCAATACCGTAGGTTTATTCACAACACAGGGTCTACACGGTTGATATCAGAAATCTAAAGGAAATGCTCATTACACTCGCGATATCAACCCCTACAGTGAGAAAAGGCAATTCACCATAGTAAACTCTTATTGTAGGGTGGTGTTATAGCGACATCTAGTGGCACAATGTATGCAAAACGGCACAATGAATGTATGTTCCGACTAACGTCAAAATTCGGTTGCGACACATTCTCAGGAACGGATCTCCGTCGTAACTCGAGGACCCCCTGTATTCATTTATACAGAGGAGATTGCATGCATGGTTCTAGGCCAGTCAGAGATTCACTGATGACTACAATACAATTTTATTGAGGTCTGAGCCATCGATACATGGCCATTAATGCCTGTAACACGTCTCAATGCTAAACGTTTAAAAGAGAAGCCAAATAACATTACTCATAGGTATTAGTTAATTTTCCTCTTTGGTTGTTATCTTGCACTTTTGATGAGTTATAGACATTATGGCTGGTATTTCACTATGTACAGTATGTTTGTGAAAGTTACCTGCTCCTCGTGTTGTGCTTGGCTTGGTTGCGTCCACAAACCTCCTCGAGTTCCTTTGGTCAGCAGCTGTGTGTTAAGACAAAATTAAAGCAAAGGCCTGAGTATATGTCGTCACATTTTAGCCCAGAATGTGTCACTCAGAGTGAGTAGGCGCTCCGTTGACTCCACTGTCAGGCTTCCTTTTATCATCTGATCTATGAGGAGATTCTCCAGGGGCAGAGTCACGCAGGAGCATGACAGGAACACTTTGCACTTTGAAGTAGAGTGACATTATCAGTGAGTATGGTCTGGAAATAGAATCTTTTCTCTCTCCTCCTCGCTCCATTTGTGAGGCTCCCTCCACGTCTCATGTGATCTCTGACTTTTTTCGTTCTGTGTGTTTTCCTCTGCTGCCATCATCATTCTCAGCTTTTCCCTCTTCCCTCATCTTTTTCTCCTCTATTCTCTCTAAATTTCCCTCCAGCGATGTGTCTCATTTTTCCATTTTACCATCTGCCTTTCCCAATTTTCTACCTTCACTCCCACTCTGTTACTCTACTTTGTTCCATTTTTCTCCTTCCACCCTTCTTCACCTTTCCACCCTCCCTCCCTTGTTTTTGCTCCCGGTCTGTTTCCCCTCTCTCCATACTGTCACCCTTTGCTCTCTCTTTCCCTCACAGTGGAGCGTGCTGTTGGCCGCCTCTCGCAGAGGTCGGGAGACGGGGGCAGATAGAGATGGGCTGCTGGTCAGCAGTAATGACACACAGGCTGAGGGGCCACTCAGGTCACGTCCACTGGGAATATGAGGCCTCAAGCATTGCACAGAAATAAAAAGAGGGGAAGGATTTGTTGGGCAGAGGGAGAGTAATGACTGAGCATCGCTCTCTTCACACATAGGTGGGTGATTGTGATGAATGTTAACTGGTATGGTTTCTAAAAATATGTGTATGAGACAGCAAGACTGTAAATGAATAATTCATTACGAGCACATTCTCCTAGAGTGAATAAAGACAACAAAGGAAGCTGAAATCAATACTTCAAAACAGTTTTGCCTTAAAACAGTCAAAACATCGCCTACCACCTTACAATGCTCAAAGGGATGCGCTGGCAGTGAGAAAACGGCACAGGGAAACTACACACCCACAAGACTGGCACCTGAAATAGGAGTCAAAGGAACTGGGGCAGTTGTAGCATCAAAATTAATTATGAAGCAAATGAGCAGATAAAAATAAGTCAGAGTGAGAAAAATATAATATGGAAGATGAAACATTTAAAGTCAAGCACAGTTTCATAATTAATGGCCTCTCAGCAGGAAGTCGTGGTCTTACTGCCAATAAAGCCTTTATCTACTAAACCATTCATCATTCCAGTCAGCACCAGAAAGGAAACAGGCTGTACGCAATAGCTTAAAGTACCAGTTTGATGTCCCAGGTTTACAGAAATAAATGGGGTTACGCTGCAGGTGTATGCAAACAGATGAATGCCTGTTGGTGTGTGTGGCTGCAGTGCCTGGAGCGGCGCACCTCACAGCAGGTGACCAAAAAAAACCTGGCCTCACATAACACACAGCTGATTTCAAAGAAATTCATGCCTAGTTTGTTAGCTGAATTTACTGTGTGTTTATATATATATGTACATATATATATATATATATATAAACACACATATATACATATACATATACATATACATATACATATACATATACATATACATATACATATACATATATATATATGTGTGTGTGTGTGTGTGTGTGTGTGTGTGTATATATGTATATATATGTATATATATTAAAATATATATATAGAGACAGAGAGATATATAGAGTCCGGGATATATATATATATATACATTCAGATTCAGTCCAGTCCACCTTTCTCTTCACTCTCCCTTCACAGAATACAGCAAAAGCCAGCAGGTAATAATTGGTAGGTTGCATCCCCTGATATGGCAGTGTGACATTAAACAAACAGTTTTAATACCAAAATCCCCCACAGTACAACGTACTGTCAGAATTACATACAAAGCTGCACCTGCTGGTTAGTAGGGAAGCCTCTTGTACCTTATCCACTGTTCCCAGCTCCTTCATATCACTATTTATTCTCCACTCATTCTCTCCCCTCCCTTACCTTCACAGATGTGTCCCCTCACCCTCTCCTCCCTCTGCCTCTGTGGTTATCACAGAGAATCTAATGGCTCTACTCTGACATTTGATTTGACACAAAATTGGATTTCCAGTCTCTGAGCCACTCGTGAAGTGTAATCAACCTTGTGACTAATTGAGTGGCATGCCAACAGCCTGTGTGTGTAAATAAATGGCTGCTGGTAAAATGTGTCTGTGACCTGCTTTTTTGGGTTGCTGGGGTTTTTTTGCTTGTTTTTGTTTGCTTGTTTCTGTCTAATGGCCTGTGTGTGTCTGTGTGTCTGTGTGTCTGTGTGTGTGCGTGCGCGTGCATGCGTGTATGTGCATTCTTTGTGTATTCTCCAGCACAAAGGCACATTTTATCCTTCGACAATGTCATCTCTTGTTGTTTCCTGTTGAATGTGACCCTGCATTAACTGCTGTCTGGCTGCTCGTGACTTTCTGAGCAGTCGGAGCAACAGAAAATCTGATTTCATTGTATAATAGACAAAATACTGTATCTTATAGCGTGGTCAGACTTTTGCAGTGTGCATCAAGATTAATCAGGTCTGACAATAACGTTAGCCCTTGTGCATTAACAAACTTGAAATCTATAGTCAGAAACAGGGTTGTCAGTGGCAGATGTTCCAGGATGACTCACCACAGCTCTGTCACCTGTCTGACCAGCAGCATGGAGGCATTGCTATCCTGTGAAATCCCTCATGCAGACTGAGGAAGAGCTCTCTGACAATGACGCAACAGACAAAAGAGCATTTTTTTTCGAGCACGTTATCGATGCACCAAATCCCGACACACTCAAACCTCAAATCTTTGTCATGCTGTTTGCTTTGAGAGCCCTGCATCTGATGTTTGAATAATTGAAGCTGTTCTTGTCCCCAGAGGGCTGGATACAGCAGTTTCATCTTCATTTAAAACTTTCCACTAATCTCTCTCTCTCTCTCTTTGTCTCTCTGTGTGTGTGTGTGTGTGTGTGTGTGTGTGTGTGTGTGTGTGTGTGTGTGTGTGTGTGTGTGTGTGTGTGTGTGTTTGTGCACACATGTGTGTGTGTGAGCAGTGTCTGTCCACACCCCCCCATTAGAATAAACAACACCACACAGATTCACACAGACAAGCTGGGATGTAGAAGTGTACACTCACACACTCCTGAGGTTTGCCGTGACACATTTAACAGCATAATAATTACTCGGAACAAATGAGATGCTGGCAGCAATTGAAAGCATAAAGGCAGACAGAATGCAACAACGGGGACAAATGCATGAAGTCAGAGGTGGATGATAACGTGGCATACACACCTGCAGGATTTCATTCACCAGACTCTCCCTGCTGTTCCCCACTCACCCATGCCTCCCTCCTTGTAGACATGGTTACGCCTGCCATCCTGTTTCTGGAGAAGAGCGTCTTCACCTTATCGCGTTGGGGACCGGGCTCAGCTGCAGAGACTGACATCATCTCTTTCAGTGAGGAGGTTTTCCCCTCCCGCTATCTGCACCTTCTCGCTCTCCTTCTGTCTCGCTCTCTCTCCCCCTCTCCCTCACACATAACTCAGCCACTCACTCCCTCCGTACAGTAGTATACTCCTCCCATCCCTCCCCTGCCTCTCTTTTTTAATCTCTCCTTCCCTCCTCTCTTTTATTTGCTTCCCCATATTGCTACTGTTTTTCAAAGACACCACATGTGAGACTCAGTGTCAGGAAAACTGTGGCTTTGTACGCAGTAACAAGTGCTAAACTCCTACTTTACTATTCACATAAGTCTGGACTACACTGTAAAAAATGTCTGTAGCTTTTACAGAAAAAGTCTACAAATAATGACAAGAAAACTTGTCATGATTTGACATGACTGAAAACATGTTTAACAGTGTTCTTTTTGAAATTTTATTAATTAAGCAGGACAATCTATAATTTTCCCTTTTTTCTGGAAAAAAGATGTTGTATTATGCTATTTACCATAGTCAAAAAATGTATTTTTACTATAAAAAAGGGGTTTAAACAGGATTCTTTACAGTTAAATCATCAGTATTAATGCTCAGTAATTGGACTAGTAGAAAAGGATTCTTTGCAGTTTTTCGGGGGAAGCACTGGCAACCACAGCTGCCAGTTTTTACAGTGAAAATCATATGGCAAAACCTTTATTGTTGCAATAATTTATGACAATTTTCACAGAATAAATCTACATATTACATGTTGTAAGTTGTACGATAAAAAACAATTATGTATAATGACACAAACTGTATTTGATACGGTATTTCCCCATTATTTTTGAGGCAAAACATTGTTATTTTTAGTATTAATATATATCATTGTTACAGTAAAGTATGGTGATTCTTTACTGTAAAACAAGCAGTTCTGTTGCTCCCCTACCATAATTATAAAAAATGTTTGTGAATCTGGCAGTTTAGGGAAACTGGTCCACTTTCAGTTTTCCATTTGAGGATTTATAAATAGATGTAGTTTTCTGTGAGTCTTTCACAATTGGCTTTCCCTCTCGCTTTTTCTTTCTTCATCTACTTTCCAAACCTTTTAAAGATCAAGGACTAGAGGAGTACATCAAGACGGAACTCTGATGGCAGCCTGCTCTTACCCATCCAATACTTTTAGATCAGCAGGAATGAAAAATGAGAAAGGAGCTGAGCAGAGGGAGACTCTTTCAGTCTATTGAGATGGATGCCTGCTGTGTTGCCTGTGGTGGTGGGGCTTGGTGTTGCTGTCCATGGTGCTGATTACAGCTGAAGGAGACATTACTAAGGACAGGAGTGACCCTGCAGACCCACAGAAAATAGCCCTGAACAGAGCACAGAGGAAAACCTGTTTCAGCTGCTACAGCATCCTTAATAAATACACATGCACGGCACACACACACACACACACACACACGCACATACAGACAAACACACATGCATGCACACGCACACAAACACGAGCACACACAGACACAGAGACTTACATCTACCTCCCAGCCTCCTCCTCCGTTTCTCTCGGGCATTTCTCTGCGTCTCAACTCATTTAGGCTTACATTCATCATTGTAAGGTAGCAGTGGCAGGTGGGATTAAAATGGATTAGCCCTATTAACGAAATGTGTGGTGCATATTACACTCAGACCCACACAGAGACACACACGCACGCATACACACAAACAGTTGTCTGTAGAGCTACACGAGTTTAACTGCACTAGATTCACTCCTTTAATACAAAGATGCAGTATATACAGTATAAGTATATTAAAATGCACACGCATGTGTGCTCACAGACTCAGATTCAGACAGTTTGGTAAAGGCACAGAACAGAGAGATAAAGGTAAAGGGCTGACAAGGTGTTTGACGACGGCATCGACGGCAGCAGAACAGGAGGGAGAAGTATAGATGCTGTGGATATTGCTGGTTTTCTGCCTCTTACACTGTGGACTCCTTTTTGTTGTCTTAACTCTTGTCTCAAGAGGTAGCTTTTAGAATCTCGTCTCCCTGTTTCCATAGTGACACTTTCCCTCCTTTGTGCGGGAGAGTGTGTGTATTTCAGAGACACACAGACAGGCATAGGGGAGAGAGGAGGGGGATGACAGCAAGATAACTTGGTTCGCTTACGTTTATTCACTACAAAAAGAGGAAAGGGGAAAACGCAAACAGCCCATTTTCTACATCAGGGAAAGCCTCCTCTGTTCACGTTTCACCAGCTGTCAGCAGTAACTTGCTTAACTTTTGACAAATGGCTGTGCAACAGCTAGCCAAAAATAAAGCAGTTGTTACCTCAACAAACATTTGTCTGGATTTATTCTACACTATATTGTTTTTTGTGTATTTGTGTCACAGTATTGTATTTTTAGTTGATTACATACTGTGAAAAGTCAACACTGTGTGGGCAACTGAAAATAGAGCTGAATCTGTCTGAAAAACATAAAATTCTGTTTAAAAATACACAGCCAAATTCCACAGTGGTTATTTTGAAAAAAATGGAGACCTCAAAAAAATTATTTCTACTACGATATGGATTTTAAGTCTATTGTGTGGACTTCTGGGGCCAAAGGTCACCTAACTGGAGAAAAACATGTTGAGTTATCTTGGTTTAAGCTTAAGAACTGAGTAAGAAAGTAACACATCTAATATAGATCCTCATATAACCCTGGTGATAAGTGGCTTTTAATGTTCTAACATTTCATATCTTACAGTCACTTTTTACAATACTGCACAGCTGTATTGAATTCTGATCCAGGAAGCAATTATGAAAAATACTCAGAATGACCTTCAAGGCTACAACTATTACCTAGATAAAATACTACCTAATCTAAATCTGTGGCGCGGCTGCATGTAATAAATTATTAATTATGGATATTAAATGGATGAATTTATCACTTTCAAAACAACCTGGGTGGATTTAGGAGATTGATGGCAGGAAAACAGTGTGTTTGTGTGTGCGCGCGCGTGCGTGCGTGCGTGCATGTGTGTGTGTGTATAAGTGGCCCAGCTGGAATCAGCACCGAGAAGAGACTTAGCCGAGGAGCAAATCCCTTCTCCCCATGTCCTCCAGCATCTCAGCCAACTCCTTTCCACATCAGTGAATCAGCATCAGGAGCAAGGACACCGAAGGCTCGGCTCAGAGACGCAGGGTTGACTACACATAAGGGGATTGTCTAAACTGAGATGTCTGCCATCTTGAGCTGTCACAACTCTTGTGTATAAACAAGGATACATCTGACAAACTTAATGAAATGACAGATGAGGTAAATGGAGCTTCTAAGCAAGACTGAACTTTAGTGTCCCTTCTTAATCAGTCACAATCAAGCATAACACAGCATATCTAGAACAAGGCCTGAGAAAGTCACTGAAAACTTTTCAAGCACCACTCAAAAAAAAGTTTCTACTGCTGCTGCTGCCGCCAATTTTGATACATTAGGAAAAACAGAGTAGCAAACCATTTCTAACTGCAGCAGCAGCATAGTGTTGAATAAACTGGAGCTGTCTCCACGAGCAGTTGGTGGTAAACGGGTTAGGGAGGGTTAGAGGGTTAGGGAGAGAGGGAGACATAAAAAGAGAGAGAGACAAAGGGGTCAAAACAAGACTGTTGGTGTCAGCAATGTTGACCAGTGCTTGAGTGGCTGCAAACTGCTCAGAGCAGCAGCATAAAATGAGGCCTATCACTCCGACAGTGAGGTTGAGGCAGAGGAGCAGCTCCCACTACTTTACCATTTCAAACTGGTGTAACGTACCTGCCAGATACTCGCCACCGCAGTCAGAGGGGATGCTGCGTTGCCTTGTAAGGATTTGTTATCACCGAGATATTGAAGTTGTTCATGTCCATGTGACTTCAAATGTGTGTGGGCAAGAGTGTGTGACTGCAGGCAAGTGCCGCAATGCCGTAGATGACTACGTAGTCTTCTCTTCACTTTTCTATTTTGTCTGGAGTCAATCCCCGGAGTGTAACAATACCTATTTCTCTCTGTATAATTGGACTGGATGACAGGCACATCGGATGTCAGTGAATGACTGTTCCTCCTGACAATGGAGTGTCTGGCCTGTGACATGACTTGAATGAGGAAAAGATAACACTGCCATATGCTGCCACACAGACATACACAGGCGCACAAACACGTTACATGCACTGTAGGTGCCTAAGACATAGATAAGCAAAAAAGATTAAACCAATCATGAAACTCAGCTAGTGAGCACAAAGAAGCAAGAGGAGATGGAATGATAGAATTTGTCTGATGATCTGATGTCTTCCCAACGATAAATGTCGTTAAGCATTCTGCTCATGTTTCATCAAAGAAGTGTGACAAACTATGCCTAGCCAAAACAACTTATTGCCTTCTGGCTTGCTTATTTATATCTATGTGAGGGTGTGTAATATTGTAAAAGTAATCCTTATATATAAACCCACACAAAACCAAACAGGCATCACATACACACATATATGTGACCAAAACACTGTGAATACATCTCAAAAAAGCACTTAAGGTGGTATTTGTGAAACCACATTCCTAACTTGTGCCCCCAAACACACAAAATGTCTCTTAGTGTATTTGCTGTTCGCTTTGTCACCACGGAAACCACCATTACGCAAACATCCCCCCACTGATGGACACCAACATTAAAACTGTCTCTCCCTCTGATAAACCTCTTCCTACCATTTCTCCCCTGACATCACTTACCATAACCTGGCCAAGCAGGTAAACATCTCCGAGAGACTGTGCCGCTCTCATACCATGTGTTTTTGTTCCAGGCACTGAAGCTTATAAAAGAGAAAAAAGCTCTGTCTGAAAAAGCTGAGAAAAAAAAATCTTGGTGTATTCAACATGTTTTTTAAATAAATTAAAGCCACTGGTGGTTCACGCTGTGGTGCCTAAATCAATAACATCACAAGGCCCAGAGTGAAATGTTTCTCTGAACAGAACATTGATTTATCTCACTCAAGTTGGCTACTCTCTAATGACACCCTCTGTGTCACAGCATATACGATGACAAAGGTCTGTGTACAAGGAGGTACGGCATAGGTAGTGGAGTTTATAATAGCCACGAATCAATATGACATAATGTCCTAAAATGATTGGGAGTTTTTTAATGTCCTTTCCCAGTCCGTACAATGGCCTCATGGTGAATGTATGTCTCACCCGAAAGTGCTAAATACAACACTAATATGAAACAGTTACTTATGTTAGATACAATGTCAGTGTGCATAAGAAGTACAGATGGAAACTATCTTTTGAGTGATCAAGAGCAAATCATTCATAACCAATTTGACAATATAAACAAAGATCAAATAATCATGTTTTAATTTTGGGCTTTAACTTTTACCAACATCTAATCTATGTGCTAAAACTACGTACCTGACAGGGCCCCGGACTCAGGAGGTAATCTAAACTGGTATGGTAATGTAGGAGGGTTATTCCCTCCGAGGTATGTTTGCCAGTTAATATATTGGCCGTGTGTTCCTTTTTTTTCTGATTTAGTGCCAGACTGCTGCTTTGCCTGGACTGATGTACCATGCGGTCTGGTTGTGTTGTGTGTGTGGAACTTTTATCGTATTTTCTTTTGTCTAGTTGTCAGGCAGTGGGAGGATCTGTGGGGAGTGTTCGTGGGATAAGCACCCTTCTTTGCATGCAGTGTGGTAGGTCTGAAGAGCGGGGAACACCCAAGCTAGCCTGCAGATTTACCTCATATGCTACTTGCATATGTTGTATATAAATTCGATCCAACTAACAATATTGTTGGCTACACTGGCCACACTTTTATTAGACCATGGATCAAGTGATGACGACCCATAGCGGACTGAGACCCAGCTCTGCACCTCTCCTCAGCCCTGCAGAACATTTTAGTGTCTCTTGAGTGATTGTTTAAGCGTGAAGCTTTGATGTTTTGGGTCTTTCTCTTGACCCTCATCAGCATTATTTTCAGATATGGTGGACAGCTGCTATCAGCAAAAATAAGCTCTAAACCTATTGTATGCCCCCTGCCAGGCACCAAATGCCAGACAAACGCAAACAGCTGCTGGTTAGCTAATGAACATAGAGTAAAATTTAGCTGCTATAGAAGGAGCCATTTCTCTTGGAAGAAGTGGAGATTAAGTCAGAGTTAAAAAGAGAGTGATTATTGGATTTGTATTAATAAGGTAGTTACAAAGGTGACCTCGAGTAAATGCTCACGCTGAGAGTCAATACTATTTACTAACAAGTTCACCTTATCAACATGATGCATCAGTGTTGTGTTTCAAGCTTTTTCCGCTGTTCCCAATTGGCCTGAAAAACTATTAACACAGCCATAAAGCATTAAGAGCTCAATAATACATGGAACTTAAGAAAACACGTGCAAATATGCACAGCACAAAAAAAACATAAACCCACTGCAAGTGCACACAACACAAAGCCAAGAGACTAAGGGGAGTGGTGGAGAAGTGCTAAAGCACCAGGTTGCCTGTTCAGACCCCCGCTCGACACCACTGTGGGCCCTCGAGTAAGGCCCTTAACCCCCCAATCACTGCCCGAGCTGGATAGGTCCCTAGCACCCACTTAACAAATGTGGTGGAATGTGATGTGTTGTTATGGAATGTGATGTGTTGTTAAACATAACAAATGTGATGTAATGGGAATTGGCGGTAATTGCCAACCACCATAAAACAAGATGTTACTTGTAGAGGACACAAAAAAGTGATGCACCCAACTGATTTGCATTTATTTTGTCTCATACTCACCAATTTCAATGAAGTTTACAGATTGAGTAATGAGCATTAAGTATGTATCAGCCAGATTTCATCACTTTTTAGTCTCCCTCAGGAAATACGTCATCTGTGCTACTGTTTCTCTCTGGTTGTGTTGTTTCTGAAGATGGTTTGGGGATTTTTTTTATGCTACATTACAGACACAAATAGAATTTATTGCAGGTCTGTTGAGTTGGATTGCATTATACAGAGCTAGCATTCATGATAATGACTCTGGCTAAAGGAAAATAAAATCCTGTGCTATGCGTGTGTGGTACGTTTCCTAAGGTTTCACAATGGGGGGAGTGGTGGGAATGATTTAATGATTTCTCCCACAGCTTTGTGTATCCATCATGATATGCCTCTCTGACACATTGGTCAGCACCAGCAGGTGGTATGATGTGGCTGAAGTGTAAGTGGCTTTCAAAATGCAGGATAGCCTGTCAGCCAGAGGCCCTTAGGGGAGCAGCTTCACACCACGCCTGGCTGCAGAATGGCCTTTACCCACTCCCCTTTTCTCCGTCTCATTCTCAGTGTGTGTCTAAAACCTTCAGAGAGGCTCATCTCTCTTATTTTGTGTGTGTGTGTGTGTGTGTGTGTGTGTGTGTGCGTGTGTGTGTGTGTGTGTGTGTGTGTGTGTGTGTGTGTTAAAGTGAAAGAGCGAGAGGGTGTTAGTGGGTGGGTGTAAATCTCTGTCCAGCAGCACGTTGGGATGGGTGTTTGGGGACTGGTTGGGGAGCTGGCTCACAGGACCTCAGACTGATGAAGTGATGGTGATGGATGGAGGTAATAAAGGCCTGGATGTCCTGTCTGTTGCCAGTGATGAGGCTGGTATGAATCACCCGTCTGGGGCTGCTGAACATGACGTTGCTCAATCCCAGTCCCTCCACCCTGCCCCCTTACTCTGGCCCTGTCCTGTCCTTTCCTTCCTTTTATCCCTATGCTTTGTTACTTACTTTATAGGGAGCTTGCTGCCTAGAAACATTCAACAGTTCACCATTTCTGTAGCAGTCCGTGCTAATACACATTTTGAATGACAGTGTATTATGAAGCTTGTTTATCCATCTTGAAACACCACACGCACACAGTTTAAAGCATCACACGCTGTTCATTAGTTTTGTGTCCAAACATCACTTGCAGAGTGATTGCAGTGCATGCCGGAAAAAAAATCCAATCAACCCAGTCAGCCATTCCTCATGAATAGGGTCATTTGAATAAAAAAGGGCATCTGAAATTACAGTGTTTGTGTCAACATAACATGTTAATGATCTCAAATGATAATTGGTAGTTGGATGCCGGGGCTCTGCATCGTGGCCTGTGAGGTTCTGTGGTGAGGACCTCCTGTGATAAAAGAAGCAGCATGAGGGCTTTGGAAGTGGCATGCCGCTGTAGGCAACACAATTCATCACCTCCCCATGAATATTCATCCAGCTCCGTGTTTCCTCCAGGGCTGCTGAAAACACGTCTGTATTAAGTCTCTTCTATGTGTTGCTGTTAGAAGACACCTGAACCTTCTGGCCTCTCATTACCAGACTGCACTCTCGCTTCCCCACACTCAGCTGCCTGTCAGGAGGGAAAGCCACTTCTCATTAAAATAAAAAAGGAAATTTTCCCACTCCTTGAACTAACAAGGCAGAGGTCAGACTGCCGGGTGATTGTGAATTCACCCCTCTGCACGCATTCACAGGGCCAGAACTGGTGGTTGTGATTGAGCTCGCCCCATATAGTGAGCACGGGGCAAATGGACAGATGAATTAGTCAGCCAAGGTTGCGTTGCTCATGTGGCTGAACCAGACTGAAGCTTGTTGTTGGCAATTTAGAGACATTTGCCATGTCTTTTCCTCCCCCACCTTACTCCCTGACAGAGGGAGAGTTTTCGGGGCATCTTTCAGCACTTTATCAGACCTGCAGGCTTCTCGCTGTCCCCAGATTACGGTTTAGGCAGGGGGTGCTTGACTGACAGGCCTTGGCCTCCGTGGTCCCTGGGGGATAGGGGAGGGGGATTTGTGATGGCTGCACTGACTCGTACTTCTCTTACAATTTTCTCCAGGCTGGTTTCATACTGTCAGGCTAGAGAAAGCTCTCTCTGCATAATTCATAAGATCTCCTCTCTTTTTCTCTCTTGGCTGCTGTGTGGCAGACACCATAGCACCTATTGTTTAAGGGAAAAAAGGGGTAATGGAACTTGTCAAAATATGTTAACGCAGTCTGTTGTTCACAGCAACAGTTTGAAAACAACTTAACTTCAGCACAAACAAGCTACTCTGGTGCAGAATAATTATCAGACTCTGAAATTTTAAATGGGCTATTAGGACAAAACGGTTAATAACACTTGCCACTTTTAATTTATGTTTGTCTAACAGCATAAAAGCAATTCATTAATGATAATCCTAACTGCCATACAAACAAGCAGCATTAGCTAGAGGACAGCAGTCTGAAAGAGGATCCAGCCATACAAGTTGCCTCTCCAGCTCTCCAAACAATGTTTTGCTGCCAATTACCGCAGCATTTTCTGCGTATGACACAGAGACAAGTTTGTTCTTTTGAAGCTTGTCTCCTTTCTCTGGTCATGATCTAGCTGGCATTTTCTTCTTGGAAATGCGCAATGGAAAATAAATGATCTGCGATGCTACATGGCAGTCGCCTTCACAGAATATGACTAAACAAGTCCTCGAGCACGGTTTCTGCACAGTGAAGCCAGAGGACAAATTTACCATGTCAGTAAATAAAGGGCCAGCAGGGAGGGAGTATATATGAGGAAAGGTCAGTACAGATGGTGACTTCAAATGCAACCAGCTTATGTTAAAATCAGAGGAAATACATACTTCCTTGGTTTTTATATCCCTTTTAAATGATTCCGGTTCTTTTAACAAGGAAAACACTTTCTCTTTTAGGTAGCTCTTTATTTTCCTGTCTGTGGAGAAATAAACGTGCTAGGCTGAAACTCACCACATATTAAAACTGTTATCCACAGTTTAAAACTGTTAGCCAGTCTGGAGACTAGCAAGAAAACTTGAGGCCCAGGCCCTATCCACTTGAACACAGACTTCCGCCCTGGCTTGGTAGACCATGCCTTCTCCTCATGGTCCAATAAGGTTATAGACTGTGGGTGATTAGACACCGTTGCAATGTCTTTTGGGCAGTTAAGATAAGAAAAAAATATAATGTACATTTTAGATACCTGAAAAACGCAGCTTTATTACCTCTATTATTAAACAGCACCCTGATGGATTTTCTCTCTCGGCAATGGAGGTGTCCAAAACCCAGACACCAGAAAACTTATTTCCAAGTTCTATGGGGCCCTCTCAACCCCAAATGATTGACAGTTCTACATCATGTTATGTTTTTCTTTTTTTTTCATCATCTGTATCACTTACAAGTATATTACTCCCCTTGTTGTTTTGAAAACCAACATTGCCTTATTACTAATGACTTATTACTTATGACTAATGACATTAATACTTTGAGTTTGAGTTATTGTCGGGAAAGATGAAAGAACTTTTCTTGTCAGAAGGCTCACAATGTAACCATAGCAACCAGCAGAATGAGTGAAAGATGGAGAACTTGACCTAAACATGCAGCAGAGGACGTTTCAAACTCCTGCAGAAAATAGAAGCAATAATTTGCACAGAAATATGAACGTGAACCTCTCTTGGGTTTATTGTCTAATTATAAGTAGTACACTCTTTGGTTCTCATTCACAGTTATGAGTTACCATCACTGACAGAATCATCTACATGTCTTTCTCGCATATCAGCCCAGCTGCTCCAGGTGGATGGCAGAGACAAATTTGGATTTGTCTCTAATATATTTTTTGACGACATGCGATACTATGATGTCTTTTCTGAAGACATCACTTTGATGAAGTACTATATTATGATGTTTGATGTGTGATTGATGATATATTATACATTGACATTTTTTCAATATGTTTGATGTCTTACTATGACATTTTCGACAACATGCTATAACTTTGATGTTTTTGATCATTTTTAATGACATACTATATGAGAATGTTTTTTTCAGCATTCGTGATGACATAATATTCTATGAATTGTTGACATTTTTGACAGCATACTATACTATGATGTTTTTTGATCATTTTTCATGACATACTATACTATTAAGTTTTTTGGTCATTTTGAAGACATACTACATACAGGGGGTCCTCGAGTTACGACGGAGATCTGTTCCTGAGAATGTGTCGTAACCGAATTTCGACGTAAGTCGGAACATACATTCATATGTAAGGTAGATACTAAGTTGTGTCACTAGATGTCGCTATAACACCACGCTAAAATAAGAGTTTACTATGGTGAATTGCCTTTTTGTCCCTCTTGACACACCGTAGGGGTTGATATCGCGAGTGTAATGAGCATTTCCTTTAGATTTCTGATATCAACCTTGTGGACCCTGTGTTGTGAATAAACCTACGGTATTGCCACGATCCCGAACCCATCTATGTCCGTGTGCATCTCCTTACCGGCTGCCGCTGCACCCCCCGCCAGCTGTCCATTTCAAATAAGTAAACACAACGCAGAGTAGCCTAGCTGTGGAGGTGTTGGAGAACCGGCATCAACTAGTTCCCGTGCGAAGTCTGTACGTATTTACTGGGCAAACCACTTAAGCCGAAACAAGGAAGTTCATGGGAGATGTGTCGTAACCATGAAAACGTCGTATCTCGAGACTGTCGTAACTCAAGGACCCCCTGTATAGATATTTTGTTCGACACATTTGACATCTTACTATCCTTGGATGTTTGTTCGACATATTATGCTCTGATGTATTTTTTACATTTTTGAAGTCCTACTATAGTATGACTTTTTTAAACTTTTTTTGACATTTTTGATGACATACAATACCATGTTGTTTTTTTGACGACATACTACACTATTACGTTTTTAACGACATACTTTACTATAACATTTTTGATGATATACTTTTGACTGTTATTGTAAGCATGGTAGTTAGACTCAAAAGCAGAGACAGGATGGTACCAAAATCAACAGAAACTCAGTCTTTTAATACCCAAACAAAAACTGAAGAGGACAGGGAGCAGTGGTGGCAGGGAGCAGACTGACCAGGTGAACACATGGAGCAGAACAAAGGAGAATTACTCACAGACGCAGCAGAAAATCTGAGCTGAGAAAGATTTCAGGTAAGTTTAAAAAACATAGGAATAAATCACAAACACCTTCAGACTAAGATCAGCCAGACAAAAGTACCGTGATGAAACAGAAAACTGGTCTATTTATGGAGTTAATGACCTGAATGGAAACAGGTGCGCCTTGTCTGCTGTCACGGGAGGAACTGGCCACGCCCCGTGCCACCACTGAAGAGGGAGGGGAAAGAGGAAAAAAGAAAAGAAACGAAACCCAAAAAGTGACAACAATACCCCATAAACAAAGAAACCAGAACCATAACGTTGATGTTTTTGCAACAGGTTTGATGACATACTATACTATGACATTTTTTTCTACACTTATATACGATGACATTTTTTGGTGATTTTTGATGACAAACTATACCATGACTTTTCTTCGACACTTAACGACATACAATATAATGACATTTTTTTACGCTTTTGACAATGATATTCTATGATGACATTTTTGGGCATTTTGGACGACATAAGATACTATGACTTTTTTGGACATTTTTTTCAAATTTTTTAAGCCCTACTATACTGTGACGTTTTCCAACATTTTTGCCGACATTATATACTATGACATAAATTTTTTGATACATTTTTATTTTTATCAACTCATCTACCCACTAAACATAACTTCCCATGTCAAGAGCATTTCTGCACATAAAACCAGTGTACCTATTCTCTCAAATTAACTTTTTGTGACTTGTGTATTAGGGAAATTGTGTAATGCTTGTAAAAGGTAAAGGTAGACCTCACTCAAAGTATTTGAGCAGCTGGTGAATAATCCCTTCATTGATCCCAACATAAACGAGACAGATTTGGCAAAGTGAGTAAACGGTGCCACCTGGTGGGAATGATTCGCTTGATTTTCAAACATGATGGGCAGGAAAAAAAATAACTAAATGCACATCTGTTAACAGAAAGTGTAAATTCATCAGTGGGCTTCTAGGTTAATGTTAGTGTAATGATTATGATCGCACATTCTCCAGTGGTTAATAAACCAGTGTTATTGCAGTGAGAAAACACAACAAAGACCAGACAGTTGAATTCCTCTTTACTTTGTTCTTTATTACACATTAAATAGGAGTGGTGAGATTCATGGCAAAAAAATAGACTCATTTGAGATCTGATTACCACTCCACACTGCCCACAACAGGTGTGTTGTAAAGTGGTCATTCATTCACTTCCCTAGACCTGGACCCAGTCACACTGTAGTCACATACACAGAGTGGAGTGAAACTCCATTAAAGCAACATTCATCTAGACACACCCAATGAAATGAAGCACGATTTACAAAATATGCACCTTTCAGTATCACAACTATACAAAGGTTGTTAAAATACGATCCAGGTATAAATGATACATTTCAGAAATCAGCTGTTGGCACGCAATAAAGGAAGAGGAACATTTCAAACATTTCAGTAAAACTACTTTTGAAACAGCATTGTTAACAAGAGGGTTCCTTAATTAAAATTGCATTAACAGTTATTATCTACTTCATGAAAAAAAGAGGTAATAAACTGGGTCAAAACTCATTAATCCTGGAAGCAAAGTCTTATCATGTCTGAATTTCTGGGCCAATACCATCACTCACCTAAAACAGTATTTTGTATATTTTATGAGCACACAGCACAAAATTAAAGTGTCGGCTCTTAATGTAGCACCTAATACAAACAGTAAAAGGCAAATAAAACCCCCCAAGGAACAGATTGTAAATACAAATGGATACAAGGTGAAATATGGGTCTACCCAGGGAGAAAACATCCTCTAAAAAGTTCCTCTAAAAAACAAATTTACAGCAATTATTGCCTCATTTACAAACATCAGTCCCCATTACATCACCAAGATAACTGAGCTTTGTGAGAGAAAATAACAAATTATTCTGCGCGACTATCATTGCTGTTGAAAGGCAGGCCACCAAAATATTTCGACACGTATGCAAATGAATCCAGAAAACAAAGGGCTCATGAGGAAGAATCTCAACAACCTCTGTGACACCACACAAAAAGAAATAATCCTGACAAATCCCTAAAAGATGCAATTTGCTTTCTAGCCGGTCACAAGTGAACACATCCACAGTTTAGGAAAACGCACAAGTCATGACACCTCTACAATCTTTACAAATGCGTAAAATTTAGTACTGAACCTAACAAACACTGTTTAAATACAATGACCTTTAGTGGGTGACTGACTAGAGAACTCAATTTGCAATTAAAATGATTTTTGTAAGGGTGACCAAAAATAACCCTAAAGTCAAGACAAGAGTCAAGAAAAGCAGGAAATATGTAACCAGAAAGGTCGAACAAGCCATTCAAAATTTGGTAGTGACGTGGCATCATTCCCTGCAACATGACATAATTTTGACCAACACAACACCTGGCTGCCTCTCCCATTTCATTACCACAAAATGGGTAAAATACCACACCAGAGAATGTTTAATTTTTCATTTATGGCATTTTTTTTCTTTCATTAGCAAATATTGATTATTGGGGAGTCCCTCAATGCTGGTTCTGTTAAATGTATCAGCCAAAAGACAGTTTGCAATACCATGTCATCAATGACACATGCATGCAAAAAAAATCAATTCTCATATAGAGTCATATAGGCAAGAAATCACTCCCCACACAGTACAAAAGCATTGACAAATTGAGAGTAATTAATAGCTATTTAGGGTGTTAAAACATTTGGAGAATAGGAGTTTGCATGCATACTAATCAGTGACATAACTAAATGGGGACATTAGACAGTGGCTGGGACATTAGGATCTCTTCTGGCTAAATACTGGTCCGTTCCTCATGTCTGTGTTGTCTATATGAATTGGGATGAAAATTCTTTCTTTGGCATCCCGTACTTTAAAAGGGCATTTCAGGAGAAAGCAAAAAAAAAAAAGTTACTGAATAATATGTCAAACATTAGCTATGATGCAATTTCCTCACAGCTTTGCAGTTGCACAAAATCATCCAAATCAATCGTGAGCCTATAAAATCAAACAGGTTGGACCAACCCACGAGGACAGCTGGCACTAAACTGAAAATAAAGCTTATTGGTGTCAAAGAAGCAAAGAACAGAAAGGCAGAAAAATCAGGGCAGGTTTAGTATTCAGTATTGTGGGTATTGAGAAGGAGCTAATAATTTAGTGTAATGTACAAAATGTATTACTTTAACTGTTCAACATAGGTTTTTTAGTCTGTCTTGAAAAGGGGTTATTATTCACATAAGTGTACACTTTGTCTTGGACTTCTTTTTCTTCTTTTTGCCCTCCTTGCTCATCTTCTCCTTATGCTTCCGGATTTCTCGCACTAATGTGTAAAAGGCATCATCAACACCCTAGAGAGAGAAAAAAAATATTACAGTCACAGTTATTATTATTATTAACCAAAACAGCATTAAGGAATTTAGGGCCTGAAAACACTTCATTCATTTATATATAGATATGTATGTGTGTGTGTGTGTTTTGGTATTTACAAAACCAACAAAAATCAACTCGTATAGTGTCAAAGTGCAATTCAGTTTGAACTGATTTTCTGACAAGTGCATGTCAGCACTTGTCAGCAAGAATGCTATTAAATTAATCAGTCCATTTTAGGCCATGTCAGTACAGATCAAACATAACTATAACATGTCAGAATAACAGTCAGCGGTGTTCCCAGTGACAATTGCACAAACAGTAGCTGCAGTTACATGAGCCAGTTTCTCTCCTTAAGAACGTAATACTCCCAAAATATTCCTAGAAAAAATTTAAATTGATGTTAAATAAAACGAAGGAACAAGTTGTCCTGTTTACATTTCCAACAGACTACATGCAGTATATGAACACAAGCAAACTGTTAAAAAAAAAAGGACCTGCATCAACTGCTTGGCACCAGTACAGGTAGACTGCTGTGGGTCTGAACTGACGCAATGTTTTTATAAAAATATTCTACAAACAGTGTTACTGAACAGAAGGCAAACCTTCTGTTAAAAATTCTAAACGAATAAACAAAAGAATTCATACACAGTTTGTTTGGTAATGATGCACAGGTTGAAAAAAACTCATAAAAGCTATACATAATAGAGGAGTGAGCAGTGCATCCTCTTCAAGTGAGCTTTGACGTAAATAAAGTAGGCAGCATGCGATATTTTAGAATTCAAAGGTAATGTGAAGAGCTTATTCTCCTAATCCTAAAAAAGTGCCACATTTATTGTGCCTGGTGAGTTTAAATGAGGCATATTCATTCATATGCTCCCTGAGATCTTGGGCAAGTTACTGATGAATAATAGGCTTCATGTAAATGCAGCAAGTGTCTGTTGACACCACACTGAGGCAGGTAAATGAACCGTGGAACAGTCTGTATAGTGCAACAAATATGCTGAATCTGCAAGGAGCTGCAGGGTGAGGTCACATCAGGCTGTGACAAAGGCAGCAAGAAATGAAAGAGAGTAAAGCTGAAGGCATCTGTGTCCACAAGATATACTGTGTCACCAACAAATAAACACATAAACACATAAACACACACACACACACAGGCTCATTGAGTGTCACATCAGCATGCATGTGCAGAGGGGGGTGTTTAAGGGGCTTGAGCCCCTGTCCCCTTGCCCCTTTCAGTCCAACGTGCCCTTTTGAGTGGCCATAAAACATTGCATCATTGTTATTATTATTGGGTTTGTTGGTTTTAAATAAAGTGTAAAAATTCTTTGTTTCTTGGGATGTATCATGGGGGGATGCCCCCCCCCCAAAGGCCACTTCACAGCGCTGCACGTCAGATAAGGTTCTAGCAACGTTTCAGATTTTGTTCCAACCTTTTCTATATCAAAGCCCAGGCCAATACATTTCTATTAAATTACAAATTTAATGCTTAGTGCTATTTTAATAGCTTATAAGGTTTCCCATTAGAGTGTCACACCATTGTGTTGCTGTTTTGGGATTGCACATCTGTTGAGTTCAAATATCTGAAGTCCCATCCCTTACTCCAGCTTTAAGCTCTATGAATGTAGGTTCACTTGTCCCTTCTACCACAGATTCCATTTTGGTATAGTGAAAATGACTGTTCCTGGTAAATAATATAATTCCATAATATCATTCTTAGAATGATGACACATCTACAACACATCTATAGTCCCAGCAGGCATAAGGTATTAAATATAATGGTTAAATCATATAAAGCAACTGCTTGTTTTGCATCCTACAAAGTTGCTTGAGGGTAAAGTGTCACTTTAATACTGCTTCCCAGATAAAGGTGTCTTGTCTGAAAATTGGAACAAAATCTGAGAACGTGCTGTAGCAATTTTTCTGACTTTTTTTCTGATTTGACATGGAATGACCCAACACACATCCTCCCTGGACACATTTTTAATGATCAGATCCCAGATTCATCATAATCTCTTTTAATCACGTATGGCGGCATAACAGACCAAACCACTTTCTTCATGTTGATCAGCAGATTAGGATGCTTTCACACTGGTTGGTTTCAGAATTTGACGATAATGTGAATATTTTCACAGCCAGAAAACCAAGAAGCCATTACCAATCTGACCTGAAGGTTCAGCTTGGTAAAGGCCAATTTTTCTTCATCTAATATGTTTTTAGTTAAATATAATCAATTTTCATCAATTTTTTATTTTTTTTTCAGCTCATTCCAATGCCTGCGTTTTTTGGTAACGGCTCTGCATGCCTGTACATTCTTTTTACATACACCTGAAAGTGCACCATCCTCATTTCCTTCTGGAAATGAGGATAACTATTTCCAGTTAAAAGTAAAAAAATAATACAAACATACCTCAGGATCACGTTTGCACTAAATCAAATGAACCCAGTGTGAAAACAGTCTTGAGACAATAATCAGCCACCATTAATAAAAAGGAAGAAATCATCAACCGTTTCCGCCTCCTGCAAGAGCCTCTTGACAGCCCCAGTACAAACCAGCAGGTTAGCTTTGAGAACCCATAAAGCACCAGCTCTTACTGCATGTTTTATTCTGTTGCCATCTCCGCAATCCCAACTATCAGCAAAGACAAAGACACACAGAGCTGGTGGGAGCACAGCTGCATACACTTACCGCTTTCACATCACAACACACTTTTTAAGCTTGACACAGCGCGGGGTCTTTTCTTCCTTGCTGAGCTTATTGAGCCGGTACAGCCTGATCTCCCGTACCAGAGTGTAAAAGGCATCTTCCACTCTCTGTGGTTTGAGACACAACTGCCCTCAGTGTTAAATAATACAGGGGGGACAAACTATGATTACATGTGTTACAGCCCACAGAAACAAGGGAGCAAAGCCAACCAGTCTGATGTGGGTCTACCTGCAGTGTCTGTCCTCCCTTATCATCCATGTGAACTGATACTCCACCCTAAATCTACTTTATGAACCCCAAGGTTTGTAGTACCAAGGGACAATGGTTATTAGGAGTCGACCAATTGTCATCCAGAAGAATTCTCTTAAAATATATCGTGTATTACAATTAGCACAATTGTTTTTTAATCCAGTTGATACAAAATAAGATTTTAAAATACAATACTTTGGCTGTAATACAGCTGCTACTCGGAAGTGATGTCTCACCAACGACATTATCTGATTCATATCAGGAGTGATAGCTGAAGTTGCATCACAATTGGTCAAGCTTATGTTTTGAAAACACCATATTATTACTATTTATTTGTCCAAGACATAAAACCAGGGCAGTAGTGAGTAGGGAATGAGGGGTTGGTGCAAACTGCTAAGATAAAGTAACATATGAATGCATGTAAACAACTGTAGGATTTGGGACAAAGTCACTAAAAGAAGGAGAGAGAGAGAGCTATGGACACTCATGCACAAAAAGCTGGTGCTGAAATGTACATAAGATAATTACCTGCAGTAATGTCAAAAATATTAAATTTAGCTGGTTTGATACAGTAGCAGAAACACATTTACAGAAGTCCTGGCAAATGGAAATGAGACATTGCATCTTCTCACAAAAATCAGTTAAAATATTCTCTGAGTAAACGTTAAGGTGCTGGATTTTAACAGGGCTTTATGCTGACTGGTAAACAAATATGCTGATAATAAACTATATAATAGAAGTATGAATTATAGAACACACATCTATAAATGGTATTTGATGCATATACACAAAAGTTGTGCAAATGTGACTGACAAACTTTACATTGTGGGGAACAATGCTTAAAAGATTAGGGTGGAGTATCACTTTAGCTGTCTAACCTTGTATAAACAGAGCTGTGCATGCATTTTGATTATGCAGCATATACAGGAGATCACCCAGATTTATCAGATTTAATTACTTAGATTTGGGAAATAGTGCGAGGTCTTCAATGAAACAGACCAATGGCAGTGCAATAGTCACAGCACAAGGTACATTGTAAATTAATGGTAGGAATGTGTAAGAAATTTATCATTGTGTCATTAATTCCCTTACACCGGAAGAAGCCATGATTTGCCCGAGGTCAAAGAGATCAGAGAAGGATGCATTTACAGATTACTGCATCAGTCAGCCACCTAAGGCCATGCTCTAAAATCACTTCATTTGATCCAACTATGCCAGTTATTCCAACACCCTCTCCCAGTAACTCCCCTCCACTGAGAAATTACAGACAGTGTGTTCTTTCATGCAGACTCCTTGACACTTACTTTTTCTAATTTGCCAATTACTTATAAGGCAGGATCCTTTCCAGATGTCCCTAATGATGAGGTAATTTCACATACCCATGACAAAGTAGCATGCAATGATTATATTACCACCCATACATAAAAAAAATTAATAGGCCAAAGAGGATTTCATGATGCGCAGCACATTGCCAGAGACATTTCCAGGCAACGCCACTGAATGGGACACAGATCAACAGCACCACATGTAAACATTTCCTACCATCCCAGTGCCAATCAAACTATTGAGAGGAATCGTCAAAATTAGTTGAATTCAAAGCAAATTTTAGAGATAGGCTGATGTGTCCCTTAAATCAGTGCCCCTGCGACCACATGCAACTTCTCACCATTCAACATGCTAAACACACCTGTAGGGGAGTACATCGGTTTAGTGACAGATTGAAAGTTCAACTGTTTTCGGTTCTGCTTGGACCCTCACCTGTCTGGTTTTGGCTGAGGTCTCAATAAAGGGAATTCCGTAGCTGCGTGCTAAATCCTGAGCCTGCTTGGTGTCCACTGTCCGGGACGGGAGGTCACACTTGTTCCCCACCAGCACCATGGGAACATCCTCGGAGTCCTTCACCCGCTTAATCTGTTCTCTGCACAGTGACAGAGACAGTAGAAGTTTAATTTGACTGCAATCCATCTTGGGTCATACATGTAATGTGATAGCTACTTGATGTGATGTTAAAAGGTTTTCATCTGTTTAGCATAACCAAAATAAAGTCCTCATTAGAGTCAGATTCAGTAATTATTGTATTTTGGTCAGTTTAGTCACATGTGTGCATACATAAAACAGTGAAGTAGGAGGACATGTACTAAATCATTTTTTAATGATTGTTGAACATTTTGTCAGTGAACAGTTGAGAGCTAAAACAAAACAACCTGTCAGGAAAAAAAGGGAAATGAACAGCAGCAATGGTTCCTGACCAGAGTTGCTGCAATTACGTAGTCAGCACTTCCCACTCTAAAGCCACTGCGATACGATATCCCTACTAGCTCAAATTAAAACAATGCATTCATACCGGGTACGCAAACTCGTCCCCTTTTTTGTACTCTTGGCTCACCTATAGTGGTGAATGTCCTCAAAGGACTTGGTGTTATTGATGGCAAAGACACAGAGGAAACCCTCCCCTGTCCTCATGTACTGGTCTCTCATGGCGCTGTACTCCTCCTGACCTGCAGTGTCCAGGATGTCCAACAGACATGTCTCTCCGTCAATCACTACCTGTTTTCTGTAGGAGTCCTGGAAGATGAGGTAGTCAGAAAGTTATCATGACTTCTTAGTTAAGTGGATTTAAGTATCCATCGCTGTGTATGACAAAGCTTAAGAATTAGCTACTTTAATTATGCCTAAGGGTTATTACAAGTTGGATTAGACATTTATGGTTTATTATATTAATGGCTAAGAGATTAGAATCACAAGAACTATATATATATACATATATATGCGTGTGTATATATATATATATATATATATCTGAGGAAAACAAAAATATGATATCAATGTATGATAAGCATTTTTATTTTATTTCAAAGCCAACTCTTTACATTGTTTTATTGTAATGTAGTTTTGCTGGAAGACACCACAGGATAGGCCTGAAGTTTCTGTTTCACTCTAGTTGCTCCATTTTCTAGCAGATCTCAAATTCTAATGACGTCCTAATTTCCACTCCAGTTTTTCATCACACTGATGGCTGCACTCAATCTAATTCAACACAAACAATTGCTGTTTGATCCAGTGAGCAGCAAGTGTTTCAGATGTTATCTTGTACTCAAATAATCTATAGTGAAGCTCTAACCTGCAACAGCACATCAATAATTGATTGCAGTCATAATGAGATTGTTCACTCAGTGCTGGCTTGCCCCCTTAGACAGTGGCAGGAAGACATGTGTGAAAAGTTATTCAAACCTGTTTGTTTTCTTTTTAAGACTTAAACCAGATTAACCTGCTGCTGTTGTTTTTTTCCTTCTTGTTTTCCCTCGTAGTAAAATACACACAAAACCATGGAGGAATTCACGGACCTTAATACGCAAACATACACATATACACGTAAATGCATGCATAAAGTTTCTTTACCTCAATGGTGGGATCATATTCATCCACAAAGTGATTCTGGATTAGCTGAATGGTAAGGGCGCTCTTCCCAACGCCACCAGCTCCCACTACTACCAGCTTATATTCTGTCATGATTCACCTGCAGAACCAAAAAAAGAATATGACACTTATATTTCCTTAGACACACAATCATCTGACACAGCATCATTTAATCTGGGGCACATTTGAAATCCATAAAAGGAAAAGTTTAATGACTGTTTATTTTCATTGCAATTATGACTCTATACTGTTAATTGTTAATGGTAATAGTAATACTTGATTACTGATGAAAACAATTTTGTTCGTTTGTGCCATTTGCTATTTTTCATTGCTGTCCGATAAGCAAAACTGGCAGGGCAAGAAAATGTCACTGTCAAAATCACTCAGTCCCACACTGGGGAATCATATTCAATCGTGTTTATCTATTTAAATGAAGAACCATCTTAGAATTCAACAAGCTTGTTGACTTAACTATAATAACCACAAACAATGTATAATGAGTCACCTTCAAACAATTATTTTGAAGAATGTGAGGAATATTAACACTAACACAAATGCTGCTGAATTCAGGTGACATTTTCATATTATTATCAACTAAAAAAGAAAAACTGATTAACCGGGCTTAAAAGTGAGCTAAAGATGATTCTCATTGAAATGTTTGGTGAGACAAAGTAATATGTAAAAGAAAGAAAGGAAGGCCGCTATAGACACCTTGTATGTAATCAATTGCTAAATTCAGAGATAAGATGTGTGTCCCTTATCAGTAGCATTTTCTGAAGCGCAGCCACACATCAAAAATGGGCCCCGGGCAGAAATCAATGACATTACATTATGGCTCAGAAACTGACAGGAGGCTCTCTGACTGCTTTGTGGGGAAACATACATCAATAACAGCAACTGCCCTTTTCAGAAGTTACAGTATATACTGCTCAGAGCCCTGCACAGCCTGTAGTTAGGGAGGAGCTCTGCTGAATATTACTGCCTTGTCTAGACAAACAGAAACCAGAATGTGGTTTGATAGGTATTTGGCTAACTTGGGTATACTTGCACAGAGCTGCTCTGTGCAAAGGAAACTGTCTTATCTTTACATGGGCAGATTACTAACAATCCAGTAACACTTGAAAGTTGACTACTACAAGTCTGCAATGCTGTTTCATCTTATGAGATGGTAGCGAAAGTCCCTTTGAATGACTGAAAGTAGTGTGTGCAATTGGCTGTCAAGTCTATTCAGCAATGACCAGAGATGTGCTGGGGGCGTCACAGGTTTATTTTATACATAAAGTACAAATAAGAGCCTGTTTTCTCACCATTATTTGTGTAGTAGAAGAGGTAAAACACATTTTAAGGTTGAAATATTCACAGATGCCTCATACCACAGTGAGGTTTAATGCACTAATATTTAAATTGGAAAGTTTCCTGTTTTTTCCCTGTAAATATAAATATGTTAGCCACAGCTGTTGTTTACCTGACTGTATAGTATTCCCACAGGACCGTATAGTACATAACCGACCACAAGGTTATGACCAATGGCAAACTACATTTAAAAACAATATAGCACAAATACAGTAACAAGGTGGCGGGTGGGTGAAAATGTGATTTTAATTAGCAGACATGTTATTAGAAGGTCACTTAACTTTACGGTTACTAGACGTTTGCCATCTGGTTGAATTAGCCTATGTTTTACATATACCTCTACCACTTGTCACTAAAATAGACCATGCTTTGCACAAACCGACAATAAATAACTGAGGGAGGCTTAAAAATAGACATGGGTTGGTTAAAATCCACTGCTCGGTGCCGCTGGAGCAGCCAGATAAGGTGTGTGAAATCAAACCAGCGCTGTGTGCAATAACCAGTATGCTGGGACTGGGAGCTAGCTTAGCACCGGAGCTCGCTAAATGCCTCAACAAGTAAGCTAACTAGTCCTGGTACGGTAACTTAATGAGATTTATGTAAATAACCGATGAAAACAGCAGGGTCTGCACCGTGTGTCTGGACAAAGTAGGCACCATTCATTCAAAGGGGAAGGATACAGATTTTGAAGCCGCCATTGATAGGCTAGCCCAAAGGTCTGCATTGCAGGGCCAGGCGTAAGTTAACAATTGGGCGTAGTTTGCACTAATACCGAAAATGAACATTTCCACTGGAGTAATGTTTCTCTGTGTCCACACCACAGACGCAATGACCCGTCTGATAAACCAGAGAGTATGATGCTGCACACAAAGACACACACGAAGGGACACATGTATGAATCTTATCCATTAGATTTACCTTTTAGCGAGTGGAGTTCCGCGTCCGAAGTAGCGACCAAATAAGTCAAGCTGATAATCCTCTCGTTTCACACGATCTCTGCATTTCCTACCACACGCCGAAACGCCCGCATTTAACTCGGTCTGTTTGGATTCAGAAAGAAAGCGGGCACATGCGAAAAAGCGAACAAATTAATCGATTGAACTTTCCATTTGATCCAGCGTCCGGCCTAGCTGCTCTGGTTGGCCTCCTTTACGCGAATATGGGCGGATACCGGGGCGCACTTTACCCAGAAAGCCTAGCTGGGGATTTCAACCGGTTTGTAGCTTATCACTGCTCAGCTCTGTGTCAATGTGCTCCGCGACACACTCCCTGTTATCCTGCTACATACACCGCCAATGCTCCAGACAAGTTTCATTTATAATGGCACATTTATATAAACACTTATTAGTCATGAACATGTTGCCTCTGCGCGAACAGAGTAAGACACCAATAATTCAACCTCACCCAAAACTAGACAGTGATTCACATGAAAGCCTTAATGATCACACATAATGTTATGACTATTGGGTCACATGGAGTCGGTTTCAGGACGTGTGTTTTGGGTTTCACTGTGTGCTGCTGCCACTGCTGTTTAATGCTGCGTCAACACAGACTAGGGGGCGACTCCACTATATAAAGGCTCTAAATATAACTGGAATGCGCTGGAGAGACGTCATTCCCAGGCAAGGAAATGATTTGGCAATCCCCTGTCAGTTTTCCTGCGTGTTCACCAGGTTCGCTTCTGCGCGCATCATGCGCATAACTGTGTGCCTTACAGACGGAACAGTAAAAAACACCTCAATAGGTAAAACTCATCTTACAAGTAACATATAGAGACCGTACTAGAGCTATCGAGCATATACATACAGGAAATGCAGTGAGGTATAAAAAAAACATAACGTAACACGACGAGAGACAATGCAGTGTTTTCACCATAGAACAGACACGGTAGAGGTCACTGTTGGCTGGCAAACCTCCAGACTGCATAGCGCAGACACCACAGCTACTGAGGTGTCCCTCAGGGCAGCTTCAGTGTCCCTCAGCAGTGACCCTGTGAGTTTCTGCATGTGCCCAGGAAGAATACTCTTTTCCTAATAGATACAGTGTTTCCTGTGTGTCATCTATGGAAGCAGGGAGCTGTGTCCAAAATGAGACTAATGGCCATTAGTAAATGCGATGGCCTATGACCCCCATCATTTTACACAGTAACCCATCATGTCCGTGGTTTAAGGAAATATCATCCCGGAAGACAGAAACGTATCATCACACAGAAATCCACCCCTCCAATCACAGTCTGATCCCATCCTTCACTTGACATTCTCAGTTAGTTGAAAAGGAGTTGCTTTTATGCTTTGTCTTAAATACCTCATATCTACAAAGAAATGCACGGTGCCTTTAACTGCTGCATCTAGTTGTAGTTACATGAAAAAAAAACATGTCACATGATCTTGTCTGAGCAAGAATTCATTTTGCTTAAAAACATTAAAAAGTCCGTTTAACACATTATATATATACATATATATTACTAGAGCTATACGCAAATATAATTTAGTGCCACATATGGCGAATAAAAACATTCATTCATGGGAAAAATTCGACAAATATGACAAAGCTGCCCTCTAATCAACTGCATGTTGAAAGAATAATACAGATTTGATGAGCAATAGCTGAAACGTGCTGATTATGGCAGAGCTACATCCTGTGGTGAAAACAGTCATGACAGTCCCAGCTGACACTTTTATCACAACGGGGATGATCTGTTCTGTCACAAGAGGGCAGTACGCCTGCATCTATACCCCTCTGCTAAAGAGTCATCAGCAGCTCAGGATGAGTTTAAAACATGAATCTTTTGATTCTGCCGTATGAATACTTTGATAGGTGAAGCTGAAATACAGATTTATTTTAATTCGATTATCTCTAATGTAAGCGATAAGAAGGGTTTTAATAATAATTTAATTTAATTTAGTGATTATTCCAATTTATTCATTCAACACTGTGTGTTCTTTCTTTTATCGAGACCCCATCTATCTTACTTTACCTTTATGGTAAAGTTTACCATATGGCATGATGTGAAATGTACAAACTGATTTCAAATGCAACACATTTGTGTGTTGTTATACAGTCATTAATGAAGTACCTCTGATTCTGATTGTGTAGCTATATCCCAGTTATTGTGTATATTGTGCTATTTTCCCAGAAAATCCTGCAGGAGCAGAAGCATTGAATTGATGCAACACAAAACTTTCTGTGCTCTGTTAACAGATGTGCAGATGTTTCTGCACATCTGGCACTTCATGTTTGGGCACATGATAAACAATGTTAGACTTCTGATAATGGGTTTGTCTCTCTAGCCGTAGACACTGATGAGGATGGCATTTTATTATCAGAGGAAGAGTATGTGCTTTCATTCTACAATTCAGATCCTGGTTGTGTAGAAGTTGGATGTGAGCACCCCCCGCCCCCGCGCCCCCCGTCCCCTCCTCTCCATCAGAGAGTGTATTGCAGCTTTAAACAGTCCACAATGCCTTGCGGTGTCCCACTTCCAACGCTATGTATTTACCAGCAGGAGTAATGAAACGAAGAGACGGGCAATTTCCGCAGCTTATTGGCGAGACCGCAAAAGAATTAGCGCACGAAGAGGGAAGTTTCGGACAGAGGCGCAAAACGTAAATCGTCTGTTCTCGGACACATGCGTAAACGCGTATCCGGTGTTTGTTTGGGGTTTTTTGGGAGGGGGGGTTTGGGTCCAGCAGCTGAACGTTACTTTGTCGCAGTTGGTTGGAAGTGATTTTCGGGGCATCGCCGGGTAAAAAAAAGGGACGCAGTTTGCGGAATAGGCGTCTGGACCTGCGCTTTGCTGGCTAACTTGAGTCCGGAGCTGGAGCGCGGAGCTGAGTCCTGCTCTCACCGGGTAGGTAAAGACGATCACACGGACTGATGTGAGCGGATTGAGCCGCGGAGGAGTTGGCTTTAGTTATGACGCCGGGATAACGGAAACAGTTGTGTAGTAGTGGAGTAGTTCATCTACTCTCTCTAACACCAACACACACTGTTATCTGTCGCCATGTCTTGTCTTATATCTTCTGCATCTGTTAACTGCGTCTCCAGCTGTCATGTGGCTAAATAACTTTATATGTTACAGTATTATCTGTTGATTTGATCTGTTTCTCTAGCATGAGCATGTGTGTGTGTGTGTAGAAGACCTCACGCGGCGTGAAAACACTTTATATAATAATAATATCAACTCTATCTATGTAATGTAATAATCACTTTATTGGCTAAGTGATTACAGGAGTTATCCCAGCTGTCTAGTTGTATAGGCCCAGTCACCTCTGATCAGATCCAACCTGTAGAGCTGCTGCCTTCAGACAGGGTTTTAGGTCTCTCAGCCTTATGCTGTGTGATGTTTGTGCAGTTCTATAACTCATTGGTCTTTGGTCTTTCTTTAATGGGCAACTATTCACAGACTGGAAAAAAAACAAAGTTTTGCCACTTTTCCTGTGTGTCTGCCATTACAGCTGCTGCTGTAAAACTATTTTAGTTCTATAATCCCGTATAAATGTTCATGTGGGAGATTGTGATTCAGCACCAGATGACGTTTTACAAACCGCTGGAAGACGTTAAGCTTGGCCAGGGGCCTCTTTTTGCCCCGCTGTGCCTCTGCCCCATTGCAGGAGTCTGCTGCCTGCTCTGTTGGTTCTTCAAAGCTGGCTCGTGAGCACGGAATATGGCAAGGGAACAAAGGCGGCTTTATTGCTGGCTGAACGTGCCGTCCAGATGTTCAAGATCCAGCCAGCAATGACCTCCCAAATAGGGGTGGATGCTCCAGTGCCTAATAGTTTAATATCAGCCAGACATAGAGAGAGTGGGATGGGCGCTAGCTCCAGGGCAGGGGCCACTGGAGAGCTCACTGGAGCTGTGGTTGTTGTGTGTTGCATGACTGGATGTGGGTTTAATCCCAAACACCCCAGCCTACAAATTGAAGCAGGAGTAAAACTAGTGCCCTCTTTTCTCTTTACGTTGCTTCTGTATATCAGTATTATACAATGCCACCTTAAATTGCATTTAAATCACTATTTATTTTTACTGCAGACGTCAGGTCTTTCACCTGACACTGTTAAACAGAAAATAAAACACAGATCGAAAACCCTCAGGAAGTTTGGCACATAAAGATTTTCCGAGGCTAGGTCTTTCAGATTGTTCCTTTCATTTATTCAGAATGTTGCAAACATGGTTGGTGATGTCATGATTACACACACACATGACGTCAGTTCATTGCAGTGTCACTGCATAGCTGTCCCATGCATCAGACCCAAATGAGACCACAGAACGGATGGACCCAGAGCTCTCTTATCTCTGAGTCATGGCCTGTTACATACACACAGCCCAGGAATGCGTTCCCCTGGATGTTATCAGTTTGCACTCTACAGTATCAAGGCCCGTCTTGGGCAGCAGTCTTTGTCATGTTCTGTAATGTTTACATTCACACAGAGTATTGTGTACAGGCACTGCTCGCTTGTTTGTGATGAGGAACTTCTTTATCGTGTTCCCAATGCAAGGCGCTTAACTTCAGATTGAATTGTTCTGATCCTTACAGTGTCTCTAATAATAATAATACTCTGTCGCCACCCCAATCAGCTTTAGGCACAGGGTTCGTCCTCGGCTATAGCTCCTGGAATAACTGTAGGGGAGGAAAAAGATTTATCCAATTTGTTCCAACAAGCTTACCAGCAGTGCCTCCACAATAGACCAGCGTCTCTCTCTGGCGGCTCAGAGAGCTGTTTCACAACAAATCTGTTACCAATTAAAGCACATTAGAAATTGCTTGTAATTACATGTTACTCTGCGGGGAGCGTGGTTTGAATTAAAGTTTGGTTAGTAATTGGCAAAGAAGTTTAAATACTGGAACAGACTGCTGTTCCCGTCTTAAAGCAGTATCTCGCTGTCTGTAATTAAATGCAGCATGGGACTGTAACCTATAGTAAATTCATTACTAGTTTTCATTGTCTCCTTCAAAATGACAATGTCTAACCGCCTGTGATTTGTATAATGGTTGAGCTGTGCTCCACCAGAGTGAACAATGGTCAACAATTCGGACAGGAAGAGGGTAATATAGCATCTGTTCATGGAGGTTGTAGAATGTTAGTGTTTTCCTGTAAGATCGTTTTTCTCAGCTTGGTTCAGTTGCTGCCCTGCAGGCTTTCACCTTCGTAAAACTCCCTCTTTGTGTCGTTTTATGTAATGAATGCCCATTTTGTTTTCTGCAAATTCCCCCTTGCTCAGCAAACTGTTCAGCTGCATGCAACACAGGCCAATGTGCGATGTTTGTCATAGTGTCGGTCTTTTAACCTCACACAGTAACAACTCCTCTGTGATATTTTGCGTCATTTGTTACTTCTGTGTGTGGGTTGTGTTGAAGCCCCCACAGAAACATATGGTGGGTTGTTTACACCAGCAGCCAGTTGAAGCCTTTTCACTGCCAGCACAGTATGCTCCTGTAGGCCTGGAGACTTGTCATCAGCAGCCGGGCGTGCAGACAGGCTGCTCAGTGCTGCTCACACACCTCACTGCCCAGAGACGAATTCACGCGCCTTTGGTCAACACTACACAACCATTACAAGTGAGGAACAAAGGAGTGCAGGCGGTGCAGTCATCTGGGTTTGAGGTTTTGCTGCAGTTCATCATCTCTCAGCTGAGCTTAAACAGAATTCACAGGGACTTAAGTGCTCCTCTGCCACTTGAATTGCTTCTCTGGCAGAAGATGAGCGGGCACGTCCCAGGCTGTGGCTTTAACAGGCCAGGGGAATGGAGCTAGCAGAGCTCAGGATGGAACTCTGCCCCGCAAGGCTGTGCCTGGTATCATCAGTTTGGTTTTCTGATTTCATGAATTTACAAAACACGTTATAAGTCTGGATTAGAGCGAGGGATGGTTTTAATGTGTGGTTGTGCAAGGAAGAGGCCTTGAATAAGCCTGGTTGTTTTGTCTTTACTGCAAATGAAATGCTTTGCTTTGGTTGAACAACTTTTTGCGTTTTTGTGCTTTGACAAATATTATAGTTTTGCATCTGCTTCTAATATAAAGGACCAAATTGTAGTTGGGGGGGTCTTTGAAAATCCCACGGACTCCAGTAGTATTATTGTTATATATATTTATTTTTAATATATCTTTCTTTCTTTACAAACGTTTAATACATTTGTAATCAAATTTGAAGTGTATCCAAAATTTCTCATTGAAGAGAAAGGTTAAACAAAACGGTGACAGTGTTTTGGGAAAATAATATAATAATAATAATATATCACTGCAGAAAAACCTTGCGGTGTGCTGTGCATGCGTGTGTGACTTGTGTGTTTCCTGCTCTCCTCCATCCTTCAGTCCTTAATGCCATGTAAGGGCAGTCTGAATGAAGGACAAAGCACGCTTCACCCTGCGGTGAATTAGACCAGAGAACAGAGTGATCAAGAGTCAGACCACAAAAATGGCAGCTGCTGAATTTCTCAGATACGAGATCGTGATTCTTGACTTTTGTTTCTGTATAAATCCTTTGGATTTTTAATCAAAGTTATTTGAAGATGTCACATTGGGCTTGAGGAGCTTGTTGTGGTCATTTTTGACTTTTCATTTTCACTTAAACAGTTCATTGATTTAAAAAAAAGAAAATCAAATAATCAATAATGAAACTAATCAAAACAAACATTACTTGCTGAAGATGTTACTCTGCAGCACTGCGTAATATCTTAACCACATTTAGAGGGACAGTGGCTTGTGGGTAGGAAAGGTGGTGACTTTGGAAGAGGATAGAGAATACGTGGGGAGGTGTAATGAGTGGGGGTTGGCGAACAAAAGAACCTTTTGACTGGGTGGTATAGGTGCAGTGAAGGCTGGATCCATGGAGAGTGATACAGATCTGGAGAGATGCCATTCATGCTCTCTCCATGTGCACTGTCCTTGAAGAACATTTTGAAGGATCTTGTGCTTTAAATGGATTTTTCATACTCTGTCTGTAGTTAACCTATAATAGTATTGACTGTTCTAATGACCCAGTATTCAATAGTGCATTCCTCTCTTGTTACTGAGTCTTTTTTCTCCTGGTCTGTCTGCACTCCTTGTATGTAATTCTTAGTACAAAAGCAGGAGCTGCTTGGAAATGTCTGCTACCAGACTCTTCTTGCTCCCCCAGCAGACATGTACCTATTCATAGAGAAGAACAAAACAACAGTTATGGCCAGCTGGTCCTGGCATGCCTAGCCATTCATTCTCAACTGGGCAAACCTTACCTTACATAAGCTATTGTAAAAATAGCATGACTGCACCTTGTATTCATGCTTATTTGACTACTTGTGTTAGTAGGTTTTTACCAAAGGCAGAACTGTAAAGCTGTTTTCTTTAAAGGCGACTGAGCATTATGGTCATGGCCTTGAGCACATCCTGACTGTTTCCTGTTTTTCCCTTTTGTTTCCTCCTCAGTGAAGTCAAGGGGTTTCAACTGCTTCGCGTCTCTGGAGCCTTCAGTAATGTCGGGGCCAAAACACCACAATCGGCCCCTTCTCTTCTGACCCATCATGGAGCTCAAGGTCTGGGTGGATGGAGTCCAGAGGGTCGTCTGTGGGGTCACTGAGGCAACCACATGCCAAGAAGTGGTAATTGCTCTGGCCCAGGCTATAGGTAAATAAGAGTTTTTAATGTTGCTGTTGCTGTTTAACTACTCCTTTGTCTCACACTAATAGAAAATGCTTTCTATGCTGCCACTTCATTTCAGTGTGATGCATTTAGGTCAATTGGGTGTGGCTCTTGTCTTCATCTAAGAATTACTTGCCTTCATATAGCAATTTTTTATATTAAATAAATCTAATGTGGTGTTTACTTTCTAGTACGAAAGGAAAGTAAGTACATTTTTACAATATGTTTTGCATGTGGTGATTACAAATCATTATTAATTCATGAGTGGGAGTCTCCTGCCTACATTTTAAACCCCTGCTGAAATTCAGTGGTCTTAATCAGAGGCTATATATTGGTACTTCAAGCACCCCACTTTTCCATATGGCTCCTCCAGGAACAGGGGCACATGAGCAGCTCACTTCCCACAAAGCACAGGGTAGTAGGAGGGAAAGTCTGACTCATCCTTCAGTTTCCTGCCAAACAGAGAATGCAGCACTTCTGAGCCCCCTCCTCTACTTTTTTTTATATTAAAAATGTACACTACACACCATAAAGTCAACATTGATTTTGCTCTGGTTTTCTACTCTTGTAACTGATTGTTACATTTTCTAGGCTGCATTTTATGGCATAGACTTAATGCTATATTCTGTTTCAAGAGATTAAAACTTTAATGCTTCAACTTTTAGATGAAACACGACACCACTGTGAAGATGATGTTCCGTTCTCTGCAGAATATTAAGTCGACAGCTCTGTCCCAACACATTCCACCAAATTGCTCTATAAGCTGATAGTGTATCATGGTTTTGTTTCTGTTCTGGCGTCTTTTTACCCGGTGGTCAAATTTGCTCAAAGGATATTAAGTCAGTTTGCTAAAACCATCTGTTTTTGTTTTGATGTTTACAGGTCGCACTGGGAGATACACTCTGGTAGAAAAATGGCGGGACACTGAGCGTCACCTTGCCCCCCATGAGAGCCCTGTGGCTTCTTTGAATACCTGGGGACAGTATGCTGGTGATGTCCAGCTAATCCTACATCGCACAGGCCCCTCGCTGACTGAACGACCACCCTCTGAAGGACCTGCTCTCAGGGGACCTGAACGCGGGCTGCATCGGCAAAGCCTCCCTCCGCTTGCAAAGCTTCGTCACCCCAGCGAGCGCTCGCTCCGACGTCGTGAACCTCGTCGCAAGTCTCTCACATTTACCGGTGCACCCAGAGGCCTCAGGGACATACTGAGTGGTGGGCGGCTCGGAGAGGCTGAGGCTAAACGCAGACTCCTCCTTGGTAACACTGGGAACCACCACCATGGGGGACGAGCCATCGGGACTGCCTCTCCCAGCTTGTGGGCTGGTCGCATGGAAGACCTGGTCAGACTGGTGGGTATACAGAGAGAGACCCTCACTGTGCTGGAGAAGAAACTGGAGGCCTATGAGGCTGAGCTGCAGGTTTGGGCTGAAGGGAGAGGGGGGCGAGGTGGAGTCTGCATTGGGAACCCAAGTGTTGGAGGAGGGTTGATAGAGGAGATCGTGAGGCTGGAGAAGCACCTGAGGAAGAACGAGGTGGAGATGGAGGAGGAGGAGTTTTGGGCCACAGAGCTGCAGATTGAGCTAGAAAGTGAGAGACAGCTGGAAGAAAGACTCCAGGAGCTACGAGGACGCCTGCAGGGCTGTGAACTTGAGATTGAAGAAAAGCTGGCAATGGTACAGGTGTGCTATATGTCGGATTAAAAACTGTATTTTTGTGGGAAAGTATGAATATAACAGTAGTTGCTTAATTCTACTAGCCGTTTTAGTGATGTTTGTATATTTTAATGGTTGGGGTTTTGTTGTTGTTGTTCCATCAGGGTGTGGAGGTAGGCCTGGAAGAGGAGCGGCTGCATAGGGAACGGCAAGAGACCCAGTGGGTCAGTGAGGCAGAGGCTCGGGCTCAGGTCCTCAAGGTTAAAGCAGAGCTAAAAGCTCAAGAGAGACAGGCTGTTCAGCTGGAGGGCAGCTGCAGAGCTGTGGACAGGTCACTTGGACAAAGCAGCAAAAAACTGCAGGTAACTGCAGGCTTTAAAAAGACTGACAGTCTCATATATGTTGTACCTGTTGAAATCAGTTTCAAGCTGCCAGGAATGCTGAACTGTTTTGATGCTTTTTTTATTGAAGGACATGCAACACGAGCTGGAGCAACTGACCAAGGAGCTGAGGCAAGTTAACCTGCAGCAGTTCATCAAGCAGACAGGCACTAAAGTCACTGTACTGCCGGCTGAGCCCACTGAGGATGAAAGTAGCCACAACAGTCATGGTACGTGTCATTTTTTTTATCTTCCTACTAATAAATCCGCAAGTCTCTATGTCTGGCCGTCGATTTTTTATCAACAACTAATCCCATAGTGTTCGATTAGTCTTGAAAACAATGCACATGAAAACCACACAGATTCATGTAATACAAGCATTCACGACAGTATCCTCCAGCAGTAAACCATCCTCACAGGGGAGCATCTTCATCCTCACAGGGATGCACTTTGCCCATGCACCAGTAAAGGCAATCTGTTACGGCACTCATTAATGAAGTATAGAAATAGTTTTTACCAACTCCATTGGTAGTCGATGTTTCCTTTCCAACAGCTGCCTGGATACAGGCAGACCCATTCCTTTCATCACACTGCCCCATCCTCCCTCACCTGCTCAGCAGATTCTGTGATGGGCTGAATCTCTGTCATCCTAGAGGAGATCACCAGGGAGCTGGCACTTAAACTAAGACTCCTGAGAACTGTCACAGTGCAGCAGACAACAGCTACATCAAACTGGCAAGCTGCTAATATAAAACTACACAGCAATGTAGTGTTGACACCATAATTATTCATATACATTAATTAACATTGAATTTAATAAAGTTTGCAGTAAGGCAAGCAGTGCAATTTGTGTTGAAAAAAGAACGTAACTGTCAGGCCGATATATAAACAGGACCCAGGAGCAGAGACTCCTTTCACAGTCTTTATTAAATACGATCTCTTTTTCCAGAGTGACAAATGCAGAGCTATGAAACTTGACAAAACTCTCTTTTAACCTAAAGCTACTATAGAAATATCAAACACAAAAATCTACAAAAAAACGCTCCAAAAGGGAGGAAAACCTATCTGCGATAAAAAATACAAACAAAATCACTTTAACAAAAAATGCTCCAAAAGGGAGGAAAAACAAACTGACTAATACAAAACCAAGGCTATGACAAGAAAACATAATCTATGAAAATTACAAACAAAACTCACTCTTAAAGAGAAAAATCAACTTACGTACTGCGACTGCATAGACTATGGCTTGGAAACAGAATGCTTGTGATATCTGGCCAACGGACAAAGACACACTGGCACAAGACAAAGGGAAACGCAGACTATTTATATCAGGTTATTCTTTGATACGATCTCAAACCAAATATTAAGGGACAAACCCAACCATGGATTTAGCTCCTCATTAAGATGTTTTCTCAGCTTTTTATCTCTAATTATGGCCTGTATTGGAATAGTGGATGTGTGACCTTCAATGTCTTTCCATCTCGCCCTGTAAGCCGGATTAGACAAAGTCCACATAGTTTTTAGTTGTGCCGCCTGATAATAGCTTTTAAGACAGGGTAGGGCTTGTCCCCCTTTAACTCTGGGAAGCTGTAGAGTTCTATATCTTATCCGCGGTCTTTTTCCTTGCCAGATGTAACGAGAGATGAATCTATCCCATTCTTTAAAATCTTTATCTGTTACTTTTACTGGCAGAGTTTGGAATAAATACAGTACCCTTGGGAGAATATTCATTTTGACCGCCTCTACCCTTGAGACCAAACTTGTGAATGGGACTAACAAAACTCACTCTTAAAGAGAAAAATCGACTTACGTACTGCGATTGCATAGACTATGGCTTGGAAACAGAATGCTCGTGATATCTGGCCAACGGACAAAGACACACTGGCACCAGACAAAGGGAAACGCAGACTATTTAACACATGAAGGTGAGGGGAACAGGTGGAAACGATCAAGTTGGGGATGACAATCAGACAATCAGCGGGAAACACATGAAGGGAAGTGGGAAGTGACCTAAAACGTGAGGAGAGTAGGGTTACAAAATAAAACAGGAAATCACATGACAACACAGACAAGACATGACACTAATGAACATAATCACTAGCTTGTAAATGTACGTTTGCCAACATAGGTAGATATTCAAACTTACAAAAACAAAGTTTATTGCCTGAAACGGAAATACAAACTTAAAAACAAATCCACGCGTACAGAACTAAATGTATAGATCGAAATGTACAAACAGAACTATTAAAGTAGCACACCTACTGCTTACATAAATGTGATAAATTGGCTTTGAAGTTTTACTTAAATTAAATAGTTCTGTGTGAATCACAAACATATGGACTGTTAACACTGGTAATCTGATTTGGTTTGGGTTCAGATTCATAACAGTTAACAACTTTAATGCAACAAATATTTGACCCCTACCACTTCATTTTTTTTTCTGACTGTATGACATGTACTTTATTATTGTATTATTAAGCTTCATGGTAATGGTTTTCAATTATGAAAAGTAATGAACTGAGAGAGTTCATGCCCTTCAAGTAACCTTCCAGTTCATGTGAGCTTTTGTGCTATGCCATCAATTCCATAGCTAATTTGCTGCACAGCTCGCTAGTGGCCCCTGGTGGCATCATAGCAACAACATTATGTAGATTAAGCAGAACATATATTTTTATCAGGTAACTTAATTGGTATTTGTTACAGATTTAAATAATTAATGCACATAACAGAAATACACCTGAACTCCAAAGTGTATTCTTGATCTTTTCGAAACAATGGTTTTACATATATGCAGGCTTCTACCAAACGATCTGTTTGTGTATTTTCTTCCTGAACACAGTTCCCCTCTGTGGCTCATTGAAGCGCCCCGTGCCGTCCCACGCGACGTCCGGTCCCCTGCGGGTCCTGCACAGCCCTCTGAGCTCTGCACTGAACCCAGAGGGGATCTATGTGTGAGACCAGTCTGATCTGAAGGAACATACCCACGTCTCCCTTCCAGAGCCCAGTGTCACAGCTGGACACGTCAATGTGTGGAATTGGTAGTACCGAATACCTCAATAGCACACTGCTACTATGCACTGTTGTTTCAATTACCTGGAGGCAGCCTTGAGTGTGAAGACTCAGGATAGTGAAGGAATGATGTCTCTGGGCACCGAGTGGTAGGGGCGTCCTGTTCCAGATATGAGTATCGGTTCTTGAGACCAGTATCGGACCCCTACTTTGTTGTGATTAAAAACTTTAAGAAATTATGGCAACAGTAAACAAAAAGCTCTCTGTACATCAGACGCTGTGGACATTCATTAACATGTCCACTTAATGTACTTTTACTTTCACTTTAGTACCTGCTGAATGATTTGTATTGTTTTTTTTCTATCACACACAGCATCAAATCAAAACTATTGCTTTTTTAATAATATTCTTGGGAATCTTGGTATGTGAATCTCTAATAAAACCTTTGACATGATATTTCTGCAGTAAAGACTGTTTATGTGACATAATGACTGGCTCGTATATACAGTAAATACTGTCAACTCCACTTGTGTATGTAGAACAACTTTGTCTAGAAATAATCATTTTTGCATATTTGAATCTTTACCTATAGCTCTGACTGTCTGATCATGATAGAACTATGCACAGATGTTTAATAAGTTTGTTACTGATGAATGTTGCTGTCTGTATGTACCAAATATTTTTGGCGTACTGTAAATGTTTTCTTTCATTCCAGCTTTATTTAGTGAATTATTATATTTTCATTGTAATTCTCAGTTAGAAATATGCAGTACACTCAGTCCCATAGCAATATCTGCATAATAAAGCAGTGTTAATTACTCTTTTTTCTTCTTAAATGAGCACACACAGTATTTTTGCCAAATGTATTTTGCTTGTTCTCTGAGGACTGGTGGCCAAAGAATAGCAGGTCTTGTTGCATGATTGTGATGTTACAATAGCCATACAAGGACGTGCAACGCACCCGCAGTCTAGCAAATCTAAAATTGTTGGCATGTAATATTACAGTGGATAGCTACAGTTGGTGTGTATGTGTATGAGTCAGTGATCAAAGAGATGTGTGTATGTCTCTGTGTGGCTGAATCAGAATAGCCAAGATTAGAAGCCTTTCTTAGATTGTAGTTCAGCTACTAATCACATGAAAGTGCCTTATCGTCATTTATCCTGTTGGTGTATTCAAATATTATACAGTAGAGCTTTAGCAGAAACATTGAAGCAATGGTCATAGTCTGTTTAGTTAAAATGTAGATTAATGCATTAGTGTCACATTGTTGCACAGTGAGAAATGGTGATATTGGCGTCAAAAAGGAACTATAGTAACCTTTAATCTGTCAGTGTTTGTAAAATTGTCAGTGGAAGGAAAATGATTGCGATTGTTCTCCATTTTTAAACTGATTGTTTTGCCTCTACGTTATTGTTTGCTGTAAAAATGCATTTACATTCTGTCTGATTTATTTCTGTCCTGCAGCACAGATTGTACACTGTAGTTTGGATCAGCATTCTGAACCAAGAATAAATAGCGGGCATAATACCATGGGGAAGTCTACCCTGTAACATTCAGTGTCTATATAAAACACAAACGAATCACCACTCCATTGTGTCTCTGCTTTTCAGTTTAAGGACAAACCTGTTTTAAAACTTTCATCTATCTTTATTTTGAGGTTGACTTTCCCTTTAAGAAACCACTTTGTGGATTTTTCCAACCTGGGATGAGACACAGCTGTGGTCGCTGTTTACAACTGCATTTGTTAAAGCAAACTCGATGTTGACTGTACATAAGCTGTTTTGTATTGTTTGTTTTTTCCCCTGCCTTAATATACTGCAAAATGTTGACTGATGTACGGCTGTGTCTAGCTGCTGATATGACTTTGATTGCATGATTCAATAAACCAACTGACAAACTCATGTGTCAAAATGGTGCTTGTGTTAACTCTACATATTGGATATACAGTAGATGGGAATGAATTTCTATTTTTTTCAAAAAAAGTCACCACTAGATGGCGACACCTGCCCAGTATTGTAGCGAAGAATGATAATTGAAAATAAATGTCAGCGTTTGGGTTATTCAATCATTCAAATAGCTATTTTAAATTCAATGGTTTATATGGCAGTGGGTTCTGGTAAAATAAGGGCAATAATACTGTAGATACTGTAAAAACTTTACTAACAGTTGACGTTAGAAATACATTTTTATGCTGTGACACTGAGAAATGGGCTGCACTTTAAGGCGACATGTTTACCTTCTACACATTTTAAAAGGCTTCTTGTTGCCTGTCAACAAGAAGCAGTGTCATTGTTAATAAGGATTAAAAGGAAATCGCTGTGAGTCACTTATTGAAAGGACAAAGACTGGATTTGAGCAGGCCTAAAGCTTTTGACTAGCTGGGAGGAGGCCCCTTGTTTTTCATCAGACTGTACAGAGTGAGTAATCTCACTTCATCATCCTTTTATCACATGACATGTTTTTAAAGCCTTGGCTTACTGTACATTCCGCAACTGTGACCTGTCAGCTGACTGTGTGTAACAATACAGTTCATCTACTGGACACTCAGTATTGTTTTTTCATGCATTTTTACATACTAATTCTATACGTAATGTATTGATTCCCGTAACCCAAGAATTACACGTATTGGCTTGGTTTTTGTTGGAAATGATTCACACTTGCTCACTTGCATAGGTCTGCGTTTGATCACGTAATTGTAAACATGCCCAGAGTTTGTGTTGAAAAAGAAGAAGCCTGCATTGTTCAGGTTTTATATTTATTTTACAACTCATCAGCAATAATTTAGAACAGCGTATGTGTAAAGCATTAACGAAATGTGCAACAGTTGCTCAGTTATATCTTTTTAAAAAATCCATAGACTTCTACAACATTGACATAGACATGTATACTTCATGGTATATTCACAAAAACTATTTACAGACACACATGCCACTTGATATTGACAGTTGATTTGAGGCAAAACCCGCTGAAGAAAACTACAAAAGCAATGTCATGTATGCAAAATACAATGAAAATCAGCTGTTTATTCAGTCACATGTGGAACTTTAAAAAAAGCTGAACAACACAACACTTGCAGGAATTAATCTCTTAGGAAACAGGCCAAGAAAAGATTCAGTTCCTAAATCAGCAACGATCATAACTGATGGTCACGTGACCACAGTTTATTTCCTGCCTTTGACAAATACTTGAAAAGCAAGGTTTTACATAATTATAGCATATAACACAGAATCAGTGAAAGTCTAATATGTGATGAGGTGCAAGGGGTTTTCACATCAGATTATCAATTGATTAATTTTGCCTTGAAAGCGAAATTAGCAGTGATTACTTGAAAACTTTACTTCATGAAATCACTACAACGCATCTGGTAACCCTGCTCTCTCGTAATTTGAAATCGCATTTTTAAATTCCAAGAAACCTCAATGCAATAAAAAGTTTAAAAAGAACAACAGTGATTGATTTTCATAATAATACACTGGCTGTTGTGGGAGGTCAAAGCAGAGGAAAGTGCACTTTACATGTCATCCTACATTCAGTATCAAAGATGTCTAAGGTACTATCCTACATTTTCTACCGGAGGTACAGGTCACTGCATCCTTGTGCAGAAAAGCCTCATTCAGGGGATTTACAATATGTTGGTCAACAGCCGCTGAGGAATGACCGGTTTCCTCTGAATGATTGTTGTGTTTCTTTTATCACATCAACATACAAGTAAAGGAAACCAGGCCAAACTTGGCCTAGTTAAAATGAGATGAGGAAAATCCAGCATATAACATACCACTTCATTAACCTCAGTATTATCAGTGTGCAATTGCTAAAGTAACTGATTTGTGTGTGTGTGTGTTTGTGTACGTGTGTGTGTGTGTGTGTGTGTGTGTGTGTGTGTGTGTAACTGTCCCGTGCAAAGTTTGGGGCAAAGTCCTGTAGGCGTTAATTTCCAGGAGCAATTATAGGCCCATTTAGTGCAGATTTACATGTTAGCGAGTCAGACTGTTACCAAGGTGATGATATTAACAGCCAAGCTCGGAATATAGTTGGCAGAGGTCAGTTGTAACTTTATACATCCAACAAAACAGGCTTGTTGGTTGGGATACTGCGTCTATAGTCAAAGGTTTGGCACCAGTGCTGCCATTTTCCAAACATTTTATCAAAGAGGATTTTAAAAAAAAAACTCACTCCAGCACCACACAGTTGTGTACTGGTGTCAATCATTGTCGACAATCATTCAGATTGATGAATCTGGCATTAGTGCAAAAGGCACGCGCCGTCACAACTGTCCCCTGTTTCACCAACTCCTCTGACAAACCACTGTCTTAAAACTAGTTTGATTTGTTAAAAAGGGATGGGGGTGGGGGGGTGGACAGAGGGTAACACAGACAGATTAGCTGCTTTCACGAGCGGAGTATTGATCGCGAGGGGTGATCAGACTCTCCTGGCAACTGTCGGCTACGTCACCCTCCCCGTCGTCACTCGCGACACTTTCCTCCTCGTGCTCGTCGGGTGAGCCTGCCTCAGCCTCGTGCGAGCCGTCGCTGTCTGGGCAGCGTGAGTCCTTGGACTGGGGACACGCGGCGAAGTGCGCAGACAGGCCGGGGAACGCTGCGGCTGCGGCTGCGGCCGCCGCTGACGCGTGGGCAGGGTAGAGCCAGGGGAAAGGGGACGCGAGCGCGGCCGCCGCTGGGTACACGTACTTTTCAATGTTATTCTTATCGAACCAGGGCATGTAGGAGGCGGCGGCGGAGGGGTTGATGAAGTAGAAGGGCATGCAGATCGGCGTCTGCTGGCCCACACCGCTTATTCCCATCAGCGTGTTCATTAGCGCCAGCTCGGACCTGCTGGGCTCCTCGGCCCCTAACCCGCTCCCAGGCCAGCTCAGCTTTGGTTTCTTGGCAACGCGCTCGTCTCCAAACTCTTGCTTAACCTTCACCGCCTTTGCTGCCTGCGCCTTGTTGCGCTCACATGCTTTCTCTTTGCCGTCGCTCTTCTCAGCCTCGCCGCCGTATCCACTATCCGTATCTGTGTCGTTTTCGTTAAGCTCCCCGCCCTGGGTCCTCTGGATGACCGGCACACAGTTGGCTTGGCTGTCAGCTTTCTGCCCGTCCTGCTGCTGCTGCTGGTGTTGGTGTTGTTGTTGGTGTTGGTTCTGGAGCGGCGACGCACCGGGCTGGAAGCGCGCCAGCACCTTGTGAAGGTGGCCGACGAGCTGCGCGCACCTCTGCTCCCGCGTCGTCCAGTTCTCAAACTGACCCAGGTACTGCAGGACCTCTTTGGCACAGGCCTGGAACCCGGAGTGGAACGCGTCCAGGTCTGCATGAATGGCAGATTTCATCGACCGGTCCCCTGCGAGACACGTCAGGTCAAGGATCAGCAGAGTCAGTGGCGAGATAAGGCAGACACGTGTCGCCATGTGGCGCGCGTGCCTGCATACTAACAAAGTCAACACATCCCAGTTTGAGTCACTGACCAAAACATCTAGATCATCTATTTATACAATTGTCATGAATATAAACATGGACATTTCCCGCTACACCAAACGAGACTTTTTTTGTTTACGTGTGAATAAAGTTTCCTACATAGTGTTTGTGTCTGTTACCATTCTGCAGAGCGACAATCTTCTGGTGCTGCTGCTCGGTGACAGCCGTCAGTGCGTTCAGGTGTTTCAGCGTCAACTCCAGGACAACCGCTTTCTCCAGATGACCCAGCGTCTGCGGAGGAAGAAAACAAAAACAAAAGCTGAGTAAGAGGCTCTGTCTGTTAAAGCCAGGCTCGCGTCGCGCACGTAGAAACTTTGTGTCACGTCGTCATCTCACCGACAGCTTCAGATGTTCCGGTAACAAATCCTTCAGCTGCCCGATACATTCATTTATCCGGTCTCTCCTCTTCTTCTCTATCAGCCGGTGTGGTAACTTGTATGCGTCCTGCAGGCAAAACAATCGGATCGAAACAGACATTTAGGATTAAAGTTACAGCGCGCGCTGCATCTGTCAGACTGTTTGACTTCACTTCATGTTGGTTCATCACAACAACGGACTCGGCGTCAGACGAGGACCCGGCGCTCACCTTCCCGCCGTCCTCGCGCTTGATTCCTCTTTTGGATTTGCACATGTAGATGGAGGAGTAGTCCACTCTGAAGTAAACACACAGAGAGGGAGAGAGAAAAGTGTCCGATCGTTTCACTAGCGGTTTATTTCACACAGTTTGACGGAGTTTGCCTAAAGCGAGACACTCACCCCAGGAAATCCGCGTGCTCCATGAACTGTCTGTCCTGTAAATGCGGGATTCTTTCATCCATCGCTCTGTCGCTCGGTCGCTGCTGCTGCTGCTGCTGCTCCTCAGCTGCTTCTGGCGGGCGTCTGTTGTTTTGTCTGCGATCCACACACGGAGACGGCGCACGGTGCGTGTCCTCCCGCGGAGCTCGCGCTTCACACTGATCCCTGCTCTTCCCCCGAGCAGCCACTTTGCACGCTCGGTCCGTGCTGCGGTCAGAGCGCACGCGCGCCTCCGGAGGGGAACAGCTTCCGTCTCACGTGTAGCCTGCACCAGCACAAAGTCCGGTAATTAGACCCTCTCTGCGTTACAGGCGCTGTTTCCATAGAGATGCGGCGCAAACCATTCTGACCTGGTTGCGGAAACGTGAGTCTTGCTCAGAGTGGAGCTGCGTCACAGGCGTAAAGGCAGACAGAACAATAAGCCAACGAGGGATGGCTCCGCTGTGTCGGTGCTAAACATTGTGGGCGCGAGGGTTGAATTGTGAAAACACTGTCTCTCGTGCATTGAGAGAATGCCCCTCCGTTTCTAATAGTGCACCTTTCCTACCGGTCACATCTGCATCCACATTTCATTGTGGAGGAAAATAAACTTTCCAACACTGATTAAAAAAAAAACCTAAAAGCCCACTCAGCTCAGCGTGTTGAGTGGGCATGCAGAGATCAGTGGGAATTTTTACTGTGCGTAAACATGGTGCCAACTCCAAACAGTCGAGGTGTGTGACTGTGCGCGGTGGCCGCTTTGTGCTGTTGCCCGGAGCAGGGGAAGGTTCACCTCCACTCATCCAGCTCCAGTCGACCAAAGCTGCGTTGTCAGTAACCATGGCACCGGCCCAGCTGTGTGCTCCGACACGTGCGCCTGCACTGTCTGCTCTGCGTTCATGTCAGCACGAGCGCGGCTCTCCCGCCTCGGCTGCCTAGCAATGAAATCACGACAGCGGAAGTGATCGTTTAACCGTGTGTCAAGGTGACTGTTCATTGAGGGTTTAAAAGTAAACAGGATCTGGATCCACTCATCAAAATGTGCAATGTTTGCAAACATTTGACAACCACTAAAAGTTAAACTGATATTGAACGCTTTTGTTCACAACAAACACACATGCCCTCAAATGCCTTGTGATCACGTTACTTCTTCATGTAAGTCACGTGACTTTCCCTGGCTGGCAGCATTTGGCCCTCTTGTGTAACAGTGCTGACAAAGAATGATCCGATCACTCTGGCTCTGAAATGAAGTGTGAAGTCCTCTGCACTGGCTTTTCATTAACTCATACCTGCTGATTCACCTCTGCATGTTCCCTGTGTTTAATGTACCTGCCGCTGAAATAACCTCATGGTCGTATGTTGGGATCCCCCTTTGTGTCTTCCTCCCTCCCATCCCCTTCCTTCCCCTGCCTTCCCTCCTGCCTGCTCTATATGTGGCACTAGGGCGGCTTTAGGAATCCAGTCCAAATGTTTTCCATATTAGTTCAGAGCCTTCTCCGTTTCCAAATAGCAACCAAGCTGGGTTTATGGTGAGAGGAGGCCTCTGCAGGGAGGGGTGGGGAAGGGGTTAGAGCCAGGCAGGCTCGTCCACCCCATACACTGCAGTAGTCAAAGCTGAGAGGACAGTGAGGAAAGGCGCGTGAAGACAAGAGGAGAAATGGGGCAGAAAGGTTCCTCAGACAAGAAGGAGGGCAAGAAGAAGAAGAAGAGGGATGAAAGCCCAGCTCCAGAAGACGGCAACAAGTGCAGATGCTGTCGCTTCCCGCTGCTCGTCGCACTGCTCCAGCTGCTGTTGGGGGTGGCTGTCACGGTGGTGGCCTTCCTCATGTTGGCCATCACCCCCTCGCTCCTGACCAGGGAGACGCCACACTGGGCTGGGATCATTGTAAGCTCCATCCTTCTGCTCTCTTAGATCAGCCTCTGCATTCACGTTTGCATGAAGCCAGAAAAACCAGAATTGTCTTTCATTACCCTCAGCTCTGTCACTCAGCATGTTGTCCATCCTCACCTCACTGCATGTCAACACTGGCCCCACCCCACCTGTCCCAGCCACAGCAAATCAGCGCTTCTGTCATGTTCTGATAAACCTCAATCTGTCATCATACGTCTGACTGCTTACACCTGAATATCCAGCCTGTCTGAGTCCCACGAGCTGCCGCCCGCACCTTCTGTTCTCTTGTTGCATGCCCAGAGAATCCTCAACATCTGGGCCAATAAGACGAGCCAGCCAATCAGAGCGTGCCTTCCTCCAGCTTGACCTTTTGAACACCTGTGTCGGATCCAAGCGCCTTGTAATTGAACGTGCTATTCACACCTCGTTATTTAAATACCTCATTATCTGCCCTATCAGTGCACACGTGTCTATAAATTGCACGTTAAAAGGTCGAACGCTTTTATGTTATTTACCTTTATATATTTAAGTGCAGACAAGTAACTAGAAAAAGCAACATTTTCTAATAAATAACATGAAACACACGAATTAACAAAATAATAGAGGTTAAATAGTACCTGTAAAATGACAGCAGTGTTACAGGTGGACAGAAAGAGAGAGAGAGAGAGAGAGGAAGCAGTTGAACTGTAAAAGCTGAAAGAAGCTACAATATCATCAGCATCAAAGCCAAAAAGCAACTGAAATGTCATTTGACATCCAGGTGCTGAAAGCAGCTAAAGTGCAGTGTGGGAAGTTTAAATTTCATTGAAAGGCCAAGAGATGAAAGATTGAATATCAGTTCGACAAGAGCGTTGACAATTCAACGTGAAGCTACAAACGAAGGTGAAGTTTGTTATAAGATGACATGTAAACGACTAAACGCAACTGAAGGGGCAAATATTATTTTATTATTATTCAGGGAGTTTAACTTTCAGTTTATTGGTAATTTTCAATGTTTCGTGGCAGTTTGTTTTCCTCATAACAAATGAACAGTCTCCGTGAAGTTTGTAATACAAAACAATAAGAAGTTGCCTTAAATGGGATCCAGTGTTATTATGTTAAATCAAATCTGTTCTAATAAATTCGAATCACCATAGTTTAGAATGAGATGTGAGGTCACATTCTGGTGACAGGAAAAGCACTGGAAAACATGGTTTTCCTGTTTCCTGCCTGAGCCTATCACAGGCGCCATGCGCTCTTAAAAACATCCCTGGACACCAACATCCCGAGACAGACGCTCACGAGATTCAGCCAAGTGAAAAACACTGAGGTCATCAAGAACTTTCCAGAGAACGCTGAACGCTTAAGAACCTGGGAAAAACAGTTAAATAAGATACTGAACGTTAGTCACAAGACTCCGATTGCACTGAAGAGACAGAGTGTGAGTGTGTCTGTGTGAGAGAGAGAGCGTAATGTAATCAGACGACAGCTTACTGCTGAATCATGCAACGCAAACCTGAAAACCTGGCCAACAGAGATTTTCCAAGAAGAGATTATGGTTTCGATACTGTGTCAAATAGCAAGCGTTCAAACTGTGTATCATATCTATGGCTACTACGCAGTGCATTATGGGCACTGATACAGAAATGACTGGTTCAGATGTTGTACATGCTTTGTGATCATAAAATGAGCAATGTGCTGAGATTTAGTTTAGCATCTGTGAGTCTAACCAAACATTATTTTTCTGCTGTGCTGCTGCTGCAGCTGTGTTTAGTTTCCATCCTGGGCTTCATCCTGTACTGTATCACCTATGTCCCCGACGAGAGGACGTCTCTGCAGTTCATTGTCAAGGTGAGACCACACACATCCTGACACATCTCCTGCAATAATGGAAGGGAAGGAGCCACGTAATCGTGTGGCACGCACGCAGCCAAAGCAGGTCCCCTACTGATGCACAACATGATTCTCTGAAACCGAACATGATCAGATGGATGAGTATGTTCTTCTTGAGGTGCCCTCTGCAGAGGAAAAAACGTTTTGCACGTTAATACTGTAGCGGTGAGACGGCTGTTCACAGGGAGCTGCCATGGTCAGCAGTATACAGAGGAAAACATGGTACTGTGTTTCTGTTAAACAGAGCTCTGCAGGGTTTCCTCTGAATGGATGAATGCATTCATTCATGCCACTGGACTGCACAGATCAGTTAACCTAATATTAAGTACAGTTGAACTTTTTGGGCAATCGGAAGCAGTATCTTTGAAAATAAGGCAAACCTTATAGACAACGTTTTCTCTTTTTTTTTCTCTTTTTTTCTCTTTTTTTGTACAAGGATTCAAATATGCCGCTAGACAATTTTTCAGCAGCATGTATAACATTTAGAAATATGTAACTTTTGAAAATACAGGGGGTCCTCGAGTTACGCGAGTTACGTTGTTTTCGTGGTTACGACACATCTCCCGTGAACTTCCTTGTTTCGGCTTAAGCGGTTTGCCCCATAAATACATACAGACTTCGCACGGGAACTAGTTGGTGAGCGCTCTCTCTGTCTCTCAGCGCGCCTGCCGGCTCTCCAACACCTCCACAGCACAGCTAGGCTACTCTGCCTTGTGTAGCCTAGCTCCCGAACCCACACAGATGGGTTCGGGATCATGGCAATACCGTAGGTTTATTCACAACACAGGGTCTACACGGTTGATGTCAGAAATCTAAAGGAAATGCTCATTACACTCGCGATATCAACCCCTTCTGTGACAAAAGGCAATTCACCATAGTAAACTCTTATTGTAGGGTGGTGTTATAGCGACATTTAGCGGCACAATGTGTGCACAATGGCACAATGAATGTATGTTCCGACTAACGTCGAAATTCGGTTACGACACATTCTCAGAAACGGATCTCCGTCGTAACTCGAGGACCCCCTGTAGTATTGTTTGACCCTAGCAGAAAAGTTGTCACAGTGAAGAATATGTTTTCCTTGCTGGAATATTCTAGCTTCATTCAAGAAGAATCTTGTTCTGCATTCAAGTTCAGGGGGTTAAAATTAATTAATGTTTCGCATGGTTTTTCACTGGCGATCTGTCATATCAGACAGGCACATTAATGTGCTACAATAATGTGTCACAATAGCTGCAATCAGTCCATTGTGTGTCTTCAAAACAACTGTGCTCTTATGGACTAATTTCATTAATTCAAATAACGCAAACAAAATGAAACAAACATTTTCTATTCAGTCCTGTCTCGTGGAATTATGAATGTAACAATTTATGGCTTAACACTAAGTAGATTTATTTATTTCTCATGGGGGGTGGGGTGGGGGGGGGGTACAAGTGGGGCGCATGGACAATGTGCAGCAACACGAGGTGTTTCGAAAGTTAAGTGGGACTGATATGGGATGTAAGGATCCTAGCTCTCTGATAGCGCTCTTCAGCCTTCCCTTATTGTGTCTAGACTCTCGGTTTGTCAAATGGGAGTTTGATGACTTTGTAAGTGCTCACTAACGGTGTTTCACGGTATCACAAGCACTGTAAACAACAATATGAATCATGACGCCTCACACTTTCTCCGCTGCTCTGCTGTTTCAGATCATTTCTATTTAGTGAAGCGCGACGCTCAATGACGTGCTTGTCGAAGCGCTCGCTGTACACACACCACCCTGTATCCAATTATACCCCAAATTTCACAGCTGCTCCCATATGAACATTAACTCCATTTCCAATCAAGCCCAGCTCATCACCTGCATAATTCCATAAGCAGCATAACAGAGAGGAAAATGCGCAAGTGAATAAAAGCTCCTGTTATGTAAGTGATGGATTAAGATGAAGGTTCAGTGTTATTTTGATTGTGCAATTGTGTAAACAACACAAAGCCTCAGTCAGATTTTACAACAGTATTTTTAGACACAGTGTACTCATGCAGGATGTGCGCTGAAGGTGGGAAGTGTCTGCGGCTGCAGGGTTGGCTCACATGTGCTGTGGCTGCTTCATGATAAAAGCCGGGCCCTTACTCTGGGGGTCAGACCTAGCAGTGTGGCATTGTGGGTAATCTCTTTGAGTTGAATTTACCATAGGCACGGAGCCAGCATGTCAGTTTCTAAGCTCCAGTTTTGGCACTCTGAGTAAATCATGAGACAGCAACGGTCCAAAGCAGGAGCCGGATGTGTGAGTGGAAGATGAAGAGATGTGTTTCGGCAAAAGCTTTGATGGTAAAAGTCTACAACCTCAGTCTTATCCTCTCCCCTCCACAGCTTCTCTACTTTATCCTGTGTGTAATCGGCCTGGTCATTTCGGTGCTGGTTATGGCTTTCGCTGGATACCATCACTCCCAGTCCAGCGGCTTCAGTTGTAAACAAGGGAAGCAGGACTGCCTGTGCACACTGGATCAAGACGACCCAATAGCCCGCACCTTCACCTATGAGGGGTTCAGTGACTGTGAAGGGATCAGCGGGACACTCCAATTCTACTTCCTGCTCCAGATCTTGCTGAACCTGGCCCAGGCTCTCGTCTGTGCGGTCGGTGCCTTCATCATGTGGAAGGACCGTTATCAGGTCTTCTTCGCTGGTCTTCAGATTGGCTCCTCCTCCACCCAGCACTGGCAGAAGGTTTAATGTGATGAAGACAGAGTTGATAGAATGACTCTAATCAGTTAGGTCAGGATGGAGGGAAATGCCAAGTGTGTGTATGCACTCTGAAGGACAGGGAATGGGCCTTGTTTTGTGTGTCTGCCACAGTGTGTTTTCTTTGATGTCAGTTTATATTAACCTGGTTTTTGGCTTTTTGCACAAGTTTTGTACACAATATAAGTAACTTTGTACTTCCAGTTGCTGATATAAAACTATAACATATATAAAACTAACATGTTGCTGAAAAGGTGAAAACAAATGGTCTATCCTTGGAAAACCAAACCAATTATTTGTGCTCCAGGAAAATGAATTCCCCACATTGTTTCTAACTTTCCTGACATTTGCTCTCGTGACCAACAGCTCACAATATTCAAGAAATAGGCACAACGGACATTTGTTTAGCACTTAACCCCACAAATTGTACAACATGCAACAACTAATTCCTTTGGTTTCAGCTTCTGAGATTCGAAGAGCCTGACGAGTTGCAATAGTGATGCTTTGGTAAAACAACAAATTATGGTGTGCAGATGTAAAATGAAACTAGCAAAACATATTCACACAGTAGAAATGATAATATCCTCATTAATTCATCGCTTTACGATCCTATAAAAAACTTTTTTTGCAGAAGCAAATTGTTCTTGTTTCTTGTCAAGTATCAGGTAGATTAACTACAGAATTGACCCTTTTTGTTTAATTTGCTACGTGTAAAACAACATGTGCTGTATTTTTCAGCTGAAACCTTGGACAACGCCAGACAGTTCGGTTTTATGTAGCGGGATCTGATCCTGACACCAGTAACTTAGCTCAGGCAGAATATACTTCATGAGACTGGATCCAGACCTGACGGGGCTGTGGCTGGGGAAAGCGGATGCCAGGCCAGGAGCCAGCGTGACTCAAAACAGCCTGTCGGAGTGAAAAGGCTGCAGCCACACAGGGAGGGGGCAGTGCTGGGGTGAGGAAAGGGGGACTCGGACTGGCAGCTGGACTGAAGTGTCCAAATTGTCTCGGTGTGTTTACCTTTTCTTTTTGTTCAAAGCGACAAGCCATAAGGGGAAAAAACAACCACAAAATACAGGGGGTCCTCGAGTTACGACGGTCGCGAGTTACGTCATTTTCGTGGTTACGACACATCTCCCGTGAACTTCCTTGTTTCAGCTTAAGCGGTTTGCCCAGTAAATACGTACAGACTTCGCACGGGAACTAGTTGGTGCCGGCTCTCCAACACCTCCACAGCTAGGCTACTCTGCATTGTGTTTACTTATGTGAAATGGACGGCTGGCGGGGGGTGCAGCGGCAGCCGGTAAGGAGATGCACACGGACACAGATGCGTTCAGGATCGTGACAATACCGTAGGTTTATTCACAACACAGGGTCTACACGGTTGTTATCAGAAATCTAAAGGAAATGCTCATTACACTCGCGATATCAACCCCTACTGTGACAAAAGGCAATTCACCGCAGTAAACTCTTATTGTAGGGTGGTGTTATAGCGACATCTAGTGGCACAACTTTGTAACTACCTTACTTATGAATGTATGTTCCGACTTACGTCGAAATTCAGTTACGACACATTCTCAGGAACGGATCTCCGTCGTAACTCGAGGACACCCTGTATATTAAAAACGAATTATCAACCTTATGCAGAGTTCAGCTTTATTTCTAATCTTATTGTCCCAGGCATAAAGAACAGGAGACACCTGCAGCCTACTCCCGCTCAGCAGGGAGAAGTTTCCACTGCACATTCAGATGTAGTGTGTAATTAGTGTCTGTTTTGTCAGTGATGAAACATTTTGACTGGGAGTGATGAACATAGTAATATAATATCTATAGCTCTTACAGAAGCCTTACATGTGGGAACAGAGTGTTTTATGTGGGTAAAACCAGGCTGTTCATTTTCTCAAGACTACGTTTTGTGGTTGCAATTAAGTCTACGATTCTGTTATGTGAAGTTTACTTTTGTGTTTTTGCAACTCGTTGCTTTATTTTTGGTGAACGATTGAAAACTGAGCAGAGACAAGGATCAGTGAGCACATCAAACTGTGTTCATCTCCAAACGACAACCATCTGTAGTGAGCACGAAACACACAGTTTCCCTAAACACAATAGATGAGAAAATGACAGAAGTGGTCATCCATATTGTTTTGGGAAAATTAAGGCAGAATCCAAACCAACAGCTAATCTGTGACGCCAGCGAGAGACAAAGTCACCTCTGTCAAGTCTGGTAGTGATTTCATGTGCTCATGGCTGTGCCTGCTCTGTGAGCGGGATCACGCTCTCATGGCAAAAAGATCATGGACATATATCTTTAATGTCATTCACAAATATTAACCGCTACTTTATCAGGAATAAATGGCCTCTTGGACGAAGCACAGGAAATTCGAATATATTATGATTTTGTGGGGATGATTTATTGATTACTTTTAATGGTACAGTTAACATACGGTATAAGCTGAAGTGATGGTGTTTGGCCCATTTGCCAACATCTTCCTCTTTATTTTGGTGTTATGACGTTGTTGCCTGGTGTGACTACAAAGGCTCAACCAGGAAGTCACATGCCAGTCATCACGGGAGGATGTGTATTTATAAAAATGACAGCGAGAAGGGACCTTCCAGCATCCTCCTCACTTGGTAGAAAATTTCCGTGTGGTCCGTTCAACTTGTAAAGCAAAAGCAGTGGGTGATATCTGACCCTGTTTGCCACTGACGCCACTGTGGGTCTTCAGAGGACACTGCAGCAGACACAGGATCCAAATGTGTATCGACACAAACCGTGAACTCATGCTGTATTTTGATTTGGCAAATTAATATACTTATATGAAGTCAATGTATCTCTGCGAGATGTCAATTTCAATGTGGTGCTTTTCGAGCACCGCTGTCAAAATCAAACTGTCGTTAGGAGCAGAGGTGTTTTGGATGTAGCCTTGTATTTGTTGACCTTCTCTTGGTGTTTTCATGCTCTCACCACTGTACACACACAGGCCGAGCATGTGACTGCTCACTGTGGTTTGCAGGAATTGACGTGATCCAAGTGTGTCTAAGGCTGTGCTCAGAACGTGAATCATACACAGCTCATGGGGGGGGGGGGGGGGGGAAAAAAAGTTTTTGGGGGGGGGGGGGGGGGGGTTAAGAAAGTTCAGAGTGTGCTGGGAGGATCGAATGAGGTCGACCACCTTGCGTATTTTCAAGAGATGATAAAATCTGTAAGTAATTTGATCGTTATATTGATAAACACACACCAAAATTAGATGTTTTCTCTGCGAGAACACATCTCAGCTGATAAAACAGTCTGCTGAGGCGGCACTGCGTGTTTGTTTGGTGTCACACTATGGCAAGAAGCCTTTTGCCAGACACCAACGATCCTCTTCCTCCCTCCTGTCTCCGAGTCCAATACATTCCAGTCCTGCTGCACTTTACCCTTCTTGTCTTTGCAGTGACAGCTGCTCACCGTTATGGCCCTGCATGAGCTAATTTTAATGGCTGTCACAAGCAGCTAGAGCAAACGCAGGCCTGCCAGCGTAAACAGTGAGCTGGAGCCAAGAAGGACGGGCTCCTCTGTGGACAGGACAGGCTAAAAGATCTTCTGTGATTCGTTTATCATCGCAAATATGTAGCACCGCCACATTACGTCCGTCAACCAGCTGCAGCCTTGAATAATCCTCTTGCACAAATAATGGATTCCATTAAAAAACACTGAGTGCTAAATGATCAGCAATTATGTGGACTGATCTGAAGATGACAGGCCCCAATATAAACAATGGCTGCGAACTTTGTTTTCCGTTGACTTAACCGCAGCGGTCAGCATTCATGGCTCACAGCAAGAATGTTCTCGGGTTGAATCCCAGTGCAGCCGGGAATCTTGCTGTGTGGAGTTTGCATGCCCCCTCCCCTCCCCCATCTTTGTGGGTTTTCTACAGGTACTCCGGCTTTGTCCCACAGTTCAAAGACATGCAGGTTGGAGGTTAGGTTAATTGGAGACTGAATGCACAAATAATGGATTCCATTAAAAAACACCGAGTGCTAAATGATCAGCAATTATGTGGACTGATCTGAAGATGACAGGCCCCAATATAAACAATGGCTCCGAACTTTGTTTTCCGTTGCCTTAACCGCAGCGGTCAGCATTCACGGCTCACAGCAAGAATGTTCTCGGGTTGAATCCCAGTGCAGCCGGGAATCTTGCTGTGTGGAGTTTGCATGCCCCCTCCCCTCCCCCATCTTTGTGGGTTTTCTACAGGTACTCCGGCTTTGTCCCACAGTTCAAAGACATGCAGGTTGGAGGTTAGGTTAATTGGAGACTGAACTGACTGCAGGTGTGAATGTGGGTGTGGATGGTTGTTAGTCTCTGTGTATATGCTGATGACCAGCGCCACCACCACCCGCCTCGCTCATATAATAAATCAGTGGATCTATTACTTGGACTTGTTCAACTCTGCTGCTGCTGTCCTTTAATAAGAGCATTAAACCTGAATATCAGCAAAGCTCTTGAAGTGAACCCACTCTGAGAACAATGTTCTTTTTAAATTAAAGTCTGGTCTAATCACTGTGTATTTCAACAATTAATTACAGCAATAAAACGACAAAATGAGTGATAATAAAGCGGCACGCTGACGACATGCAGGATTATCTGTTAACTTTGTCTTGTTTCCTAGGCAAGTACAAGTGTGAATAACCAACACTGGGTGGGGGAGTGCAGAGTATTGATAGTGTATAGTAGTGTGTGTGTGTCTGTGTGTGTGTGTGGGGGGGACTCTTTGAAAGGAGGCCAGTGATTCTTGTTATAAATTTATTACAACATAAAACACATTTTTCTATACATCTGAACAGAGAGCGACACAGGACAGTTACTATCAAGGGTAGCAATTTGTTATTTGTTTGTGCAAGTTTAAGACTCAAGTTCAGACTTCTGTGATTGCAGTCTGCTGAGAGACTAGTAAAGATGAATTACACTAAAATAGGAATTAAGAACGATGAAGATGACAGAAGCAGATACAGTAAATATTACAGTATTATCTGGCACCTACATAAAACATAAGGATGTTTACTTTGTAACAAGGAACTGTAATCTTACCATCTTCAGTCAGTACTACATTATGTACCAATATAAGATTTTTACTTTTTAAATTTCAAGTAGATTTTGAACAAGCAATCATTATTTTTATTCACATTGAGTTTTATACTATGTAGAAATCTGTAAAAAGGGCAAATGAAATGGTGCAATGATACACATTTCTAAACACAACAAAAAACAACAATAATACCCCAAACTAACATGTTTCCAGATAGAGACTTGACTTTTTGAAACCTTTTTTTTTTCAGAAAAAGTGCACTTTCAGCAATTTACTCATTACCGACACATTATGTGTAAGGCAGCGTGGATCCTTTTCTAAAAATGCTAAATAATACTCTGGTTTATAAAGATAAATACCATTAGAAATCCAACAGGTCGAAGTGAGAATACTTGTTAGTGCACATAATCGTTAGTGATGCAAGAAACATCCTCCCAGTTTCTCTTCAACCAATCACTGAACTCTATGGGGCGGTTTGATCAGCACTGAGACAGGTGAGGAATTAAGGCTGAGACATGGACGTCCACCAGCTTGACAGCACTTAACCATTAACCTTGCCACAACTTTTACCTGGATGTGTGTCTGGCACATCTACACCACACTGGCAGATGTGTGCTGTGCCTGACCAGACAAGTTCCTCTGTATACTCCAGTGTTTACAGAGAGTCTCTAACACATCCTACTAGCCAAGTGAACATCTAAGGCACAGTCTGTATTCAACAAGGCAGTGTTTGTCTCATAGAAAAGGCACTTCAAAAAGATTTGCCTGGCTGCCATCATTAATTGTAGATATACATCTGAGTACATGTGTTGTTCTTAAAGCTGGAGTTGGTCTGAATGCATCTCTTTACTGTTTCTATTGCGAGGCTGAGCTTGAGGGGCCGGCCTTTGTGTCCTGTATGAACCCTGAGCCTCTCAATGAGTCGAGATGTGATGGTTGTGCTGTGGAGGACCTAAGAATCCAAGCCTCTGCTTGTTCTTTCTCTGTTCTGTCATCTGTGCAGGATGCAAAAGGAAAAAAAGAGAAACATAAATTTTGAGTTGAATTTGATTTTACATGTAGCATACATATGTGCATGTTCCCTCTATAAATCTCTTGTTTCTTCTAAACTGCAGCACAGCAAAAGACAAATCTTTCCCACAGTTGTTTGCAAACCTTGTTGTCATGACTGTTATGACTGGAAACTAAAATGTTCCTCTGAAACTTCATTAGCCAACTCAGTCATGTGTGGGTGTGTTATTGTGCAAACCTATGACCTGCACATTTGGTGTACGTGTGGGGGAAGTTTGTGAACTCTCACAGCAGACACACATTTATTTTGTGGTTTCAGTGTTGATGTCATGAATGAATGAATGAACGCAACTGGTTTTGTGAGTTGTCGATGCAGATGATAGGAAATTCATCAGTCAGCACAGTACCCACAAACCTACACAGGAACACAGCAGCAGCACACTGAGATATGATATCACAGCTGTGATAGTGTGAAGTGCTGAGTTCAACAGAGGTTCGAATGAGAAGAGCAGAGGTTTTCTGTCAGTCATAGGCATTTCAGGTGTAAGATGCTGTAGTTGGGCTTCAACTAGATCTGCACACAAACACCTGAAGTGGACCCAAATGACAGACTCAGATATGAGACTTTGGTGTCTAGTTTCAATGCACAAATGCAGTTAAAACAAGGGGTTAGATGTGGATCCAGGCCAGAGGGGAGATGTTGCGGAGTTTACTGCTTGCTGGAGATGTTTTGTTTACTGGAGTGTGAATGTTCCCGGTAGGAGTTGTTTTTACACATCTGGCAAAAGAGGAACAAGTACAGGCCTGTGACTGGAATCACATGCAGGGGAGGCAGGTGATGAGAGTGATCAGTCACACTGCAGCAGAAAAGCTAGTCATCCAAACAGCCAGAGGCTCACTGGCGGCTCAGAGTCGCGCTGATCGCTAACATGATAGTGGGACTTCACGCTGTGTTCAGTACCATCAAGGCTCTGATAGAATCCATCTGGATTACTCAAGTCAGTAAAGAGAGGGATGGCAGAATGAGACTGCTTACAAAGCCTCTTTCATGTGACCTTTTACCCTCCGGTTGTCATACATGAGTAAACGGCAAACAGCTACATACTGTAAAATGTTTAATGTGATCGCTTTTTAAAAAGAGGAGAGTTTTGCTTTGCTCTTTGCTGTGTTCAGTGCTCAGACGACAGCCGTCACCGTAACGGATTCAACGTCAATCAGTTTCATCTTTAACTTTGCTTGAACAGTTAAAGCCGAAACTAAAACATATTGCAAAACAGCATAACTACTGTCACTACTGGGTTATCGCCAGAGCCCAAGCAAGACCAGGGGTTTTACCCATCAGAGCATGACAAATGGCCTGAAGTGGTACTCTACCTGTTCCTTGAGCTCTGACAGCTGGCCTGAGAGCTGAGCCACCAGAGTGACAGTGCTGTCCAGTTTCTCCTGCAGAGAGCGCATCTCATTCTGCTCACTGTCTCCCTCGCTGCTCACCAGAGACATGGCTCTCATCCGGGGAAACCACTCCAGGTTCTTCTCCTGCGAAGAGAGGGGGGGGCAGAGAGAAAGGTGGAAGTGATGACAGGGTGAAGTAACGCTGACTCAGTAAGGTCAGAGACGACAGCAACAGTATGTGGGCACAGACTACAAACTGGATGATTTGCAAAGACACACAGGGATCATTACTGCAGCAGGAGGGTAAATAGAGGGATACTGCCAACTAGAGACAGGCATGGAGGCTTAATGTTAATCATTCCTTCTGAATAGAAGTTGCTTTCCATTTAGTATTTGATGGTGCAAAGTTTTCAAGTCTCTTGGATACTGCGGATAGCAATTATACACTAAATGAACAGTAAGGGGCATTTCAATTCTCACATGCTCCATAAACACATTGATGTCAGGATGAGTCACTGTTGTCTATCAAGAATACAACTGGGAGAACAGTGTCATTTTTACGTGTGCTTGCGTGCGCACATACCAAACGGAGACATTCAATCCATTTTACAGCAATCTGTCCTCTAACGTGGACAGATCATGGCAAATCATTTGCTGCATTGCCAAGACAAAACGAGAAGCATGGCAAACCTATAGCTTTATGTAATGGTTTTAACTGTGTCTGCGCTTGTGCATGTGTGGGTGTGTGTACTGTCGGCGTGTGTGTGCATGATTATGTACTGTGAGCAAGTGTGCGTTTTACACTCGAAATTCAGGCAGATTTCACGGAAACAAAATGCCATCAATTGATCTTATGTAACACTCCTTTGCTTGTTATTCTGAAAAAAAAAATTACTTAAAAGGTGCAGAGAGTGGGATTTGACTGGCAACATATTAAGCCTGGTAGGTGGAGAGAGGTATTCTCCCACCTACTCTTATATAAGAGCAGACTGGAGGGAGAGAAAGCCTGATCAGCGTGTGAGACATTGTGGATGTGAGGCAAGCAGAGTCTGACATTGGAGAGGACTGTGTGGGTTATTTGTTTTAGTTTCTTTAATTAATGAGCTTATTGCACTTTGCTAAATGAGACCTTAATGGCCATGACATATCTTGAGATTCCAGTTCCCTCCAAATCTAATTTACTCCTTGTTTGAAATCATGAACCAGGCCAAAAAAAACAAAAACTACACAATAAAACTGTTATTTATTTTGTTAGTTAGTTTGTTTGTCAATTCTGAAAAAAAAATCAGATTTTTTTAAATTTATCTCAACTGTAACCCTTTTGTGGTTTTGTATGTTACACATTTCTTTCATTAAGTTTATACTACAGTTGACAACCTATTTTTTTCCGAAATACAATTCTATGTGATTTTTTTCTCCCCATAGTGTTTTTTTGTTTTTTTACTTTTAAAGTCTTTCTTGACATAAAGCTTGTTACTGAGGTAAAATTACGTTGGATATTGTCAATGCTACTTTTGCTCTTTTGCAGATATTTAAAGCAACACGGGCACACCAAATTCAGATTACTTTGCATTTTGACGTATTTTCCCTTTTATGAGAATGCTTGTCGGGTACAGGGGAAGCAGTTAGACTGATTATGATGCTAAGTTACATAGCATGAAGCGAGTCATTCAATGAGAGATTTGCTGAAGGTCTTGGGCTAATTTGGGCCTCTGGCATTGAGGGGCCATTTAAAAGAAGAGTTTCCTTTTAAACAATTATGTAAACAGAGCAAAGGCATTCATGTCTAATGGATTAAGTAACCCCAAAGCTTAAATAAAGAGACATATGTGATGTTACGAAGGATGAATACAATATTCTGTTTGAATATACACTGACTCGTGTTGGTTGAAGCATCATCTCTGCATTAACTGGATTAAGGTTAGCAGAGACAGTATATAAGTGGATAGCCCACATGTGTACAGGTCACTGTGTGCTGTGCTGCAGTCTCTGAATGAGTCATGCTTTCGCATTGCTTCACTGATGCAGTTAAACACCCCAGTGAGAGTGGAGGTACAGACATTTGTGTGTGTATTATAATGACCTTAATGGGTCAAAACACAAAAGTTCAGAAAACACAACAGCACAGCACAAAACAGATATTTCACAGGACAAAAAAAACATTTCACAAAATACGACCTTTCAGAAAACACAATGATATTTCAGATTACAGAAAGGGTTGGACCAACACTTTTTGTGTGTGCATGACGAGAGAGACCTCAAGTCAATTCACACTTTATTCATAGATGTATAAAGGTAGGTTTGTTGTTATTTGGGTGATCATTTACTCCATAGCACTATGCTGCAAGTTAAAAAAAATAATCAGCTGCTTCCTTGTCAATCACAAAATTGTGTATCCAAACATCTGTCCAGCACCCTGTAATGTGAAGCAGGATTTGTCTTTACTTTTTATCTGCATCACACACTTGTAGTCGTTTGTTCCTCAAACTCAACAGACAGAAAAACAGTATGCTCAATCACAAACTATTTATTACAGTCCTTGTGTGGTTTTCTTATCCAAAACCTAATATCAGGACAATATTAGGTTCAGTGAAGCCAGATAATAAAAAAGATATCCTGACTACATCAAACTTCATTGTACAGTCCCCAGCTCCAACAGAGGGAGCTATTTTAATGTCATGATAATATTAAAAACCATAGCATAAATAAATTCTGCCTTAAAACATCCTATCACTGATAATACACTCAGTTTAATATTTGAACAATGAAAATATAAAATGTTACGGTAATTATACTTTGTTGTTGGGTTCTGTCAATCAAACATTTGTTGTGTGACCTGAGTTTCTCTCTTCATTTTGGAAACTGGTCTGGCCACGTGGGCCTGAGGAGAGGCCAGATGTGTGGCAACATCTAATGGCAGTTAATACTGTGTATGAAACCTTGGAGAGACAAATGGAACAACCTCTGATGTCAAACTCCAGCACGGTTGAAGAGTTTGACATCACAGTGATGCTGCTCATTGTCTTAAAATACAACAACATATTAAAAATATTATTAAGTAACAAATACTAAATTCAGCCATTGCTGTGCTTCGGTTCCTAATATCTTTTTGTCATTTCTTTTTTTTGTACAACACTTTAAATAAACACACACACACACACACAGACCCAGACTTTCAAAATGAGTGCATCTGTTTGTGTAGAACAGAATGATTCAGTGTTGAACAAAAGAGTAGGATTGTGTTATCCTGACTGTCTTTTCTGTTGTTGTGGCGTGCATGTGGATGTGAATCAGTGAGTGGGGCGTTAGTGTGTGAAATTATGACAGGGACTAGAGGCCCAGCAGGTACTGCAGCAGCCACAATGCTGTTATATAACACATCCTCAAGTGGCCTGCTAATAGCTCAGCCCTGCCTGGCACGTGCTCTCCTGTCTCTGTCTCCACACACAGACACACATATACAGATTTACAATTGCAACATTGCTGCAAATGCTGCAAATGAAATGACTAAATAAAAACTGAAGTCTGTGAGCAAGAGTAGGGGTCAAATTTTTGTCTGTGGTACTTTTAAAAATTGCTGAACTGAAAAGCTCTGTGTGTGCATGTGTTTGTAAGTGTTCTGGCTACTTTAGAATAAGCAAATACAATTTATTAGCCTTGGATGGGCTTGTAGTTCTAACAATAAAGGAGGTCAACCAGTGCCTCACACTACAGCCTGACACTTTCTATCTACACGCCAAATCAAACCTTACTTCGGTCTGTAGTGGGGTGAGGACAGATTGAGCAGCACTAAACATCAGGAACTACTCTATTTAGTAATTCAGATGTTTTTTCAGACTAATCCAGGTTAATTTACTGCGTGAAACCAGATGATGGACTTGCTGAAAGAACAACTATTGCAATTCAATATAAGACTTCCCTGCGGTGTACAATATTTTTGACATTTATTCATTTTTTTCTTTATGGATAGACTAAATAGATTGTTCTGGCACCTAGGGAGCCTTTTCTGCTGTTATGACACAGTGGAGGCATTTTTTCCAATGAGCTGGGACTTCCATTACATTGAATAATTAACCAAAAAAAAATTCTGAAGTCATTCATTTTGCACTCGATTCTTCTGGCTGTCTTTGTTTTTTGCATGTTTGCTGAGTATGCTGTTTATAGTCCACACCACATAACCATGATTTAAAATCAATAGAATATGAAAGCACCAAAAGATGAGATATTCTGACTCCAATGCACTACCATGGGTATTGACTCGAATTTACCACAATTAAAATAGTGCACCTTTTAGTTTCTCCAACACAGAGGCAGTGCCAAAATATCACTGATCTAAAAACACTTAAACAAATCTTCAGGGTGACGCCTGAAACCTCCCTTTAACAAGTTTAGAGCTGATGAAGTCCAGTTGGTGAGAAGTCCAGTTGCCTACATAAAACCAGTACATGACCTTCTCATGACTGAGAACCTTCATAGACACCTGAGCAAATTCATTTTGAATTTGAATACCGAGCGGCTGTAATGTACATAAGCTGTCTGTAAACATACTATAGATTCACAATTTGCCTTCATACTTATTTAATTTCTTATTGACTGTGGTGAAGGTCAAAATAATAGCTGAAATTATTAAATGCTTCTTCTCTGAGGAGGAAAAGCAGGTAAAGCTGAATGCAGGTTATAATTTTTCTTTTTAACTGTAACCAAGTTGAACCATTTTATGAGTATGAATGAAAGTAAGAAAGAATAACAGTATTTAAAAAATAGGCACTACTTGAAATTAGCTCCTGCTGTTTTAGCTTTATGTGTTTCTATTCCACATGATTAAGTATTGATATGAATTCCTGACTCATCATTACCTCATCATTCAGCAACACCTTGCCCTGAGAGCTGACCTGGTGGAAGACCTGCTGATGCATATTAATTCAATGCCTGTCACCCGTTTGTTATGCAAATTGCTCATTAGAATGCGACCATTATTATGCCCATCACGGCCAAATGTTAATCACAAAGTGTGCCATTGTGCTCAGAGACTTCATCGGAATCCATTAACCTGATGGCAACGCCTTTAGTTGCCCTTACATCCTTCAACTTCTTGTCAGTGTGTCAATGCAGCAACTTGGTGCACTGATGATAATGGACCCAGATGGGGTTTAATTACTCTTTAGCCACACTGTGCCCAAGCAGGTTAGGAACATAGTGAAGCTGAGCATTGTGAAGATTACCTAGTCACAGAGACCTATGTCTCTCTCCAGCAGTGAGGGGGATGGAGAATAAATTGGGATGCTTGGCACAGGCCTAGAGGCTCAGTCTCATTTTTCGATCCCTCGTCTGCTGTGGTGAAAGCTTCTCTCGCACGCTGTGACTTTTTCTGCACAGTGAGGAAGGCTGCACAACTTTAGCAATCCGACACTGAGACAGACATTTGTATGCCGACTGGTATGGCTCACCAGCAAAATATCAATAAGGATGTTGAATAAATGAGTTTGTTTGCCCACATGTTCCATACAGAATAATGCACAAAATCAGGGCAGTGCAGTCTCATATGCCTGCTTTCATACACACGATTGTATACAGTGCAAAAATGTGCTTCACTGCTGCTACAGTGTGTTGATGACAATGCAGATTATGTGTGGTAGCTTTTAAGATGAGTTAAACAGCATTGCAAGATTTTTGTGTGTCTGTGTGCGTTTGTTCTACTGACCGCGATCATCTGAGCCACGTAGCTCTCGGGACCAGTGTACTCAGTGGGATCCTTCACCCTCACCAGAACCAGGAAGTAAAGGTAATGCCACATGTTGTGCTCAGATTTTATGTGCTCCTCAAAAGACACGGTCTTGTTGTCAAATTTGTCCCTTTCCAAGCCTGTAAAACAGTACTTGTCATTGAATATACTTTTGGGTCACTTGCATACTACACTGAGTAAGCCACCTAGTGTAGCTGCACTCACCACAAATGAAACAGCTGGTTTTCAGGATCTCCTCCTTCCGTTGTTTCTCACTTCTTAAGTCAGCAAAAGTATCAATGATAACACCAAAGATGAGGTTAAGAACAATGATGATGACGACGAAGAAGAACAGAAGGTCATACACCACACGGGCAGCGAACAGAGGCTCCTAGATGATCCAGGTACAGATAAATATGGAAAATATGTCTTAATTTTAGGCAGAAACTGGTAGAGCAAAAATACAAATTATGTATAGGCAAGGCATAATATAAGTAAAAAGAATATAAGTTATTTTATAAGTGAACACACCAATTTAATTGTTCTTACCTCTTTAGAGGGTCTCCTGAGAATGTCTCCAACACCTCCTCCATTACGCAGTCCCTGGTTCAACACTGTGATGATACACATGAGCAGAGTATCGCACACCCGCTCTGTCCCATCATCTTCATCTATAACAAGACAAACCAACATAAACACACACACACTAATAGATCATAACAGTTAAGACACACACATATAAAGAGCAAGAATGGATCTCAATAATGTGTATATTCCAAGATTATTATGTGGATCTGTATACATACTTACTTATTAACCATAACCATAAAATGTCCATAACCATAAAAATGTCTGATATTATTTCCTATGAAATTGTGAAAAATCTACTACTTTAACTCAATCTGCAACAATATAATCTAAATGAGTCTTTTCTAGTTTTTTTTTGTAATGCAACTGACAAACAAACAACCCAACAGACACAAGAGAAAACCCAGCCTCTTTAGCAGAGGTTTGAGCCCCAAATTACACACAATTACTTGACTGGTATTAGGCTAATGAATACCCTGTACCTATGGACTGGCCTTTTTTATTCAGAGCAGAGTATCTTTTTCATGGTTTTCTTTTTTTCTTTCTTTTCTTTGTAAAGACACTGAGCAAAACATATTATAAAGAAAGATTTATAATGTAATGAGAAATGTATCATTAGTATCACATATGAAACGGTCATATAATGTGCTGTAAATAAGAAATGGCATGCACAGCATGACTGCTCTAAGGAGAGAGGAAGTGAAGGATGTGGATGAGATCACGTGTCTGTCCATATATTGCAGGTGATCCATGGAGACGCAAGAGAACAAACAGGAGTGTGAGTCACCCACTGTTCCTCATCAAGTTTCTTTGTGTGTATCTCTCAGTGTGTCTCTCAGTGTGTATGACAGTGGTGTGTGTGTGTGTGTGTCTGTGCGTGTGTGTGTGTGAGAATAACCTTTCAGGAATTGACTAATGCCAAAAAGATGACAGCAGACAATAAAATAAAATAAAATAAAATAAAATAAAATAAAATAGTAGTCAAAGAGCTTACCAGGAACAGATTTGGGGGTTAAAACAGGGCAGCTATCTTTCACACATGTGTTCTCAACTCCACTGTTACTCAATAAATCCCTTTTTCCTGCAAAGAAATAAGAAAATAGTTTTTGTTTTACAAATATAGCAAAATTAAACTGTGTTTAAGTATTAAAATCTATTTTCCAATTTAGTCTCATCAGCAGCAGTAAAACAAGTAACAAGGATATAGACAGACATTATGTAAACTAAGGCAGCAGCTGTTGGGTGGGTGGTAAAAAAAAAAAAACTGAAAATAAATCATTTGCACACCGGCAGAGGAGAGGCACTTGGGTGTGATCAGCTCAGGCTAATCACAAAATGAGAACTGTCCACACGGGGCAGAGGATCACCAAAAGGGCCTCTGATCCTGATGGGCTGAGGGCAAAGGGCAGGGAATCAAAAGACAGAGAAGAAGGAAAAAGAGTGGAGGAGACAGAAAGGCTACAGTAGGATGTCAGGGTTTTGGGGTGGCGCGGGGGGCAGCGGTGCAGGCCTGAGTTGGCTGCATTTCGACATGGTGCTCCTCAGCCTAGGTAGAGTTCCATTTGTGTCTCAGCTCACTCTTCACCTAACAGACAGACAGGCATGACCCAAGCTTGTTACATAACCCACCACTGCTCTGCTGTGTCTGCTGTGCTCTGCTCAGCTAAACACAGGATGGTGTGGCCACTAGGTTATGCAACAAGTGCACATGTGCTGGCAGGTTGTCTTCCTGACAATAGGAACACTTTGCCGGAGCTCATTAACGCATCCAGTCTCCCCAGTGTTTTCAAAACATGTGTCTGAATATGAACATAGAGTACATACACTAAAATCAAGATTCATACATCCACCTAAAAACAGTTTGCAGTTTTTAGACAAAAAATGAGCTGAGCATCCTACTGATTATAGTTTTGATATATTAAAGTTTCCCTTTAATATACAGAAATGGAAAGACCAGAAGGAAAAAGGAAGTATTAGATGTCTTAAAATTCTATTAACCAGCAGGATGTACAGTCTCTGAGCCACTGATACATTTCAAGTAGAAAAAACACAAACGATATACAGATGTCTAGCCTTGAGGTTTAGGAAAAATCTTAGGTTGTGGCTGCTGTGCGTCAGAGTCTTAAACCATGTGGAAAACAGGATGCCCTGTGAAGAATAAAGTGTTATTATTTTACCAAAATAGACTACACCTCTGGTAAAATCTATTACATTGTGGGAACTTGACAAGACAGAGCCTTCTTCCTTCAGTGGACTTTACAAACCATGAACATGAGTATTTTAATAGTTGAAGGAGTTCAGACCTGCGGCAGGAAGACGGTCCACATCCATGCGGAAGTCATCCTTGAGGAACAGGAAGCCAATGATAGAGAAGAAGTAGACCAGAAAGATGGCCAGAACAGCCGTCAGAATGATGGAGCGGCCATTCCTTGTCACACTTTTTATCACATTGAGCAGCGTCTCCTCCCGGATAACCAGGTCGAATAGCTGTTAAAGATAAATATCAGTGAGTCGTCAGCGAATGGACTTCAGAATAACGTGCCTCTGTCATTGTGCACTAATCAATGAGTCTCAATGTAGTGGAAGCACATAAGAAATGTGCACAAAATGTCTTCTTACAAGAAAGCTGTAGAAAAACTCATGCACGAAGAGGCCCAGGACACAGATGATAGCATAGCTCAAATGGTAGATGAAAAGCATGTCCATAATGACTGCTTTGTAGCCTCGAGTGAACGTACCCTGGTTGCCAACGAAACTTACAAGAAAAACTAGCTTGTTGAAGAGCTGAAAGGAAAAAAATACAAAACACAGAAATTAAAAAACAATGTATACAACTTTGATGTATACAGCTGTAGGTAATAAAGAAAGGACATATCAGTCTACAACTCTGGATAAAACATTTTTTGACTTACATTGACAGCACCCAGTAACAACAAAGCAGGACCGAGGCCCATTGTGTAGATGGCACGTAGAATGAGGGAGACCAGGAAGAACAGGATACCCCATGGCTTGGGTAAGACAGGAAGTAATGCAGTGAACATGCCCAGTGCGACCCACAGTAATATATTCCAAAATGGAGACAAGGTGCCTGAACAGAAGAGTGAAACATAAACCACAATATCAATTTAAGTAACAATCACATTAATGCTCTGAAACACTCTGGATTTTCTCTCATGAATTATTCATGTCAGCTAAGATTTTAACACAGCACAGTCAGATGTAACACTTTAAAATGTCAGACCACAGTCCTTACAGTGGTCTGTAAGGGCTGTCAGCTTTATCACTCATCTGTTCACCATCAAAACACTTAACATCTGAAGGCAAAAGATCCTCATTTTAGTGATGCTTAAAACATTTGGTAACTCCATGACATAAAAAAAATTCTTAGATCTGGGAGAGATCTTTAAACCCCCAGATATTTGAACCTAACAAATCCTGAATATCATCTTGCAACACGAATTACATTGTAAATGTCATTAAAAGAGTTGAAGATAAGGATTCTCTTGTATATACTGCATGGGTGAAGATCATGTGGGTTATTACAGAGGGTCAACGGACTCGAGGCGTATGCCAGTACAGATTACGGCCTACTCTAATTTAACCAATATGTCCATCTGTAGGTTCTTCGTGATAGACAGATGTTTAGAGGCATTGTTCTACAACGAAAAACAAAAAAGGGCCACTAACCTTAAATTTAACCTATAGGTCCAGCTATAGGTTTGACAAGAAAAAAGATAAACACAGGTTTGAGACAGCAAGAGAGTTACACCATTTTGGTTGGAACCTACAGCTCTACTTCACATTAAAAAAACTTGTCCAGCAGAGCCCAGACTATCAGACTCCACATATGACTCAACCTTTTCTCACAAGTAAACCTAGTGACAACCCAACACATTAAACAGATAGTTTGTAGTAGGGAATTAAAAAGACTAATTCTCACCTTCATCTCCATCATCACCAAAGGGGTAAAATACAGCCACAGCGATGTTGAGCAAGCAGGCCAAGTAGAAAGAGATGCTCCCCCAAAGGGAGATGTGACGTGAAAACCAAAACATTGCCTTATTTTCTGCACAAACACAGAAACAGAGAGCTTACAGTAAGCACAGGGACAGAAACTCAGCAAACACAAACTCACTGCAGGCCCTTCAATTTATTCAGGAAAAAAACAACAACCAGGCACTCTAGATGATAATCATAATTTACCATCCGACAGCCTGCTTCTGCTGCCACCATCATTATTTTCCAAGCACTGGATTCAGAAAGTAAAGACTTACTGCGGATCTTCTTCTGCCACCTCATCTCATTGTAGAGGTTGTCAAACTGTTGGAAGAAGTCATTAACCTTGCTGCCCTGGTCGTCTCTTTCGGTGGTGGTGAACACACGTGCCTTGGACTCCTCGGTCAAATACTCACATATGTTGGGGACTGGGAACACAATCTGCTCCATGCTACGGTCATGACGCACAATCTAGAAAATGGATGTGCAGTATATTCTCATATGTTTTAAAGGTTTTCAAGACTGAGAGGATGAACAGACAGAGTTATGATGAGGTTTACCTCTATTTGAGCTGTGTGTTTGGCATAGTAATGAAGAGCATCATCCTTCTCACTGTCAGTGTCCATCCCTGACCCCTGTACCACCCCTGATCCTGGCCTAAGGATCTGCTGTAAGATCTTGTTGTGCCGGGCAAGCTAAGATCCGGAAAGAAAAAAACACGTCATTTGTTTTCAACATGAATGTACAAGCAACACTGAACCACTTTAAATCAGTCCATAAGTTCCTCAATCCTTGATATGACATCAGTGTTAATGTGATTAACCCTACCCTTACTCAAAAGCCAAACTTTATCAAAACATCTTGCAACACAACAATTGTATGTACATGTCTGTGTGTGTGTGTTTTTTTCTTACTTGGGGTCAAAAATGAGCCAACGGTGGAAGACAAAAAATCCTTTCCTTGCCATGATGAAACTAGTCTGGCTGTTTAAACAAAAATAACCTGTCTGACTCTGCCTTAAAGAAGAAGTGAAAACCCGCGACACACTGCCTGCACTCTCTTAATTACATAAACTGCAGACAGAGACACATGATGCACACACATTTACAATGCAACTATGTTCTTAGGGGCACAAAACACCAGCCTCATGTCTTTATGCTGGTACCCTGGTAAACCACATTTGTTTAAAAGTACTGCTCTGCCAGTAAGTACTGGTTTTCATTCATAGGAGAACAGTTTTCTATTATTAATCACTCACACAAATGCATTAGTCACAGGCACTTTTATTACCTGGTGGGCCAGGATGTATATGTTGTGTCCAACGTCTCTTGGTTTTATCTGGTCTCCAACACTGTCCTCATCCTCGTCACTCTCCAGGCCCTGAGTGTAGGCTTCCTTCATCACATCCACCTTTGGAACACAAATCATGTAAGTCACTGCTCCTAATGGTGCACTCAAGTGAAATGATTTTACGTAGAGCATACTATGTATATCAGGACATGACTGGTATACAGTATGTTATACAGTCAAGCAGAACAACATACCAGTTCAGTGGGTCTCATCTTGTAGAGAATCTTCTCTGCGTTCTCACTGTCATGGCGGCTCTCCATAATAGCCAGAAGGAGCTTAGAGGCATTATTCTACAACAAAAGGTTCCACTAATGAGCACAGACATTATCACCACTGATCCAGTGAAATCCAGTTAATCATTGTAATTAATGATTATTTACTGACAGATTTTAAGCAGAATTATATCAAGTGAATGTTGCAATGCGATTAATCTGTAGAGTCATAACATTGAAACCTTCTGCAGCAAAACAGTGATAACAGAGGGAACCGCCAACAGACAGAAAATCAGAAGTAAAATGGTGCAACACAAAAATAAGGCTCAGTTTACTCATTGTCAAATTTCATTTTGCCGCTATTAAACATTCAAAATTTTAAAATCTAGCATTAGGTTCCAGATCTATAATAAGTATATATATAACAATAGGAAAATCATAAGTACTGCGACATTTTAACAACGGCTGCTAATGAGTGTGAATGTGCATTATATCTATTGGCCTTTCAGGGCGCTCAGGGACACCTGCTGCTTACCTTAAGCACCAGAACCAGGTCCAGGCGATGTTTACCCAGGGGATTGATTGAGTTGACAATGAGTGCTATGATAATGTCAATGCCGTTTGATTCGTGCTTGGCTATACAGGTCTGGAATGTTAAAGCATGTGCAGTTAGAGTCAAAGTGCACAAAAGACATGTCCTACATTATGTATTTACCAGACTATTGTCTCCTCTAAACGAAGCAGTTCTCTCCCTACCTGATTTTCATGGCAGGGCCCCTGGCAGTACTCTGTGATGGTCTCCAGGGTTTGACGAACGAGATCCACATTACTCTCATTTATGTAAAGGCCCAGCAGCCCGAGACCTCCTGTGGTGCTTCCACAAATACAGTCCAAGAACTGAAGAGTCTCACATACCAGATTGTAGTTAGTCTTATTGTTCTGGTTACGCAGAAAGTTCTGGAATCAGAGAAAAACAAGTCAGTGAGTCAATTCAAAAGTACTGTAGATGGATTTAATTCAGTTACAAACAGATGCCAGTACCTGCAGGTCTGAATTGTGGTTCTCACAGAGCAGCTGTAGGTAGCGTAGGATTGGCTTCATAATGGTAATGGCTGGGCTCATCTGAGTTTCTTCTAAAGCCTCCTCAAGTCCAACTATCTCACTGTTTTGGGTGAGGCTCTCAAAGTCAGGATCTAGCTCCTTTCTGAAGGCACAGAAGGCCTTTGAGGTCACTGATGAGGCCTCCTTCAGCTGCCCTCGCATGTCCTCCCTCATATGAAGCCCTGAGTCTTTCCCTACAGTGCAGTGCCCAGGGAGATATAAGGAGGGTCAGTTCATTATTTGTTTATACTGTACAGTAACATTTACAGAGGATAGGTCTCAAAGAAAGGAAATTAAGTTTCCCAAAGAAATGCAGAAATAGTTTGTATAACATGATGCACCTGCATTAAGACAAACTAGACATATTATAAGTGAAATTCAGAGAGCACTCCCCCCCGACCAGTGGGCATATATTGAGTGGGGCTCTGTAGCACGAGAGCATTCAGTCTCAGTACAATGGTCTTTTGATAGGCTTGTGATGTGGGCCATCACATGGGCTCTGACATGTGACTGTGGGAGTTGGGAACAACAGTCTGCACAGAGGTCAGCAGAGCAACAAAGATCATTTTAGATTTATTCACTGCTATTGTTTAAAGTCAAAGCTGTGCTCAACAAGACCACACATACTGTAAAACTTTCCAAGTTTATATTTGAGCGGGGTTTGTGGCTTTTCACTCACTCCAGGCCAGTTTCTATGGAAATTGATGGCTGCGCTTCCTGCTTGACCTCTGTGACTCAGTGAGCTTCATGTTTAAATGCTCATCTCTTGTTACCTTTGCCATTATTATCCTGGGGGTTTATTTTAAATAAACTTTACGTGCAATAAACCTTACATGCACCTTCAGTTTGACAAAGATGTTTACTGCATGCCACAGACAGATGGAGGAGGAGATCAGTATTCTCTGGTCACCGATAAAAACGGACACAAACGCCTCATTAGTTGCCTGTACCTTTTTGGAACCGGATGCTACTGATGTCAGCGTCATCGTCCCTTTTTCTGCAGCTGAGTTCAAACATGTTGACAGACACAGTTGCTCGGATTTCTAGCTGGGCCAGACGCAGGCGATCATAGAAAACCTTAAAAAAACGCTCAGACTTTTTCTGCTTGTACAGCTGGGTGTAGAATGAGTTCTGGAAGGCAAACAGAGTGGTAACGGGTATTCATTACTCAAATCTAAATCACTGATTATTCATTAATCAATTCTAGGATAAATCAGGAAATTGTGATGTATATAAAATTTGGGTGTCTGTTGCCCACCTGTATCGTTGTGTTTCCACCCTGGAGAAGGGCAATGCCCAGCAGGATGCTCTCCTCAAACACCCTGTCATTCTTAGTGTTGACGATGAGATCAATTACCAGCTCTGTTGCTCCAACGCTGTCCAGGAGACACTGTATCTCCATGATACAGCTGCCAGGCCTGTCAGAGTCCAGCATGGGAGAACCTCCTGCAAAAAATGTAATATTAACAATTACAATAACTCTAATAACTAAGTGCTCAGACATAAACTGTACATATTTATGTAGAGTGCTTTTGTGTTAGCTGCTGTGGTTTCTTTTAGTCAGCAGTGTCTACTGTGTTTTTTGGTGATCTCAGTACCTCCAGATGATGCCTTTACAAAGCTGCCAGATGAGACGTTTCCACTCCCAAGCTCTGACTTGGAGAGAAGCTTTTGATTTCCAAAGTATCGTGTGAGCAGAATCTTTCTCAAGTCATTTCCCTGTGGGGACAGAAATCACAATGTTAAATCCATATAACGGTTTTGGAAGCTACATGCCTGAAACCGGAATATTTAAATTTGAAATATTGGGAAAAAATAGCATTTTGTTATATATAACCGTAAAGATAATCAGAGTGATGGCTTTAAAAACAGAGCTCTAGTCTAACCAGTGCTCTTGTCAACAATAGATCTGGAGCCTCCCATTGAGGAATATGAAAATATTACTGTTTTTCAAATATTAACTGAGTTTGTATGTGAGGTTTTCAGTTGACAGGCTAGACTGGAAAATAATCTATTAAAACAATAAAAAGCTATTCAGGTTCGTTTTAATAGCGCACTTTTTTTCTGAAATCACTGATATTGAGGGATCTTTATTGTGTCTTGAAAATTAAAAAATTAAATAAAAGTCTTTGTCAACTTAAACTCACGCAAACCAGACACTTGACAACTGCTATGGCCATCGTGTTCAATTTCTGCCAAGTAAAACATTAATTTCAGTTTCTAACAGTCTATTTAGGGAGAAATAACTAACAAAAATTCACATGCAATGAAAGGTAGGAAAGATCGTGGTGTTTTTGTGTTTGATGATGTTTTATGTATATACAGAGAATAGTGTAGCTTTTACAACATATTTACACAGGTTTTCTATTTCTGTGACTCTCCTGCGACAGATGAGCAGAAATGAGATGAGAATATTTAAGGAGATAATACTCCAATGATGGTTGTGTAATCTAAGAATACGGGTGATTGACAGGTGCATTGTGCTTGACACCACCTATATCTATTGTAGAACAGAAGAAGTGAAATGATGTAAGACAGATGGGACGCCATATAAAGAAGGTAAGGATACTGGAGGTGGTCAGCATCAGTTTCTATGACAACCGGATGATTCAAAATGGCCTTGTTATTATTGATCAACAGAGTGGCTGGATGAATAGATGGATAAACAGAGTGAATGAAGGGTGGAGCACGAGGATGAATGGACCTTAGGGAGCAACCTGTGGTTTCCATGGAAATGTATTTAATAGGAAATTAAACGCCATTCCCGGAGATGCTGTACAGGTGGTGGACGAGAAAACAGAACATCACAGAAACAGAAAGTTTCAGTGCTGCATAGGGTGTTGAACTGACATCAATGATTTTATTAGCAACTGATAATTAAAACAAATGGTCCAAATTTTGTTCCAGCTCCACAAATAGATTTCCCCTCTTACCTTTCTGTGTATTTGTAAAGGTTTCCTAGGCTTTGGGTATTTGGACAAAACAATCCGAAGACATCACTTTTCCAGGTTGTGATTAATTGAATGGCTTAATGATTAATAATTAATGATCCTATTTGTTCAATACTGTGAAAATACAGTGTTCCTCCTGGTTAGGCCGATTTTCTCTGCTCTTCATATGCTTTTTATCCTTTATTATTACAGTTTCCGCAACTGATGCTCCAGGCAGTGATTATTTTAACACTTTGTCCTTAATAAAGGTCCCTTACTGTGCCTATCACATCACTATTACAGCTGACACATGTGACTGATTACTATTCAGCTCCATATGACTCATTGGTGTGGCTATAATTATAAGTTTCGTTTAAAGTAGCTCCTGCTAAATATTTGGTGCATTGCAAATGTCCTAAAGCCTAAGGTAGCACAGGAAAAAGTCTCCTAGATATAGAAATTGAAACCAAGATAAACTGGTCACTAATGATGGTGATAATTTAACAACAATCTAAACTGCACAATCTAAGCAGCATCAATAATTTGACTGTGGGAGATTAGACAGATAAGGCACCTCCACCCTCACCGTGAAGGCCACAGTGGCAATGCCTAGCTGAGGACCCGCAAACTAAGCGCAGTGATGAGCGAAGAGAAGCACGTGTAGCTGATGCTTCCTGTGTCAGTAAACACTCCATCTCATCTGCAGTCAGCAGAGACGCTCGTCTGCCCGCACTGTCTGGCTGAGCTGTCTCCCAGACACATACACACACACTTCTTGACGTGAATGTGAGAATCCAATGAGCCAGTCTCTCTCATTTTCATACAGGAATATATGCGTACACAGTCACAGAGCAAATACAAACTTACCAAGCAGCTTACTAAATAACGCATCGCCTCCCAGTGCTATCTTTCACTGATTACATATTAAGCCATGTCTGACTGACTCAGGAGGATGTGTTGTTTGTGCACTACTCTTTAACACCAATAAAAGAAACCTGGCGGGGGAAGTTGAAAGGTGGGGGTGACAGTTTTTTTTTTTGCTTGTGTTCACCTCCTTCTCTGTGATGCAGTCTGCTGGTCTGCAGAGGAGAGGAGAGGAAAGGAGAGGAGGCATGGTGGCTGTAAAGAAGAGTCATCTGAGCCTGACTCATATACTTGCGGCTGCACTGACAAGAAAAACTCCAGTCAGGTGATGTAAGAGCCACGAGAAAAAAAAGAGAGATAGAAACAGAGGTAGAAGAACTGACAGAAGTATGGGAGGGGGTTGGGGGGTGGTGGAAGGGGAGGAAAGGAACAAACAAAGCCTAGCGTGGAGCAGACAGTGGTCGTGTTTTAAAATGTGCCCCGGCACGCCACACTGCGGCTCTGGTGTCCAAGTTGGAGATGAGCTGCCGATTCTCACCTCAGGTCTCCTCACACACACCCTCTCCCTCCCTCTTTCGTCCTCCTCACAGCGCTGCTGTCTGCAGATCCCTCCAACTTTGGGGAGCCGCACAGAGAGATAGACAAAGACACAGCCTGCCCTGTGTTTCTGTAGGTGGTCAGAAAACTCATGCAGGCAGGAATAGGCAGCGCCAGCTGTGAAACAACTCAGACAGTGCCAGGAATAGGCAGGGGAGTTTTGAGCGGCTCAGGTCAGACAAGGTCGATTAAAACAGAGACTCCAGACACTGAGTAGAAAAATGTTACCCAAACAGTGTTCACATCTTCAGGGCTAATAGTGTTTTTCTTTCTTTTACTTTCTCCCATGACAGAAACATGCGATGTCTCTGGCTGGATGTGTGTCCTCTGTAAACAATGTGGAAGGTTGATCAAGTGCGCTGTGACAAAACTGAGACCATGTGTGGGCTGGGCAATATTACCACCAGGAGGCAACGTTTTGGTCCCCACAAACACTTCTGTCAACACACTTTGTTCAGTACAAAATTCAAACCTGAAACCCGACTGCATTATTCAAATTAATAGGGCATGATACTGAAACTAACAAGTAAAGAGGTATTCAGCAAAATGCCAACTGTCAGCAGCTTGCAGATTCACCAGGGACATATGTTTTAACACTGTAAGCACTGTGTGAGTTTGGAAGGACGTGATGTTGGAGATAAGTTGGAGAGTGAAATAATGTGGCCCAAACATGCTCTCAAAGGGCTGACCACCACTTGCTGAGAAGGTAAAAGTGAGATTAGATTCCTTAATCTATCTCACTGGTACCTGAGGATGCATACAACACAACATACTGACTGGATGCATTGGAAAAAAATCTGGTATAGCTATTCAAATTTCCCAGAGATTACGTACTCTGATGACTCTTTTGAATCAAATTTAGCATGGACCTAATGCCCCCTTAAGGACTCAAATGTTGTTGATTCCTTTTCTTAAGCGAAATATCTGGTCAAATTGATGCCATTCTATCACAAGCAGTTAGTTAACAGGCATATGTTGCCATGGTTTTTAAATTGTTCATGCAACATTATATACATCTCTGTTTGTTTTTACTCACAATTAAACTGCATTTCATCCGAGAGATGAAATGCAGATGAAATGCTTTAATGGAGCCGTGAACACTATTGTGATAAGTGAAACAATTGTGATAATTATTCTCCAATTACTGGTGCATTAATTATTCAAACTGTAAATTCATGCAATGTGGCAAAGCAAAGTGTCGTGACCCTGACAGAAAGTCACTTAGCAGGATATTTGTTTAATAGTAATAGAAACCACAACCTCTGACAAGGGCAACAAATATCAAACTACATAAACTTAACCAAACAGTTTTTTTTTACTTCAGGGCTATTGTATTGTATTCTATAGCCTTTCTGCTATTTTGTCCTCCAGCTCTCTGAATTAGCAAAACTGAAGCCAGTAGCAATCAGAACAAACAAGCTGCAATACATATAATTCATGATGCCTGTCATGTGCCTCCCTTAGCAGCACTGATCTAACTCACATGTAACTGGATTCAAATGGCAATAACAGTATGGACTGTGTCAAAACACTGTTCACTGTGACAATTAATCTCATTCATAGTGGCACTTCAAGTGTTTTTTTTTCCTAAGATCTCTCTTTCTCCACAGAGCTAGTTAGAAAAGCTGGCACAGCTCTACTGGTCTGAGGGCACCTTTACACTGGGTGCACAGACCCAGTCAGGGCAACAGCTCATCGCTATGGAAACATAACACTCAAATACTCTGACTGATGGATCAAGAGAAGTGAGTGTGAGAGGAAGCAAAGATACATAAATGACCTCAGGTAGTAAAAGAGGCATCAGTAATATATTTCTAGCCATACTTCCAGTATTTGTAGCTATTAGATAAAAGGTCAACAGATTCTTAGTTCTGGGTTCTAAAGGCAAATTTGGTACAGTTCTAATTTCACCTCTCTGATTTGTCCCACTATAGTGCAGCAGACTAAATTGTGCCAAAGACTGACATACGCGGTAGAGCTCAGATTGCACTGTGCCTGCGTGACCTGCTCCCTGTGGATGAACCTAAGCCATGTTCCACTACCACCATCAGCAGACAGATAATCAGGGAAAACCCTTCATGATGAGCTGATACTGAACAGCCAGCATGGCACATCATGCCAGGAGTGCGTGTGGGAGTTTCAGTGAGGCTTTCCGTCAACATGCATGTGTGTGATGCACTTAGCATGGAGAGGACAGTAATCTGTAAATCTGCTTTGCCTTGTGCAGGTGGTGTGAAACTTAGCAAGGAGGAAAGAAAAGAGGAAGAGAGAGATACAGTGTGTGTGAATGACGAAGGGAGAGTATGAGAGAGGGAGGAGAAAGAAAGAGTGTGAGAGTGATTTATATTACATAACTGGCATTTTTTTCAGGTCTCTGTGAACATGGACACATGTTTAATACATGTATACTGTATGTGTTCAGGAAAATAAAAAGCAAAATAAAAACGGGTGTCAGTTGCAATTGTGTTAAAGGATTAGGATGCCTCCTTTTGAAAATACATATTAACATATAAATATGTTAACATTTTTGTTAACATATTAACAAAAAAAACATTCCCTAAAACAAACAAACCTTATGTGTCCTATTCCTCTGTACAACAGAGACTTAAAAAACATGTAAATGAGCCACACTGCCATGACAAATTCATTACAATGAATATGGGCTGTATAAAGTAGATTATATTCAGTCCCACACAGACGGGGTCCTACTGCTGTAAATAATTGTTGTTGTAGATGACTACAACTAGCTTTGTCATGAAGTGCCACTTTCAGTGCTGGGATACAAGGGGTTAGCATACATCCAATATGATCCTGTCTCTATGTCTGTCACGCCACACCTGGCAGCATAATGCGTCTCCATGTGGCTTAAGTAACCACTTGTGACTCTCACCTCTCTGTCCTATTTGCAAATTAGTACATATTGCACATCAGTGTTGTATACAAAGACTACATTTGTTGTTGTTCTGCCAATTTGAGGTATGAAAAAAAAGTGCAAGCACGGACGATAATGTATCTGTCCAGAGGACATTTGAGGTCTTCTAGTGTCTCATGCATTCATGTTCGCGCCACTAAAATGTATACATGGTCATATATAATACAAGACTACGTCTAAAGGCGGTCTGAGTTATCGGATCTCAATATGCCCTGAATGTGTCTCTGGTGCATTCACACCAGTAATTAGACCTGACAATTCACCCAATCAGATCGGCTGGTTTTGCTTTTTCAATGATGACTGTAAGAAATTTTAAGTTTATAAGAAATTATACAATAATATAAGCCCTATTCTTTAAAAAGGGGAATGATGGATAACCTCAAAATAATAAAATGCAAATAAAATCATGTCAATAAGAAAAGCTTTTCTCGTGTCCCTGTCCCCAAAACAATTCATTCACATCTCCATACAGTGCAATCTGCTAATCTTGTCCTCGCTACCCAAGCAGCACCACGCGTATGACCCAAACAGACAGCAGTGTTTGGGTGCGAATAGAGGAGAGAGAGAGGGAGAAAACAATTCAGGCGGTCAGACCGAAAGCAACAGACTGAGACGAAGCATGGTGGGGGCAAAAGAGGAAGCGAGAGGCAGTAAGTGGACAGGAGAGTCAGAGTAAGGAGAGAGAGAGAGAGGCAGGGAGAGAGGAGAACGTGATGGTCCACGTGACGCTGGCTCAGCCACTGCAGGCTGTTACGTAAGCGCACCCCCTGCCCTGTCTCCTCATGGACTGAGCAGACTCTGCTTCCCTCCAATCCCTCACTCTGCAGCCGCTGCCCACTTTTTTTTCTCTTCTACTCACATGGCTCCTCACATGGCTCAGTCTCTCCCTCCCTCCCTGCCTCCCTCCCTCCCTCCCTCGATCACTCTCCCTCCATCTCTTTCTCTCACTCTCCTCCACCTACCAATTGCACCCCAGGGGAGCGACCAACCTCTGCTGCCTGTGCTGTCACTCTGTCTCTCTCTCCTTCTGTTTTTGTCTGTCTGCCTCTCTCATTATCTCCATCAGCCACTTTCTCTCTCTCTCCCTCTCTCTCCTGTGCAGTGAGGCTGCAGCTCCACGCTCAGGGCTACAGGGAAATGACAAAGCGAGTCTACAAATAAATGCATGAGCACACTCACACACACCTACACAAACTGACATTTCACATATCGGTACCACACTGTCTGGCTTCTCAAATGCACTGAGCTGCTTTTAAAAAGTGACTGTTTTTCCACTTTGAATTCCTCTGATCTGCTTCCTGTTGAATCATTTGCCTTTTGGAAGAAAAAAAACACATCTTGGATGACTGACATGCGAAGGGAAAACAAAACTCAGACTCCTCAAGCTGCTGTAAGTGACACCAGCTGACATGTACTGTGTCGAGAGGGATTCTTGACAGTATTACTAATGCAATTACGTTTGAAAAGGGTAAAGGCACAAGCATATGATCTATTTAAATCATTAAGTGATTCAACAAAAACAACCTTTATTAGGGTGGTGAGGGTGTTGCTGTCAGCCAAAAATAATCAATCCCACATGGTCCGAGGACAAGTAACACATGCTCTCGCACACTCTACTTCAACCTTTTTATATAAGAAAAAGGTCCTACACTGAAAGTTTTGGGGAAATGTTGCAGTCTTATTTTTCGTCTTATTTTCCTGTGAACACTAACTAACGTCTTGACTAAACCTGAATGAATTTCCCGATGTCACCTCCAAAACTGATATGACTTTTTTTTTTATACTTTGGCCATAACCATCAATCCCTGCACAAACATACAGGCGTACATTTCCCACCTTAAGTCTCCTCTTCCAACTCTTGTCATTCACTTCCTGGTCTCTGGTTGAGCAGGGGTGCAGCAGAAGATGGGCTCCTATCCCCCCCCCCCACTCCCCCAACTTCTTGCTGCAGTATTGATTTGTTTGTTCTGTGCTTACCCCCCCACCCCCCACCCCACTCCTCCTTCCCTTACTTCCTCCCTCCTATTCTCTTTCTCAGTGTGAGTGTGTCCTCAAGTGCCTCCCTGCCTTATGTAACATAGCAAGGCCCACAGCATACTGATGATTCCCACCTTAAGTCTCCTCTTCCAACTCTTGTCATTCACTTCCTGGTCTCTGGTTGAGCAGGGGTGCAGCAGAAGATGGGCTCCTATCCCCCCCCCCCCCCCCCCCCCCCCCCCCCCCCCCTCTGGTGTTGTTTGTTCTGTGCTTACCCCCCCACCCCCCCACCCCACTCCTCCTTCCCTTACTTCCTCCCTCCTATTCTCTTTCTCAGTGTGAGTGTGTCCTCAAGTGCCTCCCTGCCTTATGTAACATAGCAAGGCCCACAGCATACTGATGAGGGAAAGTCTGGGCTCTGGGCCGACAGACCTGGGAAAAAAAGGACTACACTGCACTGCTGATAGGAGCACAGCACTGATGGCACATGACAACATGACTACATCCAGGAATTTTACCTCTAAAAGTAAAATCAGATGACATATTAAAACCATGTTTCATGGAGGGTCATGTACTCACAGATTCCTGAAAGCATTCTTTTTTGTCCAACATCTCTCTCAGTGTTTGCAGGATCTTGATACACAGCTTTTCCTCCTTGTCCATAAGTTTCTTGGTGTGTTTGATCAGCCTAGCAGAGGGAAAGAAGTACTCTGTCATTTACCATGATGTCCTGCTAATGCTCGCTAGTGACAAACCATATTTACAAACCATACAAGGCCATATTTTATTTAGTACCACAGGTTAAATCTGTTTTTTTCTGTTCTCCAGAGAGGTCCAATAGCTGCCGCACCCCTGATGTTTTCACTATGTATCAATACAATGTTTTTATCATCTTGGCAGTAGTTCACTTAGCATAGATGCAATTAATGTTGCAAACTTACATTTTACATATCAGAGAAATGTAAAGCTATCATTAACTTCTACAGATAATCCTAACTTATCAAAACCTAAACCACACCATTGTTGTAGACATGCTGCTATTCTCAACTGTAACCTGACCGACTGTTTAAAAAGTGGCTTCCAGGGTTTAAAAAAAAGGTCCCATACACAGGTTATAATCAGAAACTCACTTGGACATGAAAGCTCCACTCTCACAGCGTAACCAAGCACCCTCTGGAAACAGAGGCTCAGGGCTGTGAAGAACATCCACCAGCACAGAAAATTCTGCCTGAACTTTTGGACTGAACTGCTCCTCCAGACAGGACACGACACCCTGCACACACAAACAAGGCTCAATTTAATGCTTTTCTGGAGATACTGACACCACTGAAGGCAAATCACCTCCAGAAAGTTGTCTTGAAATTAGATGGTCATGTTTTGTTGAAGTAATTGTGTGACTGTCTGTAGACTCTAATGCTCATCTTAGTCCATGCACCTGCAGCTTCTCAATTATGTTCTTATAATCAGGGCCACCAAGGGGTTCTTTGCGTGGTCGAGTGCGAGCAGAGATCCTCCAGTCCTTGGCTGCCCTTTGCACCATGTTACTGTGGACCTTGAGAGACAATGTGTTCACTTGACTGTCTAGGTCCACCGGAATGGCTATGGCCCGTGCTTTAGCTGTGGAAGAATATGGATGGTTAATGTCAGCATGTTTCCACTCAAACGACAAACTTCAGCTCATTCAACCAAGAGTTGACTGAAAAGACCTTCTCATTGGTAAGTAGGACATATGAATAAGTCAATTATGTGAATAAAAATTCAACATATGAAATTCAAAGTGCACATATTTTTTAAAATAATTTATTTTTAATATTATACTTTACTATTATAGTTATATTTAAATGCCTCTTTGACCATCAAGGCTGCACAGCACAGTACACACTCACCCACATCAGCCAGTGTTTTGACGCAGCTCTCAATATTAGCTTTCTGAGCAGAATTTATCCAGGTGCAGTTATAGATCCTAAAAGATGACTGTAGCAGCTTGATAAAGATAGACTGGTTTGTCTATGAGAAGAGAAGTGAGCGCATGAGAGCAAGCAATATTATCTCTGATGAGACATTTATACAAACTTCTGCACTGAACTCCCCAACAAGCTGGTAAAATGAAACAACATGGTCCCAGGTGAAGGCTCATTGAAGGAGGCAGTGTGCTGTCAAACATTTTTTTACTGTAAGGTAGCTAAAAACTGACAAAGGATTTGGATGTGCTTCCCTCTGTGGGCACATTTCACTTGCTTGTCAGGGGTGGAAAACAATACCTGTAGGTTGGAGTGGTTGACAGAGAAAGGTGAACTGAAGAAACCCTTAACAATGGCCATCACTGTCTCTGTCACGTACTTCTCAAGGGCCAGATCTGCATGGTTACGGTCTGTGGTCGTGTTGCATACCTTAAATGTAAAAAAGCAAACAAACCCTCAAATCACATCTCTATAATCATCTACACACATGCTGCGTGTGAAAAGACAACCAAGACCTCATTTATCTTGACATACACACTACCTCATTAGTAAAGGATCAGGCATACATCTGTGACAATATTGACAGAGCCTTACACTGGACATGTCCACCAGGAAGTTGTCAAATAGTTTCCAGATATGGTTGGAGGTGTAGATCTCCTTCATTTCCACCTCTGTGTCTACATAGCAGTGATTCACAAAGTTCACATAGGCAGTCTTCACCTGAGGGGGAAAAAAACAGACACATGATAACTTGTTAGTTTTAAACAAAAGATTACAATATACAGTGAAACCTTGATTTACGAACTTAATTCGTTCCGTGATCGGGTTCGTAGGTTGAAACGTTCGTAAATCGAAGCGATTTTTTTCGATCCCTATTCCCTACTCCCTACATAGGCAAATGAATGTAGTGGACAATAGGAGTTAGGGAGCAATTTCGGACACAGCCTCAGTCACCTGACACGCTCTGAGACTCACTCACGGGTCACACGTAATGGCGGCGGCCGGGGAAATGTTTTTAATTTTTCCGTGCTTGGGTTCGGAAGTCGAATTTGGTTCGTAAGAGGAAGCAAAAAAATCTTGAATCTCCGGTTTCTTATCTCAAAAAGTTCGCAAGTATAGGCGTTCGTAAGTCGAGGTTTCACTGTATAAATTTTTCATTTTACCAAAATATGTTTAGAAATGCTTTGGAAAAATCATGATTAATTTTATCATATTACTTAAAATATATTTTTATTTTCTAGTAAAACTATGTGGTTACTACCTCTGGTATACAGCCGACATCGGTGACAACTTTAACTATGTCATCCAATGGTAGCAGAGAGTTGCATTTCAGTTCAGTGTAGACATTCTTGCCCTCAGTGCAGGCAGCCAGCAGCTCCACGAGCGTGTTGTGATAGGCCAGTGCACTGTCGTCATCTGTCCGCTCCCGCTCGGAGGCCATCATCTGCAGCAACACTGGGAACGAAGCACGGTCGTTGTAGAACACCAGCACGTCCTCACCTCCGTTCACTAGCTGGATGCACAACCAGACACCCAAAGAAGTTATAAGAGACAAATGGAGACAAATGTAGCTGAGGACCTGGCATAATCAACGCTATACACTGAAAATCAACAATTCATTCATTTGCTTTCATATCTTTTACAAATTTTTACAAAATCTCATGAACTGTTATTTAAGTCCTGGTGCAACTAAACAGTACATATTCTCAAATGACTGTAAGGTATACATGTACCCTATAAATGATGGGACTTTAAAATGTGCTTCTGCATAGCACAATATTCCCTCCAAGGGAACCAATGCATCAAGAAGGCTTTCATTAAGAATATTCAAGAATGCATTATTTCGCCTTCTTTTTTTAAATGGACAGCCACATAACCAATCCAAGCAGCATCAGAATAAAAGTGGGTAAGGGCCAAACAAAAAAACATTCCCACCTCTGTCATTACTTTGTCCTGACATTTCTTCACATACTTCCCATCAGCTTTCACAATGGTCTGCAGGAACTTGAGGTACTGAACGTGTCGTCCGTGTGTTTCAATACAGTGAACAAAGTGATGAACCACACGGTCACTGATTTCATTGCACAGCTGGTAGTTGTTCATAAAGATGTGACGCATTGTCTCAGCTTCCAGTAACTGTTGGAAAAAAAGACCCGAGCCAGGATTCAGTCTTCAGCAGAGATTGCTTTCACGCTTACAAAATATTGATTTATTTGTGTGACAGAAAAAAAGGCAACAAAGACAACTGTCCTTGTAAAAAAAAAAACTAGGACATCATATCACTGATTGTACTGTCAGGCTGCTGTTGTTTTGGACCTTGAATTTTTATTATCATACATAATTCTGCTTTATGCTGCATGCTCACTCTATGCTCTACTAGAAAAGACAACATTTGTAAAAGCAACATGTGTCAACATTGGAGAAGAACAACAAGGCTATATTGACATACCCCTGGAGTGAGGAAAAGATTAAGGTGTTTATGTAGCAGAACTTGATTCTGAGGATTTCCTCTGCAGAAATTCTGGAGAAATGTATGCGCCAGGGTCATAATCTCATTCATTTTCTCATCAGTCTGTCCAATGGCAAAAACAAACAAGGTGATTAAAGGTCAGACATTAAGAGATGTATGTTTCACACCAACATCAGGTGGAAGGAGATATTCAGATGACTGTTGTAGAAATTGTTCACCTTTTCATAGGGGATCTGCAGCAGGTCCAGCACTACAGTATGGGCCCCCATATTCTTCAGTAGCCTCTGCTGCTGCACACGGCTCTTCTTACTGGGAAAACACAGCTTACTAAGCCGCAGTAGGATCTACAGACCAGACAGAGAAAATTTTAATGATACACAGCAGCAAGGAAGAAATCTAACTAGAATAAACAGGAAAAAACAGACATGGATCTCACCTCTTTGACAATGTTATAGTTGTTTGCCTTATTACTGTCAATTTGGGGTTTATTATCACCATCCTGTACCGGGCTCAGAACAACCTCCTGGCAAAACACATAAACAAAGAAAAACATCCCTTTAGTGACATTCACCTCCCAAAAGGTTTATCTCTGGCACAAAACAAGCTCTGTATCCTGCTTCTAATTAATGGCCATTTGTCAAAGTGTAGTGGGGGAAAACCCTGCACTGACTGTAACTATTTACTTTTCTTGAACAATGAAACTCAAACTAATGTTTTAGAAACAATTTAAGATACAGATTTGACCATAAAAATTTGATTTAGCTTAGCTTTCTGTTCTAACAAATAGTATGTTTCATTGTATATGTATATATGCTTCTCAGAAAACATTTTGCAGTTGCTTTCCACTGACCCTGATTAACAGACAATGCAGCTGCAGCTGAATGACTGATGTTATGTTTAAAACAAGTATAGGAATTTCCTGTGGAGCTCAATGTCAAAGTGGAGTGTGAAGCATGAAACTTTGCTTTTATCTGCTGGGTTCTATGAAATTATTTTTCAGCACCTCAATGTTCTGTTCTTTGCCCTGTCTGCCCCCCAGCTCTTCACTGCTGTAAACTCCACTCTTCTCCACCCACAGTTCTGATTTCTCAACAGTCAGACGGAGCTGGTCCAGGTCCACCTTGATCTGCTTGTAGTTCTCCACATCCTGCTCTGACACCAGCAGCTGGACCTGAAAAATAGACAGACACGTACACTAGGACCAGACATAGGACTGTTACAAGAAGAAATGTGAGTGAAAGCAATATCTCTGCCAAGAAGTCACTGCTGCTTTGGTGAGTCAAGAGAAGCTCTCTTGTGTTTGGCCCTTTGCAGAAATCTCCTGATCCAAAACAACGGCATCAACCATGACAGAAACTGGAAATGTCTGATGCCACACTCACCCCTTACAAAGCATCAAATATTGGCATGTAGCTGCGATGTCTCTACCTGTTTGAAGGCCTGCAGCACCTCAGCTCTCTGGCTAAAGTGTTTGAAGATGAGTTGCAGTGATCCAGACACCAGTGGGGGGTAGTCTTGCATGATGAGATGGATCAGAACCCTCAGAAAGGTCCGGCCACCCTCATCATCCAGCTCCACTGCACCTAACTCTGAGCTGAAATCATCAAAAACGCACCATTACACCTTTCAGGTTTATTTGGTCAATGTGCAGGAGTATATTACAGGGCATCAGTGAACAAGTGCAAGTTGAGCTACCTTCCAGCAAACATGGCCTCTGCTTTAGTTGTGATCTCATCAATGTCTGGTTCAGAAGCTAAAGACAAAATAAACAACATTCTAGTTTAATACAGCAGACAGCAGTGGTAATACCTAATTTAGAATGAAAAGGATGGCTCTCGTATTTGCTTTAAGAGAAATTGACATCTCACGTGTTATTATAGGCATGTCAGCCAGTGAGCCAGTGCTCTCGGTTATGGTCTTATCCCCAAACTCCTTTTTGTAGATAGACAACAGGTACGTGATCCTGTAATCTAACCTCACGCTCAGGATAAACTACACAGGAAAGGAAAGGAAAAGGGCACAAAAATAAAGTCATTCACTTATGAGATACACAAAAATGTTAAACAATATCATATGTATCCAGAAAGTGGTGCTTACTTGTAGAATCTCGATGATCTTTAGCTTGGTGTCCATCACCATGACATCCTCATTGTCCGGCAGGAAGTGTCCTTTGCCATATCGCAGAGAGGGAGGGGTGTCAGGGAGGCTGTGCGGGACACCTCGACTCATTACCATCTGAGTCATCATTTCTCCAACGCCATGGATTGTCCGTAGGACATTATTGCCTAAAGAAAACATTTGTCTTTACATATTTTGCTTTGGGCATGCAAATGTGTGTGCGCAAGTGTAGGAGGACTATTTTTATAAAGTTGTATACCAAGCGGTTGAAAGTTTGACTATGTGTGTCATGAAAGCTAAAACAAATGCCCCAAGGACATCAAATGCCAGTTGGTCTAGAACATTACCTCTTTCAGTCCATTAAATTTAACCACCCTTTTTATTCACCGCTTTGTCAACTTTTACGGACAAAAAAAGTTTTGTCAATGTTCTAGCAGTCTGTTGTGTATCATTTCCACGAATGGATCAGTCCTCTCTGTCTCTGAGCTACAGTAAGTCATCTCTATGCTCATATCGATGTGTCTCTATTTCTGTAACTCCATATTTTGGTTCCACTGATACCTAAGCTTCTTAATCTGATCTCCTGTTCTCTTCTCTCTATGCTAGCTCCCCATTTCCAACACAGCCAAATTAAGCACCCTGAAGCACTAGTGCAGTGTCTTACATATATTTTATTTTAATTACGGACCTTCCTCTGCTCTGTTGAATTATCTCACTCTTCAAATAGGGACACAACAAAACACAATTTAACTTGTTACTTCCTGTGTGTTTTATATCTACTGTTTAAAGTGTAAATTGTAGTTTTATCTGCATTTTAGCATTTTATCTGCGTAACTGCACTGACCAGCCTCTGGACTCTTGTTTAGTTTGTTCATCAAGGTGAGTGAGTGCTGGACAATATCCAAAATGGCCAGCAGGGTGCGTGTTAGTCGCAGCAGCTCACTAAAGCTGTAGAAGCCAAAGTAAACCAGGTTACGAGCCAGATTCACCACCTGAAGGAGAGATGTGAATCAAGTACATCATGATATGAAAAGTGACAAATTTAAACACAAAAATATGTGCATCTTAAACTTTGTGAGAAATTGTGTAGGAAAGTTCATTCATTCATTCGTTCATTCGTTCATTTTCTACCACTTATCCAGGACACGGTTGGGCAAGGAGCAGGAGCCAATTCATGGATTAAAGTAGTTTTAAAAAGTGCACTATGCTGAGTGTATTTTACCTCGAGTGTCAGTTCATTCTTGTCTTTATCCCCAAATGGAAAATGTTGGCTGACCACATCTTTCAGGTATTCTTCCACAAACTCCATCGTAGGTGCAAACTTCCTCTTCATCTCCTCTCTTGAGCTGTCCGTGGACTCATACTCAAAACTGTATGAACAAACAACACCCATATGTATGAGGCAATTCTAAAGGTACCACACACGGTGAATCACGCAAATACTCGACGCTCACTCATGGATGGTGATCTTGGAAGGGATCTCAGTCCAGAGGCGAGCATAGCGTACGGGCACCACAGCTTCCTGTGGGTCCCGGTCCACATGCATATGCAGCATGAGACGGCAAAAGGAGGCTCTGAGGTTGTAGGACAAGCAGTCGTCAAACATGCAACGAAGGATCAGATCCACGGGTAACTGGCAGGAGATCTGATTTATGGCTAGGTACTGACGGTCCAGGCACATTTTAGCAAACAGGTTCAGCTGATACCTGCAGAGGAGGTAAAGAACATACAAAGAGAAGAAAAACTGAAGAACATAGGCTAAACATTTGGTTTGGTGAAGATGTAAAGGTAAGCATGCTACTGTCACCTGTAGTAGGTGATGATGTCTACATCCATTTTGTGGTTGCCCTTAGCATCCTGGGCCAGGTGGCGGATGGATTTGCCGTGAGGCTCCTTATGGCTATCTATCCAGTAGAGCCAAACCTCCTCTTCCTCCACCTCCTCCTGTAGCAAAGAGGTTTCCAGGGTGTTCTCAGTGTTAGAGATTAGTCTATGGGTTGAGGAAAAAGGACAACGGAGAGAGTGTAACATATTGCTGTTATAAGGTAAAATATACACAAAAAATATAGACCTGCTACTGGAAATATCTATTTCACAAGCGTCACAGTGGCGGAAACAACCATCTCACATCCACCGGAGAATATATGCATGTTAAAACATGTTTTAAAAATAAACGTGTGAGATGTGACAGGAGCAGCCAGATATAGATACTACAGGCTGTGACTCACTTGGTCTGGATGAGGATATCTGCATTGGTGGGGTTCAGCATAAATTTACAGATAAGCTCCTGTGTGACAGGAATGGCAGTCTTGTTGGACACACAGAGATCAGAGAGATAATCCAAGAATCTGGAAAGCAGATTAGACATTTAAAGTGGGTGGATATACTAAAAACAATACCTTTAACATATACTCATTATTGATTCCAACACAACACCCTGTAATCAAACAATCTGTAAAAGTCATCAGACGTATAACTACTACTTTCATTGCACAATGTCAGGATTATTCAGCATTTTCTTTCATTAAACCATCCCCTGGGGTCTTTAGGGAGTGGTATGTGTCTGACCTGGGCTCTCGGTTGCGTCTCAGCAGGCTGACAAATGTCTCAATCTCTCTGGCTGTGATGTGTTTTTCCAACAGCTTACGATTGTTGTGCAGGAGGGCAGTGATTGTGTCCTCAGCCAGGATCTCATAGCCAATCTGAGACTGCATGATTGAAAACTTTTTGGCTATATATTCCTATAACGAGAAAGATATGGTTTAAAACGCCTCTGTTGCACATGGTAGAGAAGAAGCGATAAGTCAGTGTAAGTAACGCAGACAAATACAATGTGCTGAATCACTGCAATTATTTTGTGTTTGTTTAACAATTATCCGGGGAGAACCTGCAGAACAAGTCAACTTTTTTTAAACCTGATTCCCACAGTCACACCTGAGGGCTGCTTGTCACTTACATTCAGCCTGTTAGCTGACGAGAAGTTAAACAGGTGCTATTTGTGCTTGTTTTCATAAATCAGTGAATGAATAGTAAATGATTACCCCTCTATTCAAAGTCTAACAGTTAAAACCTTTAAAAGCCCAATGAGGCTATGCAAATACTTAGCTCGCTTAATGTGCACAAAAAATGACAAATGGTATTTGACTATAATACATTAGTCATACAAAGTATATATAATTTATTAAATCTCCCTATACAACTTTGATTTAGCGTAGGCCTTTTCACAGGAGACATTTTTGGCTTATTAGGGCCATTGAAATGTCCAAGTAGACAATGAACAAAACCCGCTAAATCAACCATCACTGATTATGCTACTAAATCTGTGGTTTTTACATTGTAAGCTGTCAAAATGCCTTGAGTGAAAACTCCAAACGAGTGACTGTTGACCTGCTTTACTGTTGTAATTACTGTTAGATAAATAAATCGATAAATAACTCTGGTATACACAAGCTTTCTAAATGTAGCATAATAATGTAGCTAGCTAGCAAACAGTTAGCATTAACCCCTAATTGTACCTGACCAATAACGACTGAAAGAGTATTACAATTGAGTACTGAGTTTGTTCCCCATAAATGTAAGAGAAACTACACTGTGAGTTCACTTTCATTATTAAACTTGTTGTGAACATGTTCTGTTGATCCACTTATTTATTAAAGCCTGTTTTAGCACCAGCTAACTCAGAGTCTCGATTAGCCATAGCATTACAGCAGCTGTGATCCCTGCATAGATTTACCACATCAGTCTGGTAGAATCTATATACTTACAAGCCACCTCTCTCTCTCCCTTTACTACGCTGCATCCTGCTGATAATGACCATATTAATGAGCCTGCCCCGAACACTCAGTGTTAGACTTGTGTAGAAAACATGCCTGGTTCTTGCGATAGTCCTGTTGGGAATGTCGCAGCACCCTGTAGCAGAGTCTCAACATGTATTTGAAGTGAGCATATCGCTGGTCTCCCAAATCCTCCAGCCTCAGCATCGGACCATCACCCTGATCGGTAAACGGTGCCTTCAGGATACCAAAGATCTGGAGCGACAGAAACCAGGACACAATAATGAAGATCTACACTCTGCAGCCTTGTGAATACACTTCATGAGGCTAATAGTGTGACATATCGCACATATCAAAATCTAAAACTACAATTAAGGTTCCCTCTGATCATTATTGTCAAACGTTCTCTGGAACGCTGAAATCTGCATCAAGTGTGAATAAGACAGGAAGGTGTGTGTGAGAGTGTGTGTTGAGCATTAACCTGAGCGAGGATGTTCTGTTCCCTCATGAGTTTCTGCCTCTCTCTGTTGGGCGTAGAGGTGACCACAGATAAAACATCCTGGCCATTGTTTGGTACCACACACACAAAGAAAACCAGGTCCTCCAGGAGCTTAGTCACAAACCTGAAATATGTATTGGGACAATAAATTGACATGTAAAATAATTATACGTCACTGTCTGACCTGCGTCTGTCTTTATACCTCCTCTCGTTCTGAGCGATGTTGCCGTACTGGAGCTTTCTCACAGTCGACTCCAAAACCTTGCTGGCATCATTGGCGAAGTCCAAGTCTCTGACCTCAGACAGGGGAACGGACACAATGGCAAAAGCCTCTTTGTCCTCTTTGGTGGGACAGGTGCCGATCTGTCGCAACAGTCCAAACAAATAATTTCCAAATAATGCATTTGCCAGTTTACTTGTACATTGGCTTCAGATTCAGTTTTCGTGGCATTTGTTGTGAGTGGAGACCTTCAACATAACTGGTCGCTCCTCTTCTGCATCAATGGGGACGTTGGTGCTCGTCACCCAGGTGTTGGTGCACAGGTGCCGAAGCCTCACATATGAGTTTCTAATGAAGAATGAAACAAATATTTTAAAACAAACACAATGTGCAGTTGATATGATCACTATGAACCAGACGAATTACCATCAAATCTGATACAGACAGAGAAGTTCATGTTCATTCACACATGTATTCCAAACAAAAATGCCCTTACTAATGGCGCAAAACGTTGAACTGTGCTTTGATTTGTGGACTGCAAATTGCCCCCTACGGTTACCAACACAGCAGCTGCAGCGTGTTATTGTTAGTGTTGCCCCCGTGTGAGTCACTGACCTGGGCACGAGACAGTCGGCCCGCTGCAGAGTAGTGGCATCTAGCTCAAACAGAGAGGCGATGTCGTTCCCGTGGGGAACTGAAACCAGGGTGAAAGCAATCTTCTCTGCTGCTTGATGTTTTCTCTTGGAGAACACAGAATCTGTCTCATTCTGCAGAGCGCACACACACAACACACGCACAGACACACACACACACACACACACACAGTAGAAAATAGATGATGTAGTGTAGCGATTAACTCGACTTTAATCGAGTCTTTCCGACATGTTTATGCTCAGGTTGACGTACCTTTCCACAAATGTTTCCTTTAATACTGACATGCAAACTATTACAAAGAGCAAACTGATCTTAGCCAAACTAGAGTGTCACAGATTTTAGACTAATGAGATATCAAATTACACACAGAAATGGTGCCAGAGAGCCGTGACTTCTCTGTGTGTTGTGTCAGACACTGCTGTACGTGGGCTGGTAGAGTTTGCGAACTGCAGATGCATCCGATGACGGCGAGGGTTAATTTCTCCCACTGTTCCCTGCATGTCAATGGGATTGTCCCCAGAGCTGCCTCCATGCCTCAGCTTCTCTGTCCTCCCACTCCCTCCCCTCCTCCTTCCCATCCCCGCCGCTGGTGACTCACCCCACCAGCTTAACACAGGCAAGTAGAGCAGAGCAGACAGCACGTCTGCCTCCCCGCCATCCCCTCTTGCAGGGCACCCCCACACCCAGATGTTATGTAAGGAGCCCCCTGTGTGTCTGAAATTCAGCATGTGCATAAGAAAGTGTGAGGCGGAGAGAGTTGGTGTGTGTTCCCAGCATTGCCAGAATACAAATGTGCAAGGCAGCAATGAGCTGAGAGAAATGTCTAGATATAGATTCGGAGTTTGGCAAAGTGTGTGCGTGTCTGTGAGTGCATGTGTGTGTGCATACTTTGTGAGTGTGAGAGAACTGATTGTATTGCATAACCAAAGGATCAGGAGACAGAGAAGGTCCTAGAATCTAACCAGAAATGTATAACTGCTGAGATAATCACTCTTTCCTCTGTATCCCCCCCCTCCTGTTCACTGACTAGTTTTATCTTTAGCTTTATCTGTCTGACTCATTCATGGTGTAAAATGCTTCACTGATGCGCTGATTTGCAAATACAAGGTTTGTACAGCAGATCATGTACAAATCTGTCACCAGCAACTAGTAAGTTTGTCAGTTTGCAGCTAAATGTGCTCGTCTGACTGACTCACCTCTCCTTTGGACACCACCGTGTTCTCTTTGAATTCAGGGTTCACCTGTAGAGATATTGAGCGATCATAAATCTCAGATCTAGAAATCATCGCCTCATTATCATCCCCGTCAACCAAATCCATACTACTCAACAGCAGGAGCCGTGTAACAGGGCCCATATCAATGGGAACACTGCCACCTACAGCACATCACCTATAATCCCATTACATCTGTGCTCATTCAAACACTGGATTGCAGTTGGAAATGAAAGGAACTCTAAGTATGAAAGCGTTATACCACAATGAGAAGCACTTACAACATTAAACAAGTGAATACAGAAGCGCTGACATAAGCTGATGAGTAAAACTGACCTCAGCTGCAAGATAATTCCCAGTGGCGAGGTGTTTAAAACGGAAAAGACTGTTCCACTGGCCAGCTCCGCCTCTGCAGGGGTCATAGTGCACAACCTGCCATGGGAAGACAAAATAATAAATAATACACTTTGAATGCACCAAGTTGTGCACACGTAGAATCAAATTGTGTTTTATTCCCAATCATAACCCAGTAGGACTTTTTTAGTTTATGCCTTACTAGGTTATACAATGCTGAATACACAAAAAGAGAGGTCTGGGGGAAAAAAAACAGTGAAAGGATGGTTTCGGTTGAATGTCAGAATCATACAGCCAGGAAATGACGACACAGGTCATCATTTTAAGCTTTTGGTGCACTGACGTCTGTTTAACTATCACTGCCGTGTCAGAATGACAGTCATCTTGTGTGGTTTTGTTATTCTGGCACAGCAACGTGGCAGTAACTGATACGTAAAGTACATTCTGGCACAAACAGCAGAAGAACAAGAGGAACTTCACTCAACTACTTCACTCAACTGCAAGCTGATAAAAGGGAACACAGTACAATAGACCGCCAATAGAAAATGACACAATGTGTTAGATCAAAGGAGAAGTTATGGCCTACATTTTCTGAACATATATCATTAATTACGGGAAAAGTGTTGATCTTAAAAATATATCATGTTGATTTAACTTAGCTGCTACATGATGGCTTGTTGTACTGAGGGGACACCACATACATTTCATTTTAACCCTGACCAGAGTCAATGATGATTTAAAAAACAATTATTATAGTTATTATGAGAGTTATTATTATTATTATTATTCCATTGTGAGTTTTACCTCGACCTCCCAGAGAGCCTTGGAGCTGGTGGCAGAGGTGGCAGACTGCCTCAGCGTGGTCCTGAGAAACACATACTGCAGCTTCTTGTACTCATCACAGGTGAGAAACTTCTCCTGCTCTGCATGAAACAGCCTCACCACATCTCCCTGACAGAAGACATACACAAAACATCTGCATGACATCTGCATATTGGTTTGCTGCTGTGAATACATGCACACTTTACATGCAATTCAGCCGAAGCACAGACTGAGAAAAAGACAAAACAAAATACCCCCTTAAGAATATCCTCCTTGTAGTCGCTGAACTTCATGAACAAAGTGACTTTCCAGCTGGTGTTGCAGTTGACAGCATTAACCTACAGCATTAGGGAAGAGTATACGTGTCAAACACAAAATGAAATCAAGATGTTTGTCATGCACAAGTCACATGCTGAAATCCTTGAAAAAAACACTTTGGTGATTTTCAAATGAACTCTGTCTGTCTAACTCGATAGATGCATAAACTGACAGAGAGTGCACACATTCAAGAAAAATAAATAAACAAAGAAAACATAAACAAACCTCTTTGCAGCCAAGGTTGTCTAGCAGCTCAATGTTACTGGCATGAAGAGGCTGCCCCGCGTTCACTGGCATCAGCACCACCTTGTCTCCGACCACAACCTTGAACCAAATTAGAGACAGTTACATTGCAGCAGAGATCGCAGTTTTGTCAACTTCCTGCAGAGTCCAGATGGGTTAAGGAGAAAGTAAGAGTGTATCACATGCAAGACGTTTGGCCCGGGTCTGCAAACATCCACCTTTTAAAACAAGGGCACGATGTGTGGCAGCAAAAGGCTAAGATTTGCATAAGAGACTGGTTGAGCCATGGTGACTAATAAAGTACACTACCTTTCATAAAACATGCCCAGTCTAGTTATAGCAAAAAATTATAACCAACTGCACACAGTGCCACATTGAGCAGCCGTACACAAGCATACTGTGCCTTTTGATGTGTGCATATCATCACATTTATTCCAATTCTGCGGTGGAATAAAACATTTTAACTAGAGAGACAGTAGCAACTAACTAATATTTTTTACGGTCAACTTGAAAATCTACATGCAAATGGAACGGCCAGTGGATCCATGCGTTTATATGATGTTACGTGTCTGACCTGATAATGCACAAACACCATGCACAATCAAGAGCAATACCTTTAACCATAGGATGCTAAAGCCAGAGAGGAAGGACAAAATCAGAAATGTTACTGGAACAGGACAAACAATGTCAGGGTACTGTACAGTATTCTATACAATCTGGTAAGAGTAAGGTGGAGGATGGAGGGAAGCCTACATTATCGCCTTCGCTGCGGAGCTTCCAGAAGGGCTGAATGTAGAACCAGGAGCCCTCGTTCCCAGCTGGGTCCAGTGAAACCCGCATGGCATTTTTCTCCAACAGAGCGGGGAGACGCTTGTTCACCGTCAGGTATTTATTACTCTTAATGTGCAGGAGCTAAAACAGGAGATTCAGAGTGGTAAGACAGGCATAGGTCAAATATTGTCCTAAATCAGGGGCCAAAAGGTCAGCTAAATGTTATTGTATTTCAGGCTATTAAACAATTTTATTGGATTTAGTGAATTAAAAGTATGATATTTTCCTCTGATATGCAGTTGCGTGTGAGTAAGTGTTGTTAAAAAAATAACTCAGCTTGTAGTAAAAAAAAATCCAATTGTAACGTTTTTAATTATGCAAAACATTTAATGGTGCCATTTAACAAACAAGGGGCAAATTATACCCTGCCGACAAACGTCTTCAATGTCTTACAATAGGACATATATAGTGAAGCAGCACAGTGGTGCGGACTGCCTTAAGCACATTTTCCTACAATGTGATGCTTCTTACATTTGAATCCGTAATAGATGAGTGAAACCACATACTATAGTTGTTTCTAGAGTTTCTGCCTGAGGCAGAAACATTTGTTCTGTGTAAAAACAAAAACAAAACCAAAGCTCTGGACAAGGGGACAGTCTGACAACACCGGTGTTTGCTGAGCAGATGGGCTATACCTGGATGACATTACTGTATTTGACAACCTCTCCGAGGAGCTTCCTGTTCTCTGACTCATTCTGCTTCTGCTCCAGTTCTGCTGCATGCTAAATAATGAAAGGAGGAATTTGTTAAGATATTTTGATTGCAAATGAAAGTGGAGATCTAGATGCAGATTGTGATAAAATGATCTACCTGTAATTTCTTGAACAGATCTCCCTGTGTGTTGTTATTCCCTTGTTTTCCTTGTTTTGCCTTCCAGAACTGCTTCTGGGCTGAATATCTGTTCATGGGACACACCTTGAAAAGGCAGTCTGCAATGGACAAGATGCATTCAGGCATAGAGAGATCACTGTCAGGTTAAGTTCCACCCAAGGGTCTTACTGTAATGTGGTAAAACTTCATTGTTGAGGTTAGTTTTATTTACCCACCGGGGGCCTGTAGAGTCATTAAAGTCGTAAGAGCTTGGTGAAAAATCTCAATGTTTTGTTAAATAACACAGAAGGCAAAGAATCCGGTCAGTCTTGACTCATGTGTGTTTGAGTGTGTGCACGTGTGCATTTGTTTGCTCTTGAATTAGCGTTGCTAGTGCGCTCCTACGTACCTCTGAACTTCTTCGGTGGGTTTGCCAGGTCTCCAGCATCAGGCTGGACCACGCATCTGTCATCGACAAGCCTGTAGGGCAAAACAAAAAAACTGAGTAACTGTAACCTATCTACTCTATCGATCTATCTGGTGCAGTCTTCCTGTGCTGCCGTTTTTACCTGGGTTTCCGTATTGTTATATCCAGATCTTATGTAAACAGTAAAATTCATATGCTATGTTTTTCTGTAGCTCAATTACGGTATCTCATCCAATGGCACAGACTGTGTACAAAACAGCAGATGAACAGTTCGACTGGTCATCTCAATGCACAGTTCAAAATCACATTTGGGTGATAGTTGACTGGCCACCTGCAGGATGAAAAGCCCAGTGGGCAACACAAGCAGCTCTGTCCAGCATCATATTTAAATCCGCGGAGCTCTCTTTATATCATGATGGATGCTCTGCACACTTCTGGATGAGCCTCATCTAATTGAATGCCCCTTTAATCTCTGTCTGCTTCCAAGACAAGTAGAGGGAGATCTGCTCACCCCCCGCCCCCCGAACCACAGCCATGACAGCCTACTCCATATTTTTAAATGACACTGAACTCTCTGTTCTTTTCACATCAAGCAAAACTGGATCGTTAAGACATATATTAAATATTGCATGTGTGCGAAAATTGTAAAACTAGGCTCTTAGAATCTCAATTATTTCAGCTGACTTTAGGTTCACAGAGCAGGCGCAGCGTGCAGCGAGCTGCTGCCACCAGAGGAAACCATGTGGTTTCTGTGCAGGGTTGATTAGAGTGAGTGAGTATGAACGCCGTCATCCACTGAACAACTGCCTTGGTACATTGTAGCCATTTATCTGACTTGTTTTCTGACAGGGACTGAAACCTGAAAAGAGGACTGTTACAATGACAGAGGTAATGATGATCTGTATGCAAAGTAGCTGCTTTAGGTCACGACAGATGACAGGTCTCCATTACTGTTACATCACTTACAACAATGAGTGCTTTCAATTATTTTTATGTTACTGATGATTGTACAAAGCCATTTCTAAATAATAATGGCACCATCTGATTTTGGCTTGATTCTTTTGCTTTCACTTTCACAGATCTACCTGCCACCACATATGATATGTAATGTGAAAAGTTGACCCTAACTTTCACAATACAGATGAAGTCTGCCGTCAAGCAAGTAAAACAGGAAGTGGATAGCACTGGCACCAGGGAAAGACTGGCTAAGATAGTGGAGACGACATTCAGTAATACAAATGCGGAAGATAAGGGGTCCATGTGACAGGGGAGAACAGGAAGGTAAAAAAAGGAGACCGGTAAAACAAGAGTGAGCCTTGGATAGGTATTTACTCATTAACTAAGCCCAGTCCCACATGCAGGCTACACTGAGACAGCCAGCTGGAAGACTTTTTTTAATGGTCCAATACCCACCAATGCAGGATTTGACCTGCTAGTCCCAATTGCCAGTGATTCAAACAGCCTGTCCCTACTTCATTCTTCATTCATGTGAGAAAAGTCTTGAAACAGAGCTAATAATAAATGAACCTTATATTAAAGCTGCCCTGTATGTGACGTTGAAGACTTTCTATTTTATCTTGAAGCAACTTTAGTCCTCCTTCAGGAAATCTGTTTAGTTCAGGTCAGGACCTGGCTCCGTCCGACCACACCATGTCAGATGAAGCACGTTTCGGATAATCTGCTGTAAATGGACATCGAAGTCAATGGCTACGTTTGATTAATGTGTGGAAACCCAGTTTTCTGAAAGACAATGGTCACAGTGTTTTCTTTTGTGTTGTTTGGTGTTTAGTGTCAGGATGCTTGCAGCTTTACTATCACAGATAAATGCAACTTGAACGTGCTGAAATAGAGTCTATGTCACCGGCTATGAATTTCTACACTACAGACTCCATCCCATTCCCTTTATCCAATATGAACCAAATGCCAAGAAGCACAAGCGCATCCATTCATCCCATCCAATGAAGAGAAACATAATACAATGCCCAATTCCTCTAATTCATATAAACCTGCCAGGGCCTTACCTCAGCTAAGCCATTTCCTATTTAGGCCACTGCACTTGATCAATGTCTCAAACACAGGGATGTGTATTACTTCCTCTTACTCTGTATCAAAGTTATATCTAAATGAGAAACAATGTGGTCCAGCAGGAAACAAGAAGTGCTAAATGACTAAACAGGAAGTCTTTCTGGAAAAGCCCTTTAACCTCATACATAATTAATCTCCCGTCTGCAGAGGGCTTCAAACACAGAGGTGCCTGACACTCACAGTGAATGCACGAGTTTTCTGTGTAACTGAGTTAAACATGAACCAAAGATAATTCTCCCCGGGCCGGACACAGAAAAGCTAATTATAGCTCCACTGTTTGTGCGGCGTGGTGGGGACCGACAACAACACAGAAACATGGACAGTGTGTAATGAGGAGCGTCGCGGCTCATACGTTTCAGTGCAGAAACGCAGGGTAGTTTAAACAGAACCTCAGAGAGAGGTGTTTATGAACGTTTGCGAAAAAGATTTTACAAACACTGACTGTTGATGCAAGATTAAACCTGCTGACAAAGCACTATTCAAACAGTCATACACTTCCACGTTAAACATAACCTGTGATAGAGTGTTCTCGGCAAAACGACATACCCTCCTGATAACCAAAAAAAACCCCAAAAAAACAGGAAATCGCAATATCTAAAAGGTCAAGACCACATGACCTTTATTTTGTTTTCTATGGTTGCCAGGCTTTCCAGTGTTTACAGTATAAGGTGTGTGAGAAACTCAAAGATTCATTGTTATCCTATGCAAACATGGGCAAGGGTAGCCTTGTGTAGATGAAGTAACACTGTGCTCCACAGCAGCCTCCCTGAGCCTGGAGGAGGTTCCTGCAGGCTCTTTGCTTTGGATACCGTGTTGTGTGGACCTTGGTGAGCTGTGCCCCTGTCAAACTGTGTCAGATTGTGAAATCTGATAGGAATTGCACTACTCATTCAGAGCAACAGGAGGTGTGAACAACTGACAGTGGGAGCCTTTGATTTTTTCGTCTGCACCTGTATCTGCTCTTTACATATGCATTGGTACAAACTTTTCCAGTACAGGGAGTTTTTCAGTATTTAACAAAATAATGGTCTGGCTCTGTGTTTCCTACTGCAAATAGAAAGTCAGGAACGTTGCTGCATACAACCAGGCTGTAAGTCGAGGTACTTCAGCTGCTGCACACACGACTACTCCTGATAATTATAGGTTTCACAGCACATATAAATACATTAATTACTGCAAGCACCTGCGTGATGTCACCTCTTGTAGGAGGTATTTAAAGCCAAGACAATGCCCATGAGAGAGAGTAAGAAACAGCAATGGAGGAAAAGGGAGAGGAGGTGGGTGGGGCTGGCTCATTCCCCACACCCAGTAGATCTTTTCCACACTCGTCCTGGTAGCCTTGGAGGTCAGAGTTCACCTGGTGCGACCAAAGTATGTCACCTTGCACTGGAGAAACGACTGCCTGACATACTGTTTCCTGATTATGTTTTTTGCAGTGCGTGGAAAATGACACATTGACAAGTAGTTTCCATCACACCTACACAAAGCTATGCATGTGACATACACCGTCAGCTGATTGGCTCACTGCATGCATGACACATTTCAACAAAAAGGAGATGACACTGGTGCCCAAACTCATTTAGTTTGCAACGTGAAGACTTGTATAAATGCAAATCCTCATTTACACTGATCAAAAAGATTTTCTAGACCAATTTTACCTGATCTGACAAGATATTTTTTCCCTCTATAGCCAATGACAGGGCCCCCGGGTTATCCAGCATAGATATATATATCAGGCGCCTAGTGGCTAAAGTCGGCAGCAAACTTATGATTTAAAGCAAATCACTCTCTCTGGATTTAACATCTGGTTTGTGCATCACCAGAACTTAACCCATTATACTATATTATATAATATGGAAAACCACATGGGCTTTTAAGTATGTTACACTCTCTGTACAGATGTGGCATACATCTGTATACACCTGTGGTGTTTTGAGGGGACAGGACACCTACAGTGCAGACTCAGCAAACTGTATATATCATGATCATATCATGTGGTATGATCTACACTCTAACCTATGTATCCGAGTGAGATCCACTTGTTGCCTTCAGCTCTGACTGACTACCTGGGCCACACGCTGATTTGCATTCCTGTTCCATTTGCGTGAACGTGAACGGTTTCCTGAGAGGGCACCGCCACCACCACCACTGTGCGCTGACAGGCCTTGCCCACAAGTCCAACCCCAACTTCTACACTGATCCCTGATCACACTGGAATAAAAGTGGCAACTCGTGCCAGACGTGAAGTGGATGAGTGGTTGAAGTAGAGAACAGACGTAAGCACTGAACAATCTGGTCTGCAGGAGCAGCAGCAACATACCCCAAAGTACTGATGAAGCCATTCACCGAGCCTTCCGCGTAGAGAGACACTATGTCTCCGATGTGGAGGAAACTGGATCTGTGCTCTGACATGTTTCCACCCGCGATCGTCTCCGTTTAAGATCTGACCAGGTTTCCCATTTGTACACGAGGGGCACTTCCCCTCGGCTGAAGTGATCCACGCGTTACAGCGCCTCCAGTTCAGCAGCAGTCCACAGATCCACCTTCATTACCCCCTCTCCCTGGCTTTTCAACAAGTCCACACCGGAGCAGGCGAAAGTGCAAAACAAGCAAAAACAACAACAAACGGCTGCTGGCGACGTTTGGGGAAATGGCCTGCTTTTTATTCAACTTCTTCCTGAATGTCACACAGAGCCGAGGCTGCTCCTCTTCACATCTACTTGAGGGGGAGGAGACTGCTGCTGTCAGGGCTGTGAGCGAATTCCGCTCAATGACATGTTTTTGTTTTTATTCAGAGCAGCTCTCTCAAACTGCACTTCACTGGAAACCATAGGAAAAACCACCACCACGTCCCCGTGTCTGCAGGGGAAACAGCTGGTCAATGCAGAGCTCCTCACACGGTCTAACCAATGGATTACAATAAACCAGGACAACTTGCTTCTATTGTAATAATGCAGGAGAAGACTTATCAGTGTGGACACGAAAACATGTACACACACAACAAACAAGTCTCCACTGTGAAAATAACACTCAGTTCTGTGTGTGTGTGTGTGTGTGTGTGTGTGTTTGAGAATTAATTGCAGGTCGTTCCTGAATTACTTGTATTGTTATTGTACAATAAAGTCACCGAAGAAAATATGTTTTGCAATATGTTGCAAATTTCAAAAAGAAAATGACCTGGATTGTTCTGTAAAGCGAGATGAGTTGTTAACAATTTAACAATAACAACTTTTGAAATGCAGCACTAGATTATTTTCATATTGTTGTTTTTGTACTTACTTACATCGTAAGTAAAAAAAATATTTACGTAATACACAGCAGAAGTTGGTCTTAATGAGTGAAACACTGACTGGGTAAATACAGGGAAGGGCAGTGTCGACATTTTAATGTGTTACCTACAATAAGACACCAGAGGTCGTACTCACACTCACCTGTGAGCGTCACAAAGACAAGGCCGTTATTTGACCTATATCGCCCTCTAGTGTTCAATATACTGAACAACCAGGTAGTGAGGCGGTCTTCTGAGGTTTGCCTGTGTGTTAAATACAAACAAATGGACCACGAAAGGTCATATACACTTCAGGATACTCTGACCTGAATGACTGACACATGAGACACTCATACTTCACCATTTTATGCCCCTTAATAATTCTACTTACTACATTTTTAAGACAAATATTGTACTTCTTATTCCGCTATACTATAGTGTTTTTATGCTGTGGCATTATTACTTTAATAGATGGAGAGTTTTTCCTTGCATAGCCTTCAAAAACACACAACTTTATTAGTACTGTAAATTGTCCACAACCTGGCCTCAAACCGAATATTTCACAATGTCAATCCAAATGTTGACAAATGGAATCGGCTAATATGCATGGTGATATATTCCATATAAACATTACATGTTTTCTCATACAGACAGACAGACAGTCAGACAGACAGACAGAACAGCCTGTGTTGTCTGTGTGGTGAACTACAGAGACAGAAAAAAAGCAGCTTTCCCCCACAATGTAACAAATAAAGCTTTGTTTTTCTGTTTTCAGTGTTGGCAGCTAAATACGTCACACAAAAACGTACACTGCACAACGTTCATGTTAGTGGTTCTTATTGTTGATGCCTGTTTGTTTGTTTGTTTGTTTGTTGTTTTTTTGGTGTTGTGGTTGTGTTTTGTCATCTTCTTAAAGCCAAGCCAGCGAGGCACGTTGAAAATGAAACTGAAAGGAAGGGAGTGCGTGCGCGCGTCCGGGTGTGTGCGTGTGAGTGAGAGAGAGTGAGAATGAGAGAGAGAGAGCAGTGACGCGCAGTCGCACCGCTCCACCACCACCATGCTCCCTCCCTCCCTCCCTGTGTCCCTCCACATACACACACACACACACACACCGCTCGGACCTGTTTCCCGGTCAGCTGCACTCTTCACCTGTCTCTCTCTGTTAGGACAGCGTCTCAGCGGCGGACAGACAGACACTTTGTCCCTCTGTGTCTCTGAGCGACCACCACCGGTCAGATGTAAGTAAACCAGACTTCTGAAACTTTAATGTCCCTTTTTGTTTTGAGGTTTTCGCTGTGACGCTCGTGACAATGTTGTCAACGTGTAGTTTCCTGCTCGTTGACTAAACGCTGAAATGATCGTGTAACATGGTTGAATATGAGGACAGTGTAATAATAGATAATATAATAGGTCATAGTAATAGATCATCATATAATAGATCGTATAGTATCTATAACATCCATAGGGGATGCTGATGATGACGGTCAGTATCACACACACACACACACTACTGTCTCACAACATTGTCCTGTCCTTACACTTACACAGGCAAACACTGGTCCATGTTATACAGGTTTATTGTGAGTCATATTGTTACCCACTGACCATGACATATGAGTCCATGGACGTACAATCATATTTACACTGTATATTCCTAAGACTTCTCCTCTGACAATTGGCCATTTTCAGACCATTCTGATCAAATCCCCCTTCAGAAGATTAGGAGTCTGTGTCCAGGCCACTTTAGTTTGCTTGTGTGTAATGACGGATTTCTACTTTTCTCCCAGAGGCTTGGGAAGCGAACGGTGTGAACAGTGTTGGAATGCAACAGGATTATCATCTGACCTTAACTCAGAGGAGGTGAACCGACCGCACCATTAGATCACACGTTTCTCTGATCTTCTGTGCACTACAATGCCTTTGGGGTTACGATGTCTACGCTGAAACACATTATTCTGCAGGACAAAGACGAGGACATTGAAAAGAAGCTGGACTGGAGCTACATCGAATGGGCCGAAAATGAGGTGGCCACCACAGGTGTGGCAAACGCACAGACACAAACGGAGCGGGGGACATTTGAGCACAAGGAGAGTCAGACCAGCCATCCGGTCATAATGCACATAGATCTCACACGGACACACTCCAAGATGAGACATCCCTTTCTGTTGGACAGTGACAGTCTGGTAGCACCTTTGTTCCCGTTTGACCGCCAGGCTCCTGGACGCATCTCCACATCACCCACTTTGAGGAGGATAAGGAGCACCCGGCGTCCTCTGATGGATTCTCCGGATGCTGCGAGGTTGGGGAGCACACAGGAGGAGCCTTCCTCTGCGAGCACGCCGTCGTCCATATGCACACGAGTCAAGTCTCCTCTTGCAGCAGGCGTCCTCTCCGATGACGAGATCAGTAACTATCATCAGGACCAGTTGTCCCCTGGCCGACAGAGAACCAAATCACAAAGATTAAAAACATTCGACAATGGCATCACTTCCACGACGCAAGAATGTCACAGTGCTCATCCTACTCTCACCAAAGATTTTGGATTTCCTGACTGGGAAGTGCAGGTGAGCTTTTGTGCATGGGCTAAATCTTTCTTTCAGCAGAAGCATGCCTGCATAATAAAAAAAGGCCAGAGTCCAGCATAATTCATTTGTTTCCCTGATCATCATCCAAATGTCAAGATAAGACCACAAGTCATGTGCTGCGGTCCTGGTGTGAATTTGTATCCAAGGCCCATAAATTGAATGGTTACACATTCCTTCCTTGTGGAAATTTTCTCTCCCTCATTCTGCGTTGCCTCCTGTGGCGGTCACTCACAATGCGCGCTTTTGACAGCAAATGAATCAGCAGTTACATGCACTGACAGCTCTGACCAAGCCCACTGCCTGGAGAGCCCTGGGAAGTGTTCTCCTCGGGCCCCCATTCACCACACTCAGCAGTCACCCAATAATGGAGGGGTCAGTGAGCGATGGGAAAAGATAATGGGGAGATCTATTCAGCAGCTCGTGGTATTCAAGCGAGCACATTCTCAATAGAGTCCTGACATTCTCCTCCGATATCAGAGGCTTTTGAATTCAGGCGGCCACTTAAAGCGCTGATTTAAATTCAACTGTCTTTGAAAGTGATATAGTGGTGGTGGTGTTAGCGGGAGGACTGTACAGTGAGACACTTGTATATGCATGTTAACAGTATAATTACAGCTTGGGGACATATATACGTATTCAAATAAAACAGGGATTGTTTGTATTCCCACCATCGTCGATGTAGTTCTCCACTGACTGCTCCACTTTTTTTTTTTTTGTCTTTGCAGGAGAAAGATCATTGTGATACCAGGTAGGTGTAGCATGGGCTGTTTTGTATGTTGTGTGTGTTTGTGTAACCTGCCAGCATAGCCAAAAACAGCAGGACCTCACTTTCAAGCTTGTAGAAACATGTTTGCATAACACGACTGTAGTAAATATTTCCTGCCCTGCACCTTTTATTTGCATAATGTTCCACTGTCGCTTTTACGTAAAAATCATTCCAACAGCACCAGAATCATCGGCGTTTTTAACATGTCGCTGCAGCGTCGTGAGCGAGCGAGGATGACTGGACCTTTGGTCTGAGGAGCCCCATTGTGCATTCATTGTCATGCATGCCTTTGTTAAGGGAGCATAAACATGGTGGGTTAAGTTTTGAGAGTCCCATGGTTATGTATGGGTGAGACAAACTCTCATTAACGGTGTTTTCCCTTACTGCCACCCACACCCCTCCTAATGGGCTGCAAGGGCTCTTCCCCTCACTGGATAATTAGGCAGCTATTGTCCCAGTAATTACATCCTGGCACTGTGCCTCTCACAGCGACCCGGCCCTTTGAGTCATCGGTTGGGACAGTTTTGTTTCGGAGCATCGTTATTTCTCGTCCTGTGAGGACACAAAGCGTCCGCTTTTACTAGTGCTCTCAGTGGCAGAGAGGCCGACACAGAGAAACCTTTCTGCACGCCCGCAAAGCAACAGGATGTCATTGTGAGGATGCCGTGGACTGAACTGCAAGGAGGCGCTGACCTGGTTTAGAGCAGTGCCTCTCTTACTGTCCCGGCAGCCACGTGTTCCCCCCCAGTGCCCAGGTGCTGCTGCTGCTGCTGGGACTACGAGCTGCTGAACTCACCGTCTGCCCATACATTGATCTGTAGTCGGTTATAATAGTTTACCAGGAAGTGCATGACCACAAAGAGCAGGATCACAGAGTACCAGGTTATTCCGGCTCAGCGACAGACTCTCATCCACTGAGTGTGTCTGCAGGTTGGTCCCATGTGGCCCCGCGTGTGCACACTAATGAGTCTGCTGTGCTGCTTCTGCAAGCAGTTGTATGAGGGGCTTGTCGTGTGCCACAAAAGGAGGAAAGGCTGATTATTCGGTTGAATAAAGTAGGTTTTTATATAGAATAGACTCAGATTAACCAGCAGCTGCACTCTTCCTCATGCGTGCACTTCTGTTCCAGTTTATTTTATTGTCACCATAAACAGGGACACTGGCAGAGAAGCCAGTTTTCCTTATCCCATCCCACCCTGATAATTTTTTATCAGTCAGAGAGTGTGTTGGTCTGCTGTGACCTAATGAGGATGTGAAAATGGATTTTCCCATGTGTTGCAACCATGATTGATAATTTGGTGTTATCGTTTCCTCCTCCTTTTTTTTTCCTTTCTCCCTTTCCCCGTTCAATTAGCTCTGAACCCCTAAAATTGACCGCGCAGGCTGCCAGTCCTGATCGGTGCGCTGAAATTGGATTTTGCCGTTCGCAAAACCAGTTTGCCTGGTTGTTGTGTGCCTTATTTCTGCTGACTGTGACCATGTTAAACAACAACTCTCTTGTGAGCTTGGTTGTGATTGTAACAAGTCATTGATCCAGCCTTGACTTAACTAAGTTTCAAATCTTGTTCTTGTGCGAAAATGAAACCACCCTCTTCTAATGATCACCCAACATCTCCGTAACATAAATCACTTCCGCTCATTAGTGTTTCGGAGTCTTTGTTTTTGACGTGTCTCTACGCCAGCTGTGACCCTTGACGTAAATAACACATCAACACACTCCAGTAAAATGTGTGTTTATTATGTGCCTGAGGCTAAAAGGCTGGTCTGTGTCTGCAGCCATGGCCAGGCCTTGGTTACTATGAGAAGGACACGGAGAGGATTATAACCAGCACAAACTGACAGCTCACCTTCCACACTAATAGGCTGATCCATTAATCAGCAGCTATCCCCCCATAAGCCAGACACATAACACTTATCCTTTGTCATTTCCACTACTCACGTTAATCACCAAATTTGCTGCACAAAGCATGTGGTTCTTCAACCATGTAAAATGAGACAATAATTCTTTTATTTCCTTTGACTTGCACCAAATCGTGTCTCAACAGCACAGTAATGGTTTGTGTAACAGTGAATCTCAGATGGTGGTTTTTCTCAAATGTCAAGCATTACAATAGGTTTTAATACTGGCATGTCTGATACTGTCCCCTCAGGCTACAGGAAAGAAGACGGAGCTCTGTGGTGGTCAGCTTACCAGGGTTAGATGTTTCTCCTGGAGACCTTTTCGTGTCCAATGGAGCAGCTGGGATATTAACTGGTATAAACGTCTCTGGTAAAATGATATACAGGGGGTCCTCGTGTTACGACGGTCGCAGGTTACGTTGTTTTCGTGGTTACGACACATCTCCCGTGAACTTCCTTGTTTCGGCTTAAGCGGTTTGCCCCGTAAATATGTACAGACTTCGCACGGGAACTAGTTGGTGAGCGCTCTCTCTGTCTCTCAGCGCGCCTGCTGGCTCTCCAACACCTCCACAGCACAGCTAGGCTACTCTGCTTTCACAACACAGGGTCTACAAGGTTGATATCAGAAATCTAAAGGAAATGCTCATTACACTCGCGATATCAGCCCCTACGGTAACAAAAGGCAATTCACCACAGTAAACTCTTATTGTAGGGTGGTGTTACAGCGACATCTAGTGGCATAACTTATTATCTACATACAAATACATACATATAAATGTATGTTCCGACTAACGTCGAAATTCGGTTACGACACATTCTCAGGAACAGATCTTCGTCGTAACATGAGGATCCCCTGTACTATACTATATACAGTGCTCTGTGCCTGAAAGCCAAGCACAGAGCACTGTCTAATGAATAATTAGACTCACCCACAGCTGAATTCTTGTTTCTTGTTTATTATCTTGTTTGGCTCTAAAAAGTAGCTTTGCCTGTAAGACTTTCATTGGGGTTAGGGTTTCGTTAGCGTTTTTGCAACATGGTTTTGAATGAATTTGTTGGGAAAATGACTTATTTAATTACTTTGTGTGTAAATTCACTCAGAATAAATGTGGGAGTATTTTGTTGTACAGTATCCCGTAGAAAATGTTGATTCTGGAAGGAAACAAAAGGTTTTCTGACAAATGTGTTGGGGTGTACTCATTGCATACACATGTATTGTAATGTATATGACGCTCATTTTAAATCACTTCAAGCAGAAGACCAGTCTGGGAAAGGGAGACTTCTCTAGTTAACTGATATATTGCCCTACGTCATCTGTGCATGGCAATCCAAGCAACTTATGTACATTATCGAACCGCTTTACCGATTGAAATGTTTTTTCGTAGACATATCTGTTGTATGACTGTAGTTTGTGTTGCATTTATCTAAAAACCATAGGATTCAGTCACACTAAAACATGCCTGAAGAAGATCGTGTCATGATATGTCAAAGAATTTATATTATCAGTGTGTCTGATTGTGGTGCAAAACCACTAGTCATGCCTGAAAGGCAAAAAAGGCAACACATAAACTATTTGTGCTCTAATCTTGTGTTTAATCGTTTCATCAAGTCTTACAATTTTTTTTGTCCCAACACAGTGTTTTGTTTGTTTGATGTTAATCTTATTTGTTAGAGAGCTCTCACTTGCCCTCTGACCTTTGTTAATAATCTGCATTCTATGTTTGATTTTCACAGATTCTAAGAAGTCAAAGTGGCCTTTTTCAAGGCGTAGTACGGTAGGTGTGTTGTTGTTTGTCCGTTGGTGAATGTTGTGTGGTTGCCAGTGTTGTGCCTGTGGTTTGTAGTGATGTACTTTGTTTTAGCGGAGAGCAGCTGGTGTGGACATTGTTCTCTGACCCACTTCTCAAAGCAGATTAATGTGGTTCCTCTTATCCCTTTTGGCCCTTTTGTAATTGGGCAACACTAGAAATGAAGAACTTGTGCCAAACTGTTGTTGTTAGTTTAGCTCTGGAGGGTGATACACTGTTACATGGTCCAATTATTACCAGAACAAATCTGCATAAACCTTATGGTATCTGAAAGTCCTTTTTTCCCAAAATCAGCCGAATGTCAGTGTGTCTTTTCCTTCACTTCCAGACTAAAGGGAAGTCGCAGACGGGCACAGTATCAGATATTGAAAAATATCTCTCCACAGCGCAGATTCAAGACTGGAGAAACTCTGACCTCCAGAAGTATAAGGTGAGAAATGAGTTCTGTTGGCAGCAGAAGCCCTTAAGCATCCAGGCGGTTTCCTGTGTCAGTCACAGTCGGTTCAGTCTGCAGAGGGACTTTTAGTTTGAATAACTAAGATATCCAGATTTCCAGCTCACACAGATCCCAGTGTTTTAGCAGGTGACGCAGAAACAACAGAACGGCAGTTGGAGCTGTGCAAAAACCAGAATTTCTAGGCAGCGACTAGTCAGGTCAGCGTTGGAGACACATATAAACAAACATATGTTTGGGCGTATCAGGGTGGAGTTAGGAACTTTACAGTGACAGGATATATAGACAGGATACAAAAACCTGAAAGTCTGAGGAAGTTACATTTCCCAGTGTGTGTCTTTGTGGGCTTTTTTTGCCGATGCAGTGATTTGTCTTTGTGTCCACTGGCGTGCAGGGCTACTCTCTGGCAGAGTTCCTGCAGGACCAGTCGTCCCAGGTGAGCGCCACCTCTTGTCCCCTGGGCTTCAGGAGAGAGGAGGCCATCTGGGAGCTCTTCACTAGTGAGTGTGTCTACTTCCTGGATCAGCTCATGGTTCTCAAAGAGGTGACTCGAAACACACACGCACACACGCACATAAATAGGCCAAGACCAAACGAAACCTAACACCTTCCACTTTGTGTTTATCGCCCTCTCGCTGATTTCTGTCGTGACACGCACGGAAACGTCTCTTTGGGCTTTCAGTTCCACATCAGTGGATCAGAAATGTGACACTGGCATAACACATAACCCGAGCCCGTCCTCTCCCTGTCTTCGTTTGTTCTTTCCCGTCAGGTGTTTTTGGCTACACTCACAAACCTGCAGGTCAGGAACTCCCTGACTGACATCGACACATGGAGACTGTTTGCAAACCTCAATGAGCTGTGTCTGGTGAGATACCTGTTCCGCTCAACGGCCCACCGGTTCTGTAACATCATTTTTTTGCCTGTTGAGAACGAGTGTGGTTGCCGGCGTCTTACGGCTCTGCTGGCGACACTTGACTCTGACTGTTTTCTGCCGCAGGTGAGCTTTGGTTTCCTGAACAACCTCCTCCGCGTCATCAGGGACACGCTGGAGATTACAGAGGGTGGCAGGTCCACCCTGCTGGAGCTGCTGAGCAAGGCAAGTTTGACTATCATGTGGAGACACGCTGTCTACATTTGATAACACAGGAAGCAGTTCACCTTAACCCCACTATCTGCTGGCAGGCTTTCCGGGAGAGCATATGTCACTGTCTGCAGAAGTACTGTCTCAACTACTCCACGGCTCTGTTTTATCTGGACAGCCTGAAAGCCAGAGAGGACTTTGGATTTTACGTGAAGGTACAGGAGGGCAGCTAAATCATGTGTGTGTGTGTTTGTGAGTCACACCAGTGGCAAGAACGCTGTGTACCTTGACAACAAGGAAAACGCGCACTGCCAACTATGAGAGGGCAACACCGCTGAACCTTTGGAATATGGAACCTTGTCAAACTCAGTATTATGCTTAGACAAGCACTTTACATAGCTGCAGATTTGACTTGCAATGTTTTTTTTTCTGCATCACCCAGATTCTTCTCAGCTGGCAGAGAGACACTCATGACATCATCCTCATAATTGAAGGGTTGCTTTTCCACAGAACCACAGGGAATCCTAATGGGAGCAAAGCAACACGGAAGCATAGTCAAAGCATAATGATTCAACTCCATACTTTACCCTTTTTACCCCACATGCACTAATATATGTTCTTCCAAAGCAGTAACTTAATTTTATTGTTCGACAAAACATTAACTCAATAGTGAAGTTCAATGTCGTCTTTATGTTTGGCAGCAATGTCCTGCCGTGTACACCCTGCTCAATGCAACTGTGCACCACGATTTGCATATGCAGACACATTAATGGGTGATTGCCGATTCCTTTCCCTCAAGCATTTAGCTATCAGTCTGTGTTTAACCTCAGTGATCAAGACAAAAATATATCCAAAATCCACCAGGCAGAAATCCAAACACAACTAAATAACAGGGTGAAACCCATTGGCAAACATGATGCTGGGTCAACTGAAAAGGGGAAACACAAGTGTTTAAATACAATCAAAACACATTAACAAGTCGCACCTGCATCAGAAACTGGAAGCTACACACAAAGACAGGAAATTCACTTTCACGACAATTAGGAACTGTTTTTTTATTTTCAAAATAAAACAGGAAGTCCACACAAACCAACAAACGTTTACACAGGGTACAGATCGTCACATGTTCCGTGTTCAGTTGTGAACAGAACTATCTCTAGACATTTCAGCTTCATGAGAATCAACCGTCTTTTTTTGAAAGTATGGTTCACATCAGCAGATTCTTTCTGTTTCAGTCATTCCAGGTTGACAGGCTCCCACCTGTGAGAAACTTTATCAATTAGTTAAATTAAGATCCAACCATATTGGGACCTAAATAGAATAGAGATACTTAAGGCTTACTTTCATTTTTTTGCCACTGTATTTGTGTTTTGGTCTTAGATGTAATTTCTCTTTGCCCTTAAACTTCCCATCCCCCTTCTTCCCCCACAGTTCAACAAAAACTGTGACAAGCTCCTACACCCCACTGACCTTCACTCACTCTTTCTCCCCTCCCCCCTTTTTCTTCCCCCAAAAGTGGTGTGAGAGGAACGAGCACTGCCGGAGGCTGCAACTGCGCGACCTGTTGGTGGCGCCTTTGCAGAGACTAACTCGATACCCACTATTGTTGCGGAACATTGCAAAGAGATACCAGACGGAGGGCGAGACCAGAGGCCTGCAGCTTATTGCAGAGCAAGTGGACACATCTATATGTAAGCTGCATTAACGTCTTCACGTGAATGTCGAATTCCCAATGATCTCAGGATATGTCCCTCTGTTGTTACACCTGTCGAACACCACCGCCTCAGTTCGGCCTTATACGGCACAAACACGATGACAGAGGGAGCACGTATTGTTGCGAGGCCAGTTGTCAGCTGCCGATGACAAACTGTGCTTCACGTGTCCGCTGTCACATTGACGTATTTCAGTGCATCGTGGCTGGAGTGTGCAGGGTGTGTGGCACGGACGTATTACAGTACGGTACAGTAATCGCTGTCAACTCAAACACACAACCTTATGTCTCTGAGAGCAACCACGCATCATGGTGTGGACGGCTGCCAGCAGCCCTGACGCTTCACCCTCTGCAACACTGTAACTGGATGCACAGGTCACTGCTCAGCAATGTCTTTTTGTTGTGCTGAACCGAGTGTAGCCTCTGTTCTTTTATTACAGCCTCTCACTGAAAAAAAGGGTGTGGCAGAGCTACAGGGGTGACGCACAAACGCGCAGGCCAACGTCCTCAGGGTGTGGGTATTAGTCATTGTAAAAGCTGAGTGTGCCGTGATCGTCAACGTTACCATCACGCCCATGTCTGACAGGAACCCATGGCGATGGAGGAACGATTTACTGATACTTGTCGATTAGAATAAAAGGTGTTAATGTGACTACGGCTGCAATTTGGTCCAGTTTGGTTAAGTGTTTAAACGATGCTCTGCCCGTAGATGCTTTACAGGGACCCAGTTTTTGTGGCTCCTGTTTAAAGCGATCCCTCTGTTTTCCAGGTGATTTAGAGGGGAAGGTCAAATGGCTGGATAACTACCAGAAGGTGAAACAGCTGCGGGATGCCCTGGTGTGGCTGCCTGTGTGGGAGAGAGACAAGCGTTCCTTCGTCCCTGAGGTCTGTCTGTGCCTGCGTGTGAGTCTGACGTGTGCGTTTTGTGTGCGCATGTCTCTGATTGCCAGGGCTGTGTTTACATAGCAGAGATGAAAACTCAAATTCGCACCCAACACCTTTGCAGACAAGATCCAGTCCTTTCTCTGAGCGTGAAATCAGATATTACAAATGCAGTGGAGTCGGAAACACAGATCTTTCAGTATCAGCTTACACATCACGAGTTCAAAACTGTTGACTGACTGCTTTCTTTTCAGAATCTGAAACATCTCCTAAAGACCATAACGCTGGAGAATCTTATTTCTCACAGAAGTCTCCTGCACGAAGGGAAGCTGGTCCTCACAGGTCCGACATTAACCCAACGCGTTACATGTCTGCTCACTCATTCGCCGTGAACGCAGTCTGAAACCATTCTCTCGTTGCCTCCTCACCAGAGAACACAAAGCTCATCGATGTTTATTTGTTCCTGTTTGATGAATTCCTGCTCATCACAAAGATGAAGAGAAACAAGAAGGTACATTGCTCCTCCTGCTCCTCCTGCTCTTTCCACTCTAACATGCACCAATGACAGATATTCAGCAAAAGTAACAATGTGAGCATCACCGTCGTCATATTTTCACCCCGTGGCCCATCTTCCTGTGTAGAGGGCCGTTGGTCCGGAGCAGAATCCTCTGAGGCTGCCACAGAACCAGAACCTGGAGCTGGACCAGCTGCTGAAGGAGGGATCCATCTTCACGGTGCTGGACCAGCCTGTCTCTTTGGACCGACTCCAGCTCAAGAACATTGACCAGCTAAATGCATCAAGTAATTGTGACAGGCCCACAATCTCAGACAGTGATTTTATTTTGATTCCGTTTTTATGACTTGACCTATACCTCAGTTTTACATCTGCTTTTTTATGGACACATTTGATTTGGTAATGATTAATCACACCTCTGTTTACTGTCAGATAAGAGAAGTGGCCAGAGTGGATCACAGCATCACGCTCTGTGCACACCCAGTGTTTTTTGTTGCGTTGTGTTTTATGGAGTTGTTATTCTTTTGCATTCCTTGTAGCATCGGGACTGCCTCACTCTTTCATTATCATGCACCAGAACCGCTACCAGCAGTGTATTGGTGCATTCATCCTCCAAGCTGCGTCAGAGTCGGCCAAGGTAGGTTGACTCAGCACCGCGTTGGTGAGAAGTTTCTACGGACTGGTCGTCCAATAGGAACTGAGTGTTTACGAATGGTTCACAAAAATGTTTTGAATGCATGGCATGATACACACGTGTACACGTTTTAGTTTAGATACTCAGTTATTTATAGACAACAAAACCCATTGTACCCATTTTAAAAGAAATTTTAGTATTATTAGGATTGGTTTTATTTCTAAAAATCTACTCTTTTATATTCCAGAGAGTTTTACTTAAGGCTCATATCAATATAAGTGAAGAAGCTATACTGAATAAATATTAAATAAAGACTGGGCAATCCATCCCATTAGCAGTGACCCAAGTAACATGATATTCGCCTCTGCAACCTTCCTGTGTTTTCCAGAGAGTGTGGATGTCAAAGATAGAGGGCGCTGTGATGGCGCTGCTGAAGCAGGACTCTCAGCAGCCGCGGATCAAGAGCTCCTCACTGTGGCTGGAGTCTTCACAGATCTGAGCAGTCACAGATTCTAAAAGTCCCATGCAACTTTAACAGTGTCAACAGTGCACTTCATTGTCCCCTGGACGCCTGTAAATGACTGTAGTAGCACTTGGACCCTTTTGTAAAGTAAACCTTTGCCTGTTAAGGCAGCTGCTGTAGTAGTGTACAATAAACACCTCAGCAAAAACAGTTGTGCGTCTTCTCATTAGGTTCATCTGTGCTGTCATCTGTGTGACACTTGAAGCCTTGTCAGTGACATACAGTCGTAACAACACAAACTCAAGGGACCCTTTCATTCACCACACGGATGTCATCAGGAATTTATTAACATAATTTTAAGATGTGCAAAGAAAAAACAAACAAAGAAATAGAAACATACTGTAGGTTTTATTTAGGTTTGTCATGATACAAAATCAACTGGTGCATGTGAGGATGAAATACATGGTTCCTCTCGTCCCTCTGGGTGAAGCGAGTCACCCTGACTCTGGTAATACACGGTGCATGTCACCAAAAACAGTGAGCAGTGCTGAATACCGTGTTGGCCTAAGGCACACCTTCACAACCAGCAAGTATGACTCCAAACACAACAGTGAGCGACAGGTGAGTTAAGTCATCATGCATGATAAGTGACAGCAACAAGAAGCAAGCCACAATTTAGACTGTACATGTATGTGGTGCCATTTTGTAAAAATGAGCAAGACACTGATGAATCCACACAGTTTCACTGTTGTTATGTTTCCACATCCACAAGTGTTATATATTTCATTTTCCTCTTTCATTACAAACATTTACAAAGATATTTACGACATACTTTGTATTAATGAGCAGTTCAGTATACTGGGGCTGGAAATGCTGAAGCCTGAAGATCGGTGGTGGTCCTACATTTGTGGCCGGGTTCTCATACAGAAGCCCAGGACAGAGTAAGGTGCAAATCATCTCTACAGGTTTTAGGGACTGTACAACTTCATAAATCAAATTTTCGATCGAATGCAATTATACAATATTTGTGATGTCTAAGGTTTAGAAATAGTGCTTTTCCTGTGCCAATCTGAGGTAGACATAACAAATGTAATGCAATGCAAAAAGAGAGGCTTTTCTGAGAGTTTGCAACTGAGATGAACTGAGATGTACGAGCATAAAAAGCAAATTTGATGAGCCTGAGTCTGAAACAAGCTGCTTTTCACAAACTGACAAACAGCCTTCATTGTCACCAGGCTAATAGTATTATCACTCACTCCAGTCTGTAGACAATTGCACAAAAGATTATACCAATACCTGTCAACAATCACAAATTAAACAAAGCAGGAAGTAACTTTTACAGTGTTCTCAACTGCAGGCAGGATGGACCAAGAGCAGCACCAACATCCCCGGACACCGCAAGGTCAGGAGCGGAGGCTGATATTTTTACAGTGCATCTCAGCAAACAAGCACAGCAGGCCGAAGAACTAAAACACACGCACTCTGTTACAGCTACATCACACAGAGCTCAATCACACACATGCTCATCCTCGAACACACACAGCTTGAGCAGTAGTCAGTGCTTTTGTGTCGATGAGACAAGCAGCACGGCAGGAAACCAAATAATTGAAAATGCAGACACCTTCAATGACTGCATCTGTGCAAAGCACCACAATTTGTAGAAAATGAAATGAAAACACTGACTGTACATTTAAAAAAAAAAGCCTCTCAGATCCTCACAGGTCTTGTGTCCAAGATAAAAATGTCAAACTCTTTAAATTTAAAAACTCAAAAGCTGTCATTGATGCTTATAAAAAATACTGAAATATGAATACAAACTCCCGCTTTCATCTTGCCTGCTGCTAACATTCTTTGGTCATGAAATAGGCTGAACACATGAATCTCAGAAAATTCATTAACATGCTGCCCCACAAAGGAAACATGCTGTAACTGATTTAACATCAAGCTTTGTAGAGAAAAACTGCTGGTGCATAAACTAATTAAGTGTTTTCTATAAAGGTAGCAATATGGATTGCTACCTCGAAACTTACCATTTAGCTCCAAGAAAAAAAACAAGAAACTATAATTTCTTCTCGTTTGCCACATAACAGTGTAAAGAGTAATGCTGACAACATTTAGCTATGTGATTTTATATGACATAATGCAGGTATAAGAAAGCTGGACCACAAACATCAAATTAAAACTGCTGCTGTTGAACAGAAAAGTCTTCCTTGTATTGCTGCCCTACAAACTGTGGACAAATTTAGAAACACATTTGCGTTCAAAAAGCAACAAACTGCATTACACGTATTAGACACGATTTGTCAGTTAAACTTAAAAGTTACAAAAATAATGTTGAATTACCTTAATACTTAAATTTTCTTGTTTATAAAATCATCTTTGAGCTATGGATGGATTTGTTGTTTCCACTGGTTTATATAGAGAAATATTTTACACTTGCATTTTTCGTTACATTGGGCATTTCCAGATGTTATCTGGAAAAACAACAGTTACCTGCATTTGCCTTTGTAGGGCAACAGAGATTTTTTTTTTATGTCACATTTACATCAACTAATTTCCCATTCACAATGTCACAATGACCTTGCAATTCCTGACAACAGACTCCAAATATTTCAAAATGTACAAAAGCAGCCACCTTGCAATTGCTAATGATGCAAAACAATGATGGGGATATGAACAGAAAACGTAACGAGACAACTCGTGGGTGGTTCTCACTGTCTCTGCTCTCTGGCGTCCACAGGAGAAGCAAAGGCACAAAAACAGATACAGACGATCCCGACCGATCCCACACCATCCTGTCTCGAGGCCCTGGTGTCTCCAGTTAAATCCCCTCTGCACCAAAGCCACATGACCAAAGGTCACATGCAGGTGGGACGGTCCTTCATAGTGCACATTAAAAACGACAAAGACGCGCAGCCTTCTGCTCGCTGGAGTAGGAAAGGAAGAGAAAGTGCGTGGAGGGGTCGGAGTGTCGGAGTAAGGTAAAGAGATAGGAGGGACATCAACCTTGGAGCTCCTCGAAGCACGTCTCACACACCCGTACTGGTTTTTTAGAGGATGGCGTTAAGGCGTTCTTCGACGAACACTCAGCACAGAAAATGTTTCCACAATGTCGGCAGTGGTGCTGGATATTCGCAGAGGGGAAATGGCAGACAATCAGTAGCGTCCCCAAGTGGAAAGAGAAAGATAGCACGTCCTTTTTCTTTTAAAAAACAAAAAAATCTTAAAGAAATCCTGATACTTACCTTCCTGACAGTGACAGTAAAGCCTTTCCCACAGGCCATGCAGTTCTGCACCTCATGATCCTCGGCCCACTTCCTGGTCAGACTCTGCGACTGTTTAATCTACAAGCAACGACCGAGGACATTTGACTTTAATCATGCTGCAACATGATAAAACCACATGGACATGTCAGTCTGATGTTTTGCAGCTGACCTGGAGCGACTGGTTCTCTCTGCCCAGCTCCTGCATGGCTGCTGTCGTATCGTCCAGCTTCCTCCTCACCTCCACCACCTTGGCCTGCAGTTTCTCTATCTCACCTTCACCCTTGACACACCTGAAAGAGTTGCACAACGCTGATGGTTTGCAAGTGCTTCTTATGCAGATTTTCCTCTGGACAATGGCCGTTTGTTCTATATCCAAGAGTCAATTCAATAACTTACAACTGCATATGTACAATGGATGAGATGTTATTTCACATGGAAGCTAATGTTGATGGTTTAGGCTTGTGACATGTATGTGACTGTGCCAAAGCTTTCTTCTGAGATGCTGGCATTGAACAAGGGTAGATACTCAAGTGCTGTAACTGAAAACCATTAAAACATTAAAAAAGCAAGAGCTTTTTACTCTCATGTTTACTAATGGCTCAGGAAGGTTTCACACCGCTACTTGGGTGCCTAGCTGTTATAAGCACAGAGCTTAGGGGAATTAGGACAATGTGCTGACTTTTAGGCTCTGCAGCTCTGTTAACAGGTGTTAACACTTATACACCACTGATACCAATTTACTCTTTATATTCTGAGGATCAGCACAAGATGATTTAGTTATACCATTAAAATGGACAATTGCTGACTCATATTCAGTGTCTGTTCATTCATGTAGAAAACTCTGCAAGTCCTTTGTGTGTGCGACAACATTGCATATCCTTGATAGGACTAATATAAAATGAATCCCACATTTAATCATCATCTTCATGCACAAGGAAATGAAGTTCTTTAAAAATTAAGTACCGGTATACACATGCGAGAATTCAAGGTTGTGGGAGAAATGTGGGCAAAATGTCCCTGAAGATGCTCAGAGTGATAATGTTGTAATACCACCAGTTCACAAAAATGACCTTCACATTTTCTTAAAACTGAAACAAAGGCCAAAATAATCATTGGATACATGCTACTACTTGTGACTGTCTGCTGTGTTTTCTCTTCAACAACCTCTTGCTGCTGCTTCACGTCAGAGAGTTTTGAAAGAAGCATATTTACAGTGTCTATAAAGATTTATAGTATTTTTTTACGACAGAGTCAATACCTGCAGGATCACACATTAGACAATGGAGTCAATATCAACACACCTTTCCAAAAGAGCCCGTCTCTCATCCTGATTGTTCTGGACTGTGGCCTCCAGCACAGCGATTTCTCCTCTCAGCTCATCTGTCTGCTTCTCCAGTTCAGTGACTCTCCTCTGGCTGCCCTGCCACTCTCTCTTCAGAGTAGCCACATTTTCATTCAGAGCTGTCACCTGCACGCCCAGCTTAGCCTCTGTCTCTTCTCTGAGCTTCACCTGCTCCTCTGTGGCTCGCTTCTCTGCTGCCTTTAGCAGGAAACACAAAAAAAGAGAATTCATGACGGGAAACGAATGATATTGGATCTGCTAAGTTAACGTAAATTTGATGAGGGCATTTACCAGCTGATCCTGGACTTTCTTGTTCTGGGTAAGGAGCTGCTCCTCTCTGTGGTTCCTGCTGTCCCTGGTAGCTTGGTGCTCTTTCTGCTCTTGCGCTAGTGCACCTTGTGCCACCTCCACCTGATTCTGCAGCTCCAGTTTCTGCTGGATCAACAGCTGTTTGGCTTCCTGCAACTCACCCAGCTCCTGAAAAATAACAGAAGCATTATTAAACCTCTGCCAAATTCTTCAGATAAATACAAGAGTTAATTTTATTAACTAGTTTTTACTAGCTTGTAGCCCTGTTAAAGCTTCGTTTTAAGCTTTAAAGAACTGGGAAAAAAGACAGACTGTCAAATTGCCAACTCAAGCATGCACAGTCATACTTCTGAAGAATGTGGCCTTGGTGACCTGCACGCGTCACTGTGTTATGCTGTTTATGTAAGACACAACCAAGCAGGTCGTGTCAGTAGGACACATTAAACTGTGGTCTCCGTTTACATTAGCACTGACTTCAACAGGATTATTCTGAGGTGTAATCTTTTCTCTTAAATGAAAAAGAAATACCTTTTCGCTCCTCTCCGTTAGTGCTTTCAACTCAAACATTAACTTGCTTTTATTCTTTTCCAGGACACTCTTGGCTTTGTTCAGCTCCCCCACTTTGCTCTTCTCCTTCTCCATCTCCTCCTTCATGTGATTCTGTGTGTACAATTCAGATTTTATTAACCCGATCGTATTAAATCAAGTGCGTGTGGGTGGTGATCCAGTTTTTTATGACCTGTTGCTGCTGCAGCTCCTTCAGGGTTTGCTCCTGCTGCTGGTGCTTCTGGTTATGTTTGGTGATTTCCTGCTCCAATGAGCTGCGGCTTGTCTTCAGTTCCTGGATCTGAGCCACCAAACCTGCTTGATGGTTTTGATTTGCAGCCAGCTCCTCCTGGGCTAAACTCAGCTTCTCTTCTGATGCCTTCAGTTAGAGAAAGTCACTTATTTAAGGTGGGCAGAAAACAAAAGAAATAATCCAAACCAGTAGTGACATTGTGAGAGCGTCTTTAAGAGTTAAAGTAGTTAAAATGATGTCTAACCTCCAACAATCGAGCCATTATCAGTCTCCAACCCTTACTGCATTAACATACCTTCAGGTCTTGACGCAGAGCAGAAACCTCTGACTCTTTGCCGTAAAAGTCAGACTGAAGCTTCTTAAGACTTTCTTGACTTTGCACCAGGGCCTTCTGCAGCTCTGCAGCCTGGCTCTTCTCAGAGGTCACCTCCTGACTGAGTCCTGACACCTGGGCCCTCAGTTTACTCTCCTCCTCCGCCTGGAGATACACACAGTAAACAACATACACACTTGAGGTTTTCAGATAATAATCATCAGCATTTTTACAACAAGCCTGTGGTTAAGATCAATGATTTAAAAGTATAGGTACAACAGCTTTGAGGTTTGCTGTAACAGTAAAAAAATGTTACTCACTTTCTTTACATTGACTTCCTGTAGCTCTGTCACTTGACCTTTCAGTTTCATCACCTCCTCTTCATAAGAGCCCTGAGCTGTCTTCATCTGGGCCCGCATCTTCTCCAACTCCTTCTCCCTTTCCTTCAGGGCCTCCAGAGACTTCGAGTGCTGCTGCGCAAACGAGGCCAGCTGCCCTTTCAGCTTTTTCTCCACCTGGTTATTTCAACATAAAGATCATTCTTGGGGTGTTACGGTCAAAAAGACAAGGCTTGATTTTCCATTTTCTCAGCAGCTTACCTCTCTACTCTGCTCCAACTGCAATTTGGATTCTTCCACTGCTTTGGTAATGGTCTCATTGTTCTTAAGAAGCTCCTGCCGGGCCTTCTCGTTGGACTTATCCTGAGGATTGAGTCCGCTTAATTAATGATGATATTGTATGTGGGTTTTTAGTCATTTTTTGTTATGAGAAATATTGCACACAGTTAAGAAAAAGAGAAAACTAATATCAAATATGTCTGAGCTAAAGTCCCCATCTTATAAACCTACCTTTTCCTCCATTGCTGCCTGATGTCTCTTCCTCTCTGTGTCCAACTGAACTTGACTCTCTTTCAGAGCCTTGTTAGCCTTTCCAAGGTTCTCCTGAGTGGAGACAAGTACCTTCCTGTGAGTCTCTTGCCCCTGTTGGGCTTCCTGGAGGTCTGCAGCCAGACTCTGAGCTTTCTTCTCCAGCTCTGCATGCTGACTCTTTCCCTCCTGGGTCACCTTGTCCAGGTTCACTTTCAGAGCAGCTTTATCCTGCTCACAGTGCTCCAGCTGCTGCTGCATGGCACTCAAAGCAGCAGCCTTTTTCTTTACTTCTTCTTGTAGTGTTGCAGCTCTTGACAGTAGAATATGCATGTCAGATCAGCAGTAATTTATTATAATACAAGGAAAGATTTAAGTGAAAGGATTCACATCATGTATCATATGTTTTACTTCATCTCACCCTGTTTTCTCAGCTTCCAGTGAGCGCTGCAGCTCCTTAGCTTTTCTCTTAACCTCTGACGCTTCCTTCTGCAGCTTCTGTACTTCCTGCTGCACCTGATCACGCGTGGCTTGCAACTCCCCAACCTGTGACTCCATTTTCTGTGAGTTTAAACATCACTTATTAAAATATATTGTATATATCAAATACAGCAATTTGGGCCTAAGTCAATATAAAGAAAGAAAACGTGCACAAAAGGCTGTGTATTAACTGTGCACTCTCAACACAAACCTTGTTAAGACCCTCCAGCTGCTCAACACGCTGCTCTGAGGCCAGCAGTTTATCCTTGAATTCCTTCAGACTAGTTTCCAGCTGTGTGCACTGCTCTTGTCTCTCTTTAAGCCTCTGGACCTGCTCCTCCACCTTCTTCTGAACTTTATTCAGCTCCTGCATAAGAAGGCATGAGAGGAAAAGTGGGGTGGTAAAGGGGCAACGCAGCAAAAATGGCAGCGGTTAGCGGCACCGTTGCTCACCTGCTGCTTGTCCTGTAGAGCATGCTGCGCAGTCTCCAGGTTGTTCTCCAGGTTGGCCTTCTGTGCAGCTCTGGCTGCCTCTGCAGATAGCAACATCTCTGTCTTTGCCTTCAGCTGCAAATCAGTACAAAATAACAGAAATGCTATCTTTTTTTGACCATCGGGAAAAAAAATTAATAAAAGAACACACTAGTTTTATATCAGCTCCTCGAAACTAGTGACATCAATATATCATTTTCAATGTGTGCTATTCAAACATGCCTATGTAGATGTTTACCTGAGTGTCCAGCTGTGCAACCTTCTCCCTGCTCTCTGTGAGCTGGGTGGTGAGCTCAGTGACCGAGGTCTCCAGGGTGTGGGCTCGGTCCTGGGCAGACCGCAGCAGAGTCTTCTGCTCCTGGACCTGCTCATGTAGGTTGTCCTGGGCTTGTTTGTTGCTCTCTGACTGGTTCCTCAGTTTGTCTGTCAACTGCGTCACCTGTACAAACCGCATATACAGAACAGGTCAAAAACGTATATTCTTGACTCCTGACAACAGAGGGTGTGCATGTGTGTGCGAGTGGTGTCAGTTACCTGTTCTTGTAGTGTATGGTTTTTCTCTTTTAGCTGGTTGAGAACAGCTGTCTCTCCCTCACCAGCCTGGATCTTGGCACATAGGTCTTCTCGTTCAGTTTCCAATTGACTCACTATGTCTTTACTCTTCTGCAGCAAAGCTTCCAGATTCTGGATCTTCTGATCCTTGTCCCCAATCTGACGCAACACCTGCTCCAGATCATTCTACAGCATGAAGAGAAGAGTGAAATGAGGTATTCTGACAGGCAGATTTCCTTTATTTGCTTCTTATACTTGAGGTATACAGTGATGTGTTCTGTAGAAAAAGGCATAGTGCACCTGTTTCTTTCTTCTCAATCACGAACAGAAAAGCTTAAAAACTTAAAAACTAACTTTTGGTGATTTTAAAATTCATAGACCTGGGTGTGAACATTTTTCTTGTGAACAGACCTGGGCCTCACGGAGTTTGCTGTTGGTGTTTTGCTGCAGAGACTGGAGCTCCTGGTGCTGCTGCTTGGCTTTATCCAGCTGGTGCTGTAAGTCTGTGTTTTTACTGGCACTCTCTTTCAACTAAAAATTAGGAAAAAAAATGTTCAATTTTCCTTTTATGTTTGAGTCTTTGTTTGTTTGATCTTGATTTTATCTCATTTTAAAAAAGATATTGATTCTCTTGTTTATCTGTTTTAGCCAAATAAAAAACAACAATGCAACGTGAATGGCTGGGGCTTTATCATATTAGTGCATTCATCTTGAGCAGAAGATCCCCATGTTGAGTCCTCTCTATCTACTGCATAACATTTCCTTATTCTTCCCATTTCCTGTCTCTCTTTCACTGATGCCTACCTGTTCTTCTGCCCGAGAGAGTTTGAGCTGTAGGTCAGCTGCCTGCTGCTCCCGGTCTTTAAGTTTCTCCCCAGACAGCTGCCTCTGTTCTTTCAAGCGTCCTTGCACCTCACCCAGCTGTCTCTCTGCCTCCAACAGTTTGGTGTGAAGCTAGAGAGAGAGCATATACATTATTTGCTTTGTAATGCATCCGGTAGTCTGTGTTTGTGTCTCCTTTTGTGTCTTACCTGACTGATCTCAGTCTGCTGCTGAGCACCTTGGCTCTCTTTTTCTTCCCTTTGCTGTTCAAGTTGTTTCCTCTCGACCTTCAGCTCTGCATGCTTCACCTCAAGCTCACCAAGCTCACTCTTCAGCTTTACCACCTCCTCAGTCCTCTCTGCAAGCTCCATTTGGATCTTTTGTAAGGAGGCCTCAGACCCTGTGGCCCGAACCTGCACCTCTTGAAGCTCCAGCTCTCTCTCCCTCAGGCTGTCTTGGACAACCTTCTTGTCAGCTTTCTCAGCTCCCAGATACTCCTTTATTTCCTCATACTCCTTCTCCTTGCGTGTCAGTTTTTCAGACAGGGTCTGTCAGAAAGGTAAATGAAAAGAAAACAGTGTTCAGATGAGCAATACTTGTCCAGTGTTATGGATGAATGAAATGTCCCTGAACAAATAACAGGAAACAAACAAAAACTTAATTTTACATTATATAATTTCTAGTTTCTGAAGGGACCAGGTTGTCAAGAAAAAGGGACAAAAATATCAACAGCACATTAAAATGTTAATAGGGTTTGGGTCATTAATTATGTGACACTGAAACATGAACCAAGAACTGTTCTAAATTAAAACAGCAGCCCTGACAGGAGCTGCAACAAGGCACGAAGGCACGAACACCCACACACCTCATGTGATATAAGCTATGGAAAAGAACAGTTGCCTGTCAAGAGTCAAGAATAAAGTGAGGTGTGGCATTTCTAATGGAAAGTCTCTGACAGAGGACTCTGAATACTGTGGTATGTGAGCAGCACTTGCCCTGGTGTCAGCTCTGGTAGTAAACATGCCAACAAGGTGATAAAGAACAAAATGCTGTTAACGGTGGAGTGTGCTGCTAACTAAGGAGTGTGACAAGGCACCTGGACTTTACAGAAATCCAGAAAACCTCTACAGGCCACCGCAGCAGCTGGACAACATTAACAACCCTCCACCGAGACTTTGTTCTTTGCCCTTCTTTTCCCTCTTCATCTCATTGCCTCGTCGTCCTTGTATTGTGTCCCCACTGTTTGTTCGCCTGGCTATTCTTAGCGCCGACTGTCTGTGCCTCTCTGTCTTCCCCATCACTGTTATTTCCATTTTCCTAAGTTACATACCTGTTATCAGATATATAAGGGTATCCTGCTAGAGAATAGCAGTGGTAACACTGAGAAATACCAGAGAAATACCCCTCTTATCCAGAAACCTAGTTGTCTAGGAGGGCTCTGATGTGCCTAATGTGGGAGGTTTTAATCTGGCAGACACCCTTAACCTCCATTCCCCACTTCCTTCTGCAGCAGTCCAGGTAACTATATTTATATTTCATCCCAACTGACAAAGCTGGCATGACCCACCCCCACTCCATCTCACACACGGCAGGTTTAATTATAGAGCTGACTGTAGTTTTTATTACAGTGATGGTGACAGCAGTGCATTGAGATCAGACCAGATGCTGAGTGAGCACCAGAAAGTTGCTGTACAATCTAATGCTGTATTGTATCTTGTGTAACAAACATGTTTGTGCCTGCAGGAATCTGTCCAAAGTCATTTAACTGTCACATGATCATATTAATGGCAGTAATTTGGTCCTGATATTGTGTGTGTGTGTGTGTGTTTGTGTTACCAGGTTTTGCTGCTGCAAATTATTCAGATTGCTTTGTAGCTGGTGGATCTCTTGTGTGTAGACAGCTGCTTCTTGCGGACCCTTCTCCAGCTCTGCTTTTAGTTGGGATATGGTCATCTGGCATACAGCAAAGAAATTTTAGTGCATATTCTATTAACAGAAGCACAACAGTGAAGGATGTACATGAGAAAAAAATAAGAAAATAAAATATGGGTTAATATCAACCTGACATGAATCACATGAAAACCAAACAAAAATATAGTTTTCACATTGTTTAAAAAAAGTCAGTCTCTGTATTTAAAAAAAAGCTAAAAAAAATAAATAAATCGGGGGCCAACTTGAGACAATGTTTTTTACCTCCAATTTACGAATCTTGAAGGAAGTAAGTGTTGCAGACATAGAGATTATGTGAGAAGCAGAAGAGAAGGGAAAAAGAAAAACGGCCAATGGTAAGTCACCATGTAACAGCAAGAGGCAGGTCTACAACACTGAGCTACTAGGATGTCATAATTTATTCTGGCAAGCACAAAGCATGCTGTGCTTTTTGCTGCATGCTGTTGCAGGGCCAGCCAATGTGTAAACCTGAACATAGTGTTAACCCTTAAATTTAATTTGTGGATGTAACTTACATGTTTTGTTGGCTGAATTTCAGACCAGCTACTACATAAATAAATTATAAACCCATACTATTCAACTTGAAATTCTATTAAATACAGCCTTGAGCGAAGTCAAGGCTGCCTACCGACACAGTGCTATGAATACTCAACCAGAAATCAAATATCCAGGACATCAAAATGAGTTATTCCCTGCCATGTAAAAAATAATTTACTGAATTTACTGAATTATGAATTAACATAGCCAGGAAAGTGGCAAGTTATGGTGCAACATATTGGGAAAACATTACAGTGAGAATCAGCAGACCTACACTTGGCCTTCAAGACATTTTGTGATTCTTCCCGCCTTACCTCTGAGGTAGTATAATTAGCCTGCAGTTGCTCGTAGTGGTGTTTGAGGCGTTCAGACTCCTCCTCCCTTTCACGTGTCATATGGTCCATCAACGTCTGCACCTGCACTAGTTCCTTCTGCAGGACCTCCACATCCTCCACTCCTGGTCGCTGCAGCTAGGGGGCAGAGCAGAGGTCCATAAGCGAAGTGAAGTTGCACAAAACATGTTTTGGTATTACGACAAATCAAAACCCTCCTTAAAAATGGTACTGCTGCCTGCATGTATATGGAATCCTTCAGACAGATTTGGGAAATAACAACAATGAGCTGCTCTACATTCAGCTCCATAAACTCATGCACACACACATAAAGCGTAAACAGGAGCCGTCATCAGGAGTTGCTGCCTATGGTCTCAGGCTGAGCACAAATTGAATTGAGTGAAATGTGTGACGCCTTTTTAAACCACCACTGAATAGTTAATTACATTTCAGACTAGATAACATGTCACCATGTTGTTTATATAATAACAGTGAGAGGATGTACTGAACAGGGGCCGTTCTGATTCAGTACATAGCTCAGTGGCACTGATTTAATTCACTCACTGTTTTTCACTCCAAGGCACAAACTTCACTGAGGGTCTCTAGAAACAAAGTATTTCTCTGTAGCCTAGTGAGAAGAAAATAAATATCAACAGAGACTAAAATGAGTGTTGTACCAGTTCTGTTTGGAGTCTCTCATTCTCCTGCTTCTCTTTCTGCAGTTGTTCAGTCAGTGTGATCAGTCTCTGGTCAGCAGCCTCCCTTAAACTCTTCTCCTCATCATAGCGAGACTTTAAATCTATCAGATTTAACAACAACAAAAAAAAAAACATGTAAAAACCTCAATTGTTGCCCAATTTCCCTACACCAATTCCAAAAAACTTTAATAAACTGTAACTGTAATAAACACAGTGGGTGATTTTAGCTTGACAGTGTTAAAAGAGCACATCAGTGCAGACACAGGCCTTCTACTTTCTTGGCCCAACACTAACCTACTATCTCTGTGGCCAGCTGGGCAGCCTTCTGCTCAAACAGGTCTTTCATCTGCTTGATGTTGAACTTTTCTGTCTCTGATTCATTCAACTTCTTTTCAATGGCTAAGAAAAAGCAACACATTTTGAGAGACAGACATTTTCACATCATTCTCACAAATATTTTTGAACTTAATGTCACCGACCTGAATCCTCTGAGCTCATCTGTCCATCCGTCTGTGAAAAACAAAGAAAGAGAAGAACATGTACAGTAAGAGTGAGCATCACTATTATGTTTTAATGAAGCAGTCCTACATCCATAGAGTCAAAGCTCCATAATGACTGATGTGTTAAATATCTTGAAGGAATTACTTGCTTCAGTTGCCCTTGGACTTTATCTAACTCCTTTTTGAGCTCTCCAGAGAACCATCTTTCTTCCTAATATGGTGAAACACAAAAACATCCAAAATATTTGTATTAACCACCCATTTAAATACATCTGGAATAGAGCTGGGCGATATGGCCTAAAATCAATATCACGATAAATTGAGCAGTTCACCTCGATAACGATAAATGGACGATAACTACCACCATCCCTTGCGCAAAAAGTTTGTCCACTAGATGGGGCTGTGGCAGCATAATTGCTCCACAGCTAGTTAAATTAATTAAGGACTGTAACAGTGTCTGAAAATAAATGAATATAAATATTGAGTTGACTTATAGTTGACTTATAAATATTGTTGACTATTAGCAAATGCTTCAGTTAATGACTGCTGCCTGGAAGCACTTTTTGCTGGTCCCCCTGATCTCTTATCGCTTTGAGCTTTTTTAACTTCGTCGAATTCAACCACGTGATTGTACTGCAGGTGGTGGAAAAGGTTTGTGGTATTGCCCTGGCTGGTGACAACAGTCTTTTTGCACAATTTACATTTTACATTTTTTTGACAAGTATCCTCCCTGCGGAATCCAAAATGCTGCCACACGTTGGAAGTGGCGTTTTTTTTTTTTGGAACAAGCTGCTGCTGCTCTTCCTCCGCCCTTGGCGCTTCAGCTGCCGCTTCGGCATTTAAACTCGCCTCCATTTCTTCACCGTCTCTTCCCCTTCTTGTTACAGACTGGATGGGGTGGAGTCACGTGACTACATATGTTGTACTGTGTGCGGCGTCTTAAAGGGGAACACAGCCTACCTACACAAACAGCCAAAAGACGAAAACCACTTTTCTTTTTTTTTAAACACCGACTATACCGACATGGGCAAAATGAATTCGGTTATCGTCGTAAATTTCGGTATCGGTAAATTTTCGGTTTATCGCCCAGCCCTAATCTGGAACAGCCACAGTTTTTTAACGCAACCATACCTTGAGAGAAGCATGCAGGTCCTGAACTTCTTGCCGCAGCATTGTAAGGTCCTCCCTAAAAGGAAGAAATATAATCAATTGTCTGTGCACAATGAGGTCAGACACTATGATGTGAATTGAACTATGAACTGAATTAATATTAATATCCATCTCACCGAGTGGGGGCCATGTGAGCAGGGAGGTCTCCGGTATCATGGAACAGCTCATAGTGCTTGAACAGCTCCTCTGCAGAGTTGTGAGACTTCATGCACTGAGGACAGATGAAGCCCTGAACACAAAAAGGATTAGGGTTAGGGTTATTTGTAACATAAACCATTTGATGATGACGTATCAGATAGCTTCAGCTGCACCTTCACCTGCAGGGTAGAAAAAGGTGCAAGTTGCCAATATACAAAATCAAATCATTCATGTTACCTCTGATGTCTGATCATGGTTCAGGTCTGTGCCGGGCTGATCTGACTCTGTATTCTGTGAGCCTCCCTTCCCGGGAGTCTGGGGAACAGAAAATAGACTTGATTACTCTGAATGTATATACAGACATGCGTTCAGTTAATTCACACAAATAACTGTGCACTCAGTTAACAGTCAACAGGCGTTCTCTCTTCCAGTTAAACTGTATGGCAGCAAATCGCATGTCTTCAAAAATTAAAACGCTAAAATTCAACGGGTCATCTATGGCTAAGAGTGTTAACTGAGTTACTACATAACGTCTGATCATGTAACAAGCAGTTCACCAGGTTATATTAAATAGCACTCCCAGGCTTTAAAAGGGAAGGCAAGGGAAGAATAGGACAGCTTATCTAAGCAGCTCTGGAGGAAGTTGGTAAGTGGTCATCAAAAATCAGCTAAGCTAAGCTAGGTCAAACTACAGGAACGTGAGTGTGTCCGAGTATCTGAGTTTGTGTTAGTTAGTGTGTGTGTGTGTGTGCATGCGAAGCGAGGACATTTAGCACTTTGAACCCATCGTATCACTCTACTGGAAGGTTGACGCACACCATTTTAAAGTCACGATGAAAGTTGTCATCCTGAAAGTAACTAACCCTGTTTAAACAAAGCCACCTATAAACCAAAACACAAATACAGTTAACTTTACCTAAGCGCTCTTTATAAAGATTAAGTTCAAAGTAGACTGACGTGTCTTTTAATGTAGTTAGTTTTCAATAAAGTAAAGAAATATTATGCCTATAATCCAACATTAAAGTAGTTTCAACATGTCCAAATGGCTCCAAAAAAATCGATATAACTGGGTAGTGTGTACATTTAATTCACAGCAATAAAACAGTAAGAGGAGTATTCATTTCATCTTATTTTTTTATTTATTCTTATTTTTTATTACCTTCATAGTGGTAATTTTAATCAAAGCCTTTAGCGATGACATGACCGAATCTGACAGTCTATGATCTCACTGCATAGTAAAATATGGATTGTCATGGTCGCCAGGCCGAGACTTTAGAGCGTACACAAGAAATCGGCTAACAATGCACCATGGAAAATGTAGTCTTAAGTGGAAGCTAGCTCAGAAGCTAACCCCTGTTAGTGCCACTTGTAGCTTTGCTAACCAGGTGCTGATTCATCCAAGCAACCACGCGACTATTAATTTAAGCATAACCCACTTGTGTAAAACATGTGTTTTGTTTTGTTACATTCTGCGGTGATTCTGTTGACACGGAACTTAACAACAATCTGTAGCTAACGTCAATGTTAGCATGTGATGACTGGACGATGAATTAAACTACCACTATAACAGCGTTAGCAAACGAAAAGCACGAAAATAAAACTCAGAGACAATGACGAATTGTTTGCCAAATTATTCTTGACCAACCCAATAAATAAGGGGGGTACGTTAGCTAATTCTATTACAAATGTTTTATGTAGCCGCTACATCCCTACTGAGGGTAGCATTAACCAAACGTACACAGCTAGCTTTCAGTGGCTAGCTGTGTCAAGCCCACGTAGAGAGCGCTTGATATGTTGACCATTATCCGACGGGGTAGCGGAACTATTCCAATCGAGCGACTCCAGTCGGATACAAATAAGAACCCCGCCCACCCGCGACACGCTGTAATTTAAAACGCGCACCCCCACCATGGAACTAGGCCCAGTGTCTTTGGGGAAAAGGGCTCGGTTTAAGCAAATATTAGCGATACGGTTGGGTCCGTCCTCTCAGGAGCTCACCATCTGAAGTATCCGTCTGAGCATGGCCTCGGTTGTGTTTGTCCCGACACCAAATCCAATCCACAAGCAAAGCTTACGTAGCCGTACAACGAGCACCTGACCCAGCTCAGGGAGCAGCGGCGAATGGGCGGGTCATGGAGCGGATGGCTGAGCAGCACTCACTCAGCGTCCTACGACCGTACAAAGAGGGCCTGGTCTGTTAATACTTTCATTTTTAAGGTTTTATGTACAACATGATGGTGCACAAAAGAATGCCACAGTCACATACACAAATAGAATGGTTTATTGAATTCTCTCTCAAAAACCCACTGTAAAGTCAATAACCGGAGATCATTTGTTTATCCACAAAAAAAAAGACAACAGAGGAACTATGACTTACTGTCATAGTTTCCTGTTAGGGAGGGGAGGGTTTTTTTCCTCCATGAAGCCTAAATAAATAATTTGTCATGTGCATGTACTGTGTATTCCACTGTAACAACAAACCCAAGTTTCCTTTAGCATCTTATCGTTGAAATCTAACCATTGCTGAGAAATAAAATGGTTCTGGTTACAACAGGCTGTGTAAGGCAGTGTGCACTGCTTCCAGTCAGTGCTGTGGGAAACTAAACACACTGTACTCTTGAGTTTGCAAAGGCGCTTAAACGAGGCGGACTAAAGCACAACACAATATAACCATGGCCTGCTCTTTGTATCCTCAGACATTAACTGGGCTCCACGTTTGTCAGATGCATTGAGAGTTTCCTCATAACACATGTGTTATGTTAAATACTGTCTGTCTTTGGTAGACTTTCACGTTTTTACCATGGGACTGTTCCACTATTCAGAAGCACATATTTATCTTTTCCGTGCCAATATACTTTTGCTTTATTTAATGGTCAGCCGGACAACATTTAAGATATGTACAAATAAAGCCAGGGTTATTTAAGGCTTCGTTTCTGTCAGGTGTTTGGCTTACAAATGTAAATGGTCCTCAGATCTTAATGACAATGTTACTTGTGCTTCGAGATGATAATGTTGAGTGAGCGTGATGAGGCGACAGTAGTTTCACCACCGTGTCAGAGCATTAATAAAAATATTCACATACATAATACTAATCCTCCTCAATATGTATTGTAGGATGACATCATCTGGCACTGAGTCACTACAAGGGTAGAGCTTCAGCTAATAGTCACCACTTCCCAGTACAGCACAACTCAAAGGGATCTTTACAATGCATAAGCAGCATACTGAGAGACCCCATCTTAAGCTAAAAAGTTATTTAGGAACACTGGTGATGGTTGGTAAATATATATATATATATATATATATATATATATATAGGCACTCCACAAACCTGCTTCCAGAAGGTTTCAAATCAACTTCAGGAAGTCTGTATTGTGCACATTAAGAGGCTGGGTTAGTTATGTACGGTGACAAAAGCAGAATTTTTTTTTTTCAGATCATGAGTCCATCCTGTTCTCCTCTCAGAGGAAATGCGAATGGCTGGTGATAGTCCTATCTGTTGACCAGATCTGATCCATTTGTGGAGCAAACAACATATTGAGGAGTGTTGTTGTCCATCACTTGGGAGCTTGGGCTGTTGCCATTAGTTGGGTTACACACTGGACTGCAGGTTAGACTGCAGGTGTCTGGGAGTCTGCGTAGGTACTCTGCATGCTCAGGCTTGTGCCTCTGCAGAACCTTGATGGCTTCGTCAACCTTGAACCACTTCCTCTTTCTTCCTGCAAGAACATTAAAGAAAAAGACAAACAAAATGCAAGGTGTCAGTATATGAATGATGCTGATGGACAGGTAGAAGTACATTAGCCCTAGAAGCTAGAAGCTAGGTCTGGATGCTGACATCATTTTCAATGCTTGATCGTTAAGAATTTTAATAAAGCTGACAAATAACCAAGATGAGACTGCAACTACACAACAGCACCAAATAATTTTCAGTCAATCAATCTGTCCACCACTGTTACTGTGCACCTTGACAAAAGATGAGTAGAACTATTTTGGTACTCCATAAAAAAAAATTAAACCACCACCTCCCAAAGAATCTGTTGGGGGAGAGGAGAATTCATCTATTTTTATTCTGACACCCTGAAGTACACCAGCAGAGCAGGAAAGTAAACTAACTAAAATACTAACATTGACCCCTCTCTGCTGTCTCAGCCTTGACACATGGCAAGAGTGGACAAGTAAGGAGGGGGCAATGGTGAGTGAAGATAACTGGAAAAACAACTGGGCACAGCAAACATTCCTCCCCCTTACGAACAGGCTGAACTCTATTTCTGTAGGTGAAGGCAGTAAATGATCACGACTGCTTTTTTTCTAGGCCAGGTAGAAATAGTTTGAGTTACCAAGTCTTCTGAGAGACACAAATGCCAAGCACATTTAAGAAATGCAACTGATGATCTGAATTACTGCTTTTCTGATGATTATTGTCTTGATAATTAATCATTCTTTTCACCTATATCAAAAAAAAATCTGATTCTGTTTTGACCAAATAATGCAAAATCGAATGATATTTAGTGATTGATATATGAGAAAGGCAGCACATTCCTCACAACTGAGAACATCAAACCAGAGAATGTTTTAATTTCATCATTCAAATTGAAGATTCTTTTTCTTCAATAAAAACGTTTCTTTCTTCAATGAAAAAAAAATTCAATCAATACATTTCCTACATGCATATACATATATAACCTGGGTTAGATGGAGGAAGACAAACTGTTAAAATGCTGTCTGTGTAAACACCAAGGGTTAGGTGGTTTGACTTCATCAATAAGCATGTGCCCCAGTTTCTCATCTTACAAAACGTTGAGCAGAGGCTCAGACAGTCTTTCTGAATAGTGTTCTTTCAATGGGGTTTGCGATAGTCACTTCCAACTGGGCGTAACTGAAACACTGTTTCACAATCGTTGTTATTTGTTAATGAACAGGACATACTGTAAGCAGCCTAATGCTTCAATAAACATTAAACATTGTGATCGGTAACATGATACATTTATCCCAAAGACCATAAAAACCTTAAAAATGTAGGCAGTTGCCCATTGAAAAAGAACAAAAAGAACTCATAAAATTACAATATATAAAAAAGTATTCTTGTCCAAAGATTTTTTAATGTATATTGGTTTGATTTTTCAGTCAAAATAGGCTTGAACTGATCAATGGAGAAAGCACAGTAACATACAGTATGTACAGTCTAGCAGCTGTATTTTAAGTCTCTGTAGATTAATCAATATAACGTTTACCACTTATTCTCTGTAAAAAAAAAAAAAAAGGTAAAAATACTCAAGCAAAACTGCTGGTAATATGACAAATAGTGGCATACCAATGTTGACAGAGTCCTCCCAGTCTTCCAGTGTCTCCGTCACTATGAGGATATAGACATTCGTCCTGTGCTTTCTGTCCCGATTGTGCTGCAAATGTTTAGAGTGAGACACCAATTTATTTATATACAGTTATAAACAGTGTCAAAGCAAATATTTTATGTAAAGAAACAAGCTGATCAAAACAACTTCATGCTGACTGACTGATCTTTAGAAGATTACGCCTGGTGATGGGGAAACGACATAAGTTAACACCGGATTTTGAGCAGTGTTAAAGAATGGATTAAATACCACATGAGAATTTTGTACAAATATCCATGGTAGTTTGACAAGCTTACCTCAAAAATCCCAAGTAGTCTGCCAAGCCTTCCCTTCACACCAGCCTTCACACACACATAGACACACTTATCAAAAGTCATTCAAACATTCATTCAATACATTTACAATTCAGTGATAAAACAGCTGTAACGCGGCAACAATGTATGACCTGGTATAAGGAAGAGTTTCCCTCTTTTTAAATGTGTATGCACATTCTCGGTTGAATTACAGATTTTGTGGGAGTGAATGAAAATCCAATATTGACAGATCAGCTGATATATTTTATGTGTGCATATATATACACAATGTGGTTATGCTGTTCAGCGGACCTTGGGCAGGGGACGACAGATGAAAAGATGTTGCATAATCTCACACATGTGCACAAATTAAAACTATCACAGGGATGTGATGTTGGCTGCTGCGTTAAAAACCTTTACAGTGAGATATTACAATATGACTTGTGGAACTGATAGTTTGCCACAGTAGTTAGCTTGTAGATCATCTATATTCAGATACGTGTCTGGTCTGGGAAGCACTGGATGTGTGTAACTGGAAACCCTTCCCAAATGTCAGTGCCATACTTCAGAGCTGTCAACAAGCTCACAAGGCAGAAGCTCACAGCTCACTCCTCTCTGGACACTACTGGCCAACTCCTAGCGACTCCCTTATCAAACCGCAGAACAATTTGGTGGTCCTATATGCATCACTGCCAAATATTTCTATTCCTCATGGGGATTTGGCTCGCAAAACAGTGGGAGCATCTCCCACTGAACAATGAGGACAATAACCGCCAAGAATTTCTTCTTATGACAATAATGGTTTGTGCAGCATGGCAATAAAAATAATAATTGTAACAGAGATAGTTATACTGTGTAATATACAAATATATATGTGTGTGTGAGTGTGTGTGTGTGTGTGTGTGTGTGTGTGCGTGTGTGTGTTTTAAGCATTATTAAGCACCATATTGGGTTAGTATATTTTACAGAGAATAAATGGAGATCGCCTCCAGGGAAGTCTGTCAACACATCGCTAGACATGACCGGTCACATGAATGCAAGTTTTTGTTTTGTTTAGAGTTTGCAATTACAGTTAAGATGGCACATACTGCATATTTAACATACAATTTGCCCATGTTAAATATGATGAAATGGTCATACCAATGTCTTTACTGTATAGATTAATCACCTGAGAATGCAGTCATGAAACCGAATTTGAAAAACATTTTATTACCAAGGCATCCATGTGATTCTGCGTAATTTCACCAAGTGAGCCTTAGGACTGTTACATCTGTCTTATCTTACACAGCAAACTTTTACCGTGAAATGAACTTGGAAATTCCCACAAATTAATAAACAAAAACCAAACAATCCATCGTCGCATGTAGGAGGAGGTAGAAAATCAGTCTAAATACATAGAGTATAATTTAGGAAGCTGGTCACTAAAGGTGGGGAATAAAGCAGCATGCATGTGGATTCAGTTTTAACAGGGTGTTTAAATGCCCCTTTGGAAGTGTGTTTACTGAGCTCACCTCTTCGTACACCTCCCTGACGGCGGCTCCACAGGGCTCCTCCTCAGGCTCCATTCCTCCTCCGGGAACAATCCATTGGTCTGGATGTCGACTGCTGCTCACCAGCAGCACCTGCCAAGGAGAAAAACCTTTGTCAGGTCTCTGCTGATGAGTTCAAGATGCAGGTGTAAGGTGAGAGCTGAGTGTGTTGCTATTCACTGGACGGATGTTTTTCATCCATCAACTTGTTGTTCAATGTTCGCCCATTAAAATAAGTAAACACTGAGTTTGATTTAAAGTTAACTTATGAAGACTTCAGAGTTCTAGTCTGACAAATAACTCCACCCACACACTAATTAACGCACTTTAAGCACACGCAGTGTGATCTTTTTCCAGAAGGGTGCCCCTCTGTGAGATGCTGTCATCTGACCTCAAACCTTAAATGGCATCACACTGACCCACATTGAGTTCACATGTGAATACGTTGTCAATTCTGCCTTTAGGACATGTGAGGCAACATCATTCAAAAGATTCTTATGGCTCTTTGATGAAGGGTGATTGGAAACTAGAAATCAGAAATCAGCACCAGAAATCAGCTATTTGTGAATCAAACGGCAAAAAACACAACCCCTCCAACAGACATTCCCCAACATTAAGATGTCTCCATTCCTTCTGAGACCCAATATTTCAAGTGCGACAGATGTGTGAAGAGCACTAAAGATAACATCTTCACTGCTGTCAAAGCTGGTCTCAGATATGCAGAAATCACTGTGATGAGTGAAACGTCATGTTGATGCTGTGATCTTCCGCTGCAAGTCATTCTGCAACCAGGTCAAACCCACATCATGTATCAAGAATCAAAAACAAAACTCATTCACTTTGACAGACGCACAGTTCGATTATTCATTGACATCTAAAGACACACAAAATGAGAGTGCACATGGGTGAGACAAAACTTTCTCTTTCTCTGCAATCACAAACTGGAGACCATATGACTTATTCTCAACACAGGCAACTCTGTCCACATTTACGTAAAGATAACAGGCCAAGTTAGAATCTGCACATGTGTCTATAATAACTGTTCTGTCTGTGCCCCTGCACATATAGTCCAATGGGACTGTAGAAACACACACGTGCATGTGCAATTTCACACAAACACCATGCTCGCACAACACGTAGGCAGCTGCACGTACGCGGCTGCTCACACAAACTCACACAGCCAAAAAGCTTTTGAAACCCCCTGGATCAGCAGTTGCCTTTCTGTATGAAAACAACAGAGCTAAGCAGAGAGGGTTAATGGCCCCAATAGGCAACACACAGCTCGGCGAGAGTCCAGAGGGAGGCAGAAATTGAAGTGGGCATGTCCACATTCACTTTGAAGTGATCAAGTACAGCTAAAATATCATTGACAGATACTTTTCTCAGTCTAAGCAAAAAGAAACTGGTATCGCATAGGAAAGAAGCTGGCGCAAAAGTGAGGCTAAAGGGAAGTTGCATGTCTTGAAGATTTGTTTTTCTGGTTCCTGACACCATGTTACAGTGCGTTCCCACGCTAAAACAAACATTAATACAGTATAATGAAAAATAATACTGATATTTTTAGTATTGTTTTCAAGTTGTTGTTTTTTTATTTGAATGCTGTGCTGCAGAAGGCAACAAATCAGTTGAATACTGTTTATTTGCCCTTGACAAAAACGTGCTTTGGTACTGTTTTTCCAGTACTATAGTAAAATAATCAGAAAACATATGTTTAGATGAGCATTTTCTCTGATGTTTACAGAAAATGCAATTACTCTTTGTGCAACTCCCATTTTTATCTCTCATTAATACTGTAGTACAGACTGAACTCCAGCTAACGCGCGGAGGAAGTGCCTGTAAAGCAGGTATGTGGACTGGATGGATAGTTTACCACATAAAGTCTGACACATGCCAGTGAAGACCGTGAGGAAGACGGACATGATCAGTGTGAGATATGATAAGAGACCATTTCATCACCCTCCAGTGCAGCTAATCAAAGTCTGACACCTACATACCTACAACATGTAATAATCCCATACCATCCTGCTGGAGCACTTTGCTCTCAGAATGCAGGTTTACTCACAGTTCTGTCTCTTGTTATTATGTTGATGTGTTGTGTACACGTGGCATCCATTGCACTTCTGTCCATCCTGAGAGAGGGATCCCTCGTGCGTGTCTCTCCCCGAGGTTTCTGTGTTTTTTTCCCCTGTTAAAAGGGTGTATTTAGCATTTTTTTTCCTCACCCTTGCTGAGGGTGTACGTCAGAGGATGTAGCGCCCAGTACAGCTTGTTAAGCCCTATGAAGTAAATTGTACTTTGTGAATATGGACTACATAAATAACTTGATTGATTGACTGATTTGATTTTGGTTTACGTCAGCACATATATGTGCAGTGGAGTCGCAGGGAGAGAGAGAGAGGGACTGTGATAAAGAGTTAGAGATAGAGTGAAAAGCAACGTGTGAGCAGGAGGAGCATGAAAGCAAATCTGTCAGGGAACAGCAAGTGCCTGCACCTTGTTTCTATAAATTGCAGCTAATAGGTCACTTGGTGTTTAGCACACAGCCTAACACTCGACCCTTTATGACCCCATTCCCCCAACACATGTGATCCAGAGATGGGCTGCGGCCACTAGGCAGGCACACATCCCTCCACTCACACAGCCTTTCACTACATACAGTATACTATACCAGCAGCAACAGGGGTGCAGGAGTTGCCTCAGCAGAGCACTAGTCTTCACTGTGTCATGTGTAGACATGGAAAGACTCTTGTCTAACTTCCACATCAGCTGACGTCAGTGCTGGTGTGAGTGTATAATGACAGGTGGCAGGGCCACATTGTATCTGACTGTATAATCACCTGTAATGCGAGGCCTATAAAATGTGTTTGCAGTTAACACTCTACTATGTCATCAAATGAGAACCTGAGTGTACAGGGCTGTGATTGACACAGTTACTACCTGGGTAGGGTGAGGAAGTGAACAGGAAGTGAACCTGATGGTCTCCAGCTGGCAGTCTTTGAGACCCCCTGTTGTTTAATGGGGCAGTTATTTGGACCCTCAGCCAACTCATGTTCACCTCTGCCCCCGATACCCCAACTAACATCTGACACGTGAACGCAACATCTCTCATACATTAAGTGAAACTGCTTTGTATATATATGTGTGTGAGTGTGACATGTTTACGCGCATTGACAAAAGTAAGAATAAATAAAATAACAAATCTAATAATAGAAAAAAATAACAAAAAAATAAATGTTTCGTCAATAATAATAACAATAAGAAGGAGAAGAAGACGAAGAAAAAGAAGAAGAAGAACAACACATAAATAAGAAACAGTGTTGTGTGTGGTTCATACCTCGTCCTCCTTTTCGTTTCGAAAACACAAACACGCCGCTCGTCTTTTGAACCCTTCGCCGTCGTACGTCCTGGTCTGGTTGGGCTTAAACTTCATCATATATATATCGAGTGCCAGGAAACTCAAAACAAAACAAAAAAATGGCTTTAACCACTGTAGAGAGGTAGCGACAACAGGGACAGCGTGTCCCCACAGTGTTCCCGCCCGGACCCGGATCAGACGTGCGTCCTCGGTTCATTCATCCCTGATCTCTGGGCGTTTACCCTGTCTACAGGACACACACACACGCACACACACACACACGCACACACACTCAATCACTCACGTCTATGTCCAGCCAGCAGCCAGCAGCTGATCTGAGAGCTGCGTCTCTCGTATCGTCCTCAGCAGAGTTAAAGAGACCAACGGGGATTGAGTGTCTTTATACCGCCGGCGGCACAAGTCCGTGAAGTAATCGTGATGCGTTCGCGGTCCTGCTAACACGTGTTCAACTCAAAGCCAAAGTGCTTTTATTTTGAAATGAGAAAATCAAACATTCAAGACCATTCATTAGTTTGTCATCGTGTTTAGGTTACATTTACGTTATCCTTCATCACGGTTATTCCAATAAAAATGAAATATAGGGTCTGTTCAATTCCATACATCATATATTATTTAACACCACGTTGTTCTGTTTTAACGTTAAATGAAAGGACGGGATTAGTCACAGAGAATTAGCATGATCAGTCGTGGCTGCCATGTCAATGGCTCTGTCAGTGCAGTGAAGCAGCCTGGTGGAAACACTCGAAGCAGCAGACTTCCTGTGCAGAAGTAGGTGAAGCCTGTGATTCCCTATAAACTTAGCAAGACCTCCCTCTAGCGGTTGAAGACAGTCACCGACCAAATGTGTCCAATGTAATGTAATACATTTTTCTAAATGGTACAAATGATTGTGAAATGGTGAATTCTTGAAGTGATGCTGGCCCAGATCCAATGCAACACTGGTGGTGTGTGAAGATAAGATAAGATAAGATATTCCTTTATTAGTTCCACAGTGGGGAAATTCCACCGTTACAGCAGCCACAGGGATAGCAAGAGGAAATGTGCATTAGAAAGATAATTTTTATAAGTAGTAAAAAATAATAAATTGCGACAAAAAACTAGACAACTAAGAAAACTAAATATATCAATATATAGATAACGTGAGGTAACTGTACACATTGCACATGTACTACATGTAATAGTATACACTATATACACATACATATACATCTATATATACATGTATCCCCTATATACACATATAACAATGTACAACAATACAATAATGTACAACAATACAAAAAAATACGGTAGTGCAACCATGTAGCAGCATTGGGTTTTGTGTGTTGTGTGTGTTGTATGTTGTGGTCTACTAGGAGCACTGTTGGTTATAAAGTCTGACTGCTGCTGGAATAGAGGACCTGCGGTGACGTTCTTTCACACATTTTAGGTGAAGGAGTCTGTCACTGAAGGAGCTCCGCAGTGCTGCCACAGTGTCCTGCAGCTGCAGGGGGTGGGAGTCGTTCTTCATCATGGACAACAGCTTGGCTGTTATCCTCCTCTTTCCCACTACCTGCACTGGGTCCAGGGGGCATCCCAGTACAGAGCTGGCCTTCTTGATAAGTCTGTCCAGTCTCTTCCTGTCAGCTGCCGAGATGCTGGTCCCCCAGCAGACCACTCCATGAAAGATGGCTGATGCCACCACAGTGTCATCAAAGGTCCTCAGGACCTATTATATTTCGTTAACTTGTTATTTTGCGGATTTTAAAGGAGGGAGCTTTAAATTCCACTCTATCCAAAGTACAACAAACATCAGCATTATTTATCACACTTATCGTACATGTGTCCCATCAAGAACTACAGGCAGGCAGCCGTTTATTAATCAATAGATTTTATTTACAGAACATGAAAGTATGCAAGTGAATTGTTCCATAGCATTCAGAGAGCAGGAAAATATTTCCTCCCCAGATTAATAGAAAGAATGAATTTACAAACAATGAACTGATACAGACTGTTCAGCCAAACACCAATTTATGACAATCAAGAGCAACAGCTTTTACTCATCTGTTGGAATTTGATCCCAGAACTATAAAGCATTTCCTCTCACATAGCTCAGCCCCTCAACACTCCCCCAACACCGACTGACACTATCAAGCAACTGACAGCTTACATGCCATCCTTGCTTTGAGAAATAAATGCCATTAGAAAAAGTAAACTTCAGTCTTATAGAATTAGATTGTGATGACACACAGGGATACAAGCAAAGTAGTTAGTATGGCAATAGTGAGATTGATTCACATATAAAAGACCAGATATGGAAATAAAACATACACTAGGTGCTAAAAGGGTGTCCACAATATCCACCAATTCCTCCACATTCCCTAACCATTCCATGCTTACAACACCTCCCAGTCTACAAAGTGGGTAAATGTTAATGTGGGAGGCTCAGTTTGTTATTATTTTATATTCAATTAGGCCAGATTGATTTGATAAAGATCGACTGTGACACCTGCTCATGTGTCCTGCAGCATCTTTACATGATGAAACCCTGGTCTGTTTCTGGACAAGTCTCTACGCACAGCAGGTTAGTAATAGTTAGCTGCTCTTAATAAACAAACAGCAACACAATAAAACAAAGCTTAAAAACCAACAAACATAAAATGTATACCATAGTGACCACATCAAGCTAGTCTCTCCCCCATTACACACCAACCCCGACACAGGACACCCTATTCCCCTCTAAATGTGCTTGTTCAAGCACAGCTGGTACGGTAAATGCCTCCCAAAATCAATGGACATAGAAAGCCAGGTGAGAAGATCTATAACCTCCGCCCATGCATTTCAATAGTAGCAGGTTAGGACAAAGACAAGCCATTTCATTACTAGTGTGCATTTAAATCACCAGTTGTCACCAGCTGAGTTTCGCTTTACATCAAATTCATGTTTATTTTACATATATATGTACGGATATTGATATTTAATTAAGACTATGTCCTTTTAGATGCAAATGAAGTAGGAGGGGTTCTTGGCAGAACATGAGGAGTTGTGTTCACACGACTTCCATTTGTGTCTCTTCACACCTGGGCTGCTCTACACTTCGTTTTTGTTGCCAGCATAAAGCCTGGTCCATTGCTTGGCTGTAGAGTGGAAAAATAAATAATGGTAAAATAATGATAAGATCAGAAAAAAAGTCTACCAGTACAACTCTAACCCACAATTCGCATGGGAAAGAGAAACTTATTGTGAAAATGGACATTTGATTCTGAACTAATGCTACATATTATGAATAATGTCTTACCTTTATGACTGAGAGAGCTAACTAGTTTGATTAATTACATCTTTTAATGAAAGAAAATATAATAATAATCAAAAATCCTTTGGGTTTTGGCATTTATTTAAAACTGTTAAGAGTACCTTGCAGTGAAGTTGCAAAGATCACAGTTCTCACCTGTTTCTATGGCTTCAGCTTCATTGGCCTTCCACCTCTCTGCAACATCATTCGCTAGGGGATCATCAGGATTGGGTGCACTTAGTAATGCCTGGATTGATAGCAGCACCGTGCGAATCTGCAGAGCTGGTGACCATTTATCTGGGGAAAAAAAATTACTAATGCAGATTAGGAAAAGCAGACAAAGAATTAAGTGTAAGATGTAGAAAGTAAAGACAACAGAGACAAAGCAGAAATATTTTATCTCGCTAGGTTGTTGAAGTAACAGGGGTGATATGCAGGTGTTCTGTCAAGGTGGGTCCACCAATATGATGCAAGAGGCACTCGATCTTTTAAACAAGATGACATTGGTAAAACCTAGCCTGATTCAACAAAGTAAATTCAAAATACCTGTTAAAGATACTTGGGAGGAGGAAGAAATGTTCTATCCAATGTTATTTTAGGCTATCAGGGGAAGAACATGTGCCTTTTAAGATAAAACATGTTGGATACCAGACACAACACCGACACAAGAACTCGAGACGTAGGAAAACTGTTTCCATGTCAGACAAATGGTCACCAACACAAACAGTGGAATTATAATGCAGAGACTTACCTTTCAAAATGTCTAAACATATTCTTCCCAACTTGTCTACATTGGGATGATATATTTTGGTCATGAAGCGTACTTTAGGAGCTGCCATGGGATATTCCTCTGGTAAAAAGAGTTCAAGTTTGAATGTGCCCCCTTCAAAAGGTGAGTCTTGTGGTCCAGCGATGACCACGTGAAAGTAGCGGGCATTGCTCTCATCTGGCTCTGCCTTGATGCCTGTGACAGGCTCTGCAAGCAAACGCTGAGTTTCCTGGTACAGACAAAAATAAGAAATTGGTAAAGAGGTAGAAAAAAAAACTCCATTGTTACTACCATGACGCCCTGTCCAGACAATACAACAGAGTATTACAGTTTTCCCTGGTGAAAACTACACATTATAGATTTGAATTTGAGTTTAAAAACTATACCTGCATCTTTATTAAACGTTTCATAAAAGGCTATGAATTTAAACGATTTAAAAGAAGCCCTGGACCACACCTGAGAGTTGGAAAAAGTCATGGGTCATACTTAGAAAAGATTTAAGGGCGGGAGACTTCAACTGCAAGAGTGACTCAGTGCTGTGATTCTGAAGACGCTCTGAGATGACACTGAGTTAGTCACCATGCCACAGGAGACCTTTAGAGCCGTTTCCATTAGCCACTGCAGCAGGGCTACTGCTGACACATGGACTTATAGAAAGACACATACGCTCTAAAAGTTGATTAGATCGCTGGCCTGTGGTATGCATCAGGCGGAGTGACACACCTGGGAAGTGCCTTCAACAAGGAAACTGTGCTTTTCATTTCATTCTTTAGACATTTCACTATACAAGCTGCAGTCCCTAAGCTGTAGAATTACACACGGCACCCAGATTACACACAAATACATGAATACTATTGAATACACCTGAATACTATGACAGCTAAGGCAACAAGAAATATGTATAGAGGCCACAGGGCATTATAAAGCTTGTCAATAGCCTCAGCTCTTGTTTCAGACCCTCTTCTGAATGCAGCTGGGAGTGAGATTCCTGAAATGTTTCAGATAACCCACAGACAAAACCATGCAGTGAAAACACAGACAGGAGAGGGGCTCCCAGTCCCAGTCACACGCTCTGAGGGCTCAAGGGCTTGGTCCGTTCCCAGCACTTCCCACCTTTCCCACCAGCAGCCAGACTGTAGTTTGCTTACTCACCCACCTGGGTATAAAGTATTTTCTGACACTGTTGAACAACAAAGTGACGCAAAAATGGAAACTACAAATTATGTTTGAATTCACATTACTGACAATTCAAAATTAACATCTTTAAAACAGACCATGGCTATAGACCCATCTGTGACATTTAAACTTGCTACCGATTTTTACATTGTGCATGATATTTGTGTATATCCTAGTTCGACGGTTAGACGGTTTTTAACAGTTATAGCACTGACGGGTTGTCTGTGGAGAAAAATATCAAGAAACAATATCAACATAAGAATCTGGCATTAAATAAAAACAGTGGCAACTTCTCCAAACTGCCTATTCAGGGATGAGCACGCCACATATTTTTTTTCATATTACTGCACTTGACCTGTTTTATTTGTCAAGCAGGACAATTAAAATATAGTGTTGAGTGCAAAAATGCATTTGTAAAGCATGACATTTGCCCTTTCTGTATTGTAAATACTGGTTTGCATTTGGGTGACTGACACCTGCCAAACAGTGATGACAATACTGTAGCACACTGGTCATGCTGGAGGATGTGACCATAACATCATCATAAACATAGAAAAACTGACAACCCTCTTTGGTTTTAATGGCAAACATTGCTGACTGACGTTGTCCCATGTAGTCTGTAATCATTCGTCTTATGTTTCCGCTAAAGCATATTTGTGGCCAAATTAAAATACCCGGAAGGTTCAACTCCAGTTTAGTGATTTAAGAGATTACTGAGAATAAAACACAAGAGACTACAGCAGGCAACTACTTTAATCCATGTATGACCAGATTAAAACAAAAAATGCCTGTAACAGACTATAAGGGGAACGTCACCATGTAAAGCGTTCTTATTTTAATGACTCTAAATACTAATAACACGCTAGCCGAGTTGAGTTAGCATATGGTGACAGGGCTCTAGGTTAGTATAGTAAAACTGGTTAGCCAGTCATCCAGTTAGCATCACAGCACAATCTGACCAGTAGAAACTCAGGAACAGCTGCGTGTTTAATAACTATAAGTAATAAAGACAAAACAGACACGCAGCACATTTATCCGCCATCTTTACAAATCGCTGGTGTATCTTGTCGTGTGTCGGTGTATGACTGAAACGGAAGTTACTTTAGCAAAGTAACGTTAGCGTGCTGGATGCTAAAGCTAGCACGCAAAACTGCTCACCGGCGAAGCCTAGGGAGCTCAACCATAGTGTAAAGGTTCTCCAGGCGTGACAGACAAGCCTAATATGCCGCTGTATGAAGTGTGAAAAGGTTACCTTGATGATCCTGCGGGGCAGTCCTCCTGACATCTTGTCTTAAATGCGGGCTTTCGACTGTCGGTACCTCCGCTCTCTGGTTGGCATTGACAGCTAACACACGTCTTCCGGGTCCTTCACGTCCTCCTGACAGAAAATGGAGAGCAGAGCAGTGTGCAGTCAGGCATCATGTAACACACTGTGATGCCAACTACTACATGCACATTATTAAATTATGGTTTACATTGTTTACATTATATATGCTGTACATATCTATGTGTGTGAACACAATACATATACATTTAGACACATGTATAAGTATATACATTCATATACTTTTATTTCTGTAATAGCACAGAATTGTGGACTTTGTTAACATGATTGCAATCAAGACATGAGACATAACAGTTAAGGCCCTACAGTTCAATTTTTTTTTTTTTTTTTTATTTGGACCTGGAGCCATAGTGTGGAGAGGGTGTGAAGCTCCTCCCTGACATATCTGAATGGACAAAAGCTTTGTCCCCTTTGGATGGCACACAGGTCTTGTTACTTGGACATTAGCAGTGCTACAAACTAAAAAGATCTGCGATTTAATTTTCTGATAAAGAAGTGCAGCATGCTATTTCTGCCCCAACGCAGCCCAACAGGTGGGTTTGATCATTTTTGGTAATTAGTTAATCTATTCCATTAGGGACAAATTGTCTGTAGAGAGAGAGAGATGAAATAACATGTATATATTTTACAATACAGACACTAGCGATTGTCTTTATTTTGAGTGCTCCCTGATCTGGTTCACATTATTGACCATTTTTATTCACACTAACATTTTACACCATGATGATTGCTGCTCAGTAAGATTACAGTACTTGTTTTGGATATTACTTGTGGAGAAGTGAGTGTATCTGAGTAGTTTGGCTACTATTTACTTGCCATCTCAAATATTTACTAACCCCGACCCTTTTGTTAGTTTAGTTTTATTTTTGTAAATTATATATATCACAGGGAGCAGGTAAAACCCCAAAGTGTAAAATAATAGCATGTAATTATAACTTTTGTATATTGGCTTTACAAGTGAAGGGTTTCCGGTCACTTAGCTTTGATCACAGTTTTTCTTGGCCATGTTGATATATGTCTGTACAAGAATGCAAATTTCCCCAAAATAATTTACTGGCTTCTTTAAAAAAAAAAAACTTTGTTCAAGACAGACATGAGTTTTCCATATGAATGTGTTCAGTGTTTGTCACTGTAAAATGGAAGATTTTTAGGAGAGTTTAAAAAAATCAGAAATATTAAAATACATTAATTATATTTACAGTTATGTCATAACATAACTGATTTGCTGACACTTGTGCAACCTTCAAAGTTACTGTTCATTTATACTTTGCAGTGAGGTCTTGTAGCATTTCACCCCGCCTTACCACCCCTCCAAACGTTTCCATTGTACAACATACACAGGAACAGATGAACCAGCACTTAATCTAGTCCCTTGTCTCAGTGCACAGAGAGAACAGACAGTATCAGCCACATTACAGGGGCAGCTGCTCACTGAGCACTTAATCTGGGGTGATGGTGGTGGTCGATACTGACAGGTCTCAGCCGAAGGTCCTATACGTACCTATATTCTGTGTTCCGTATCCGGTGTGTTCTGACTTCTGTCAGTGAAGGCTGTAGACACCTGGAATTTGGTGGCTCTGAAGGTCATGAGGTCATCCAGACCCTAAAGGAGAGGTGGCTTGACGTCGTACGACGATGTCAGGCATAAAAGCCACATTAAGGGAACACATCAATTATCGACAGTTACAATATGGCTTCTACAACATTATTATGGGTTTAAGGTCTGATAAACTCTGATACACAAGAAGTTTAATTTACACTGATATTAATGGTTGCCAGCTTGTGAGTCTTTAAAACATGTCCATGTCCAATTCAGTTAAAAAGCATTGTTTTTATTTTTACAGGTAGGTTTCAAAACAAAAGAAGCAAACATCACAGAAAAGCCAGATTTCTTTGATAATATGATTTCTAATCCCCCTTTTGTAATTATGCTTATTTACTCTCTGGCAGAGAGTAAGGTGAATGGATTACAAATGCTCACTATATTCTTCAGCATATATTCCCTCATAAAACAGCAAATTGTGGTGTTTGCATTTCATTTTCATCACATATTAAACAAATGTATGTAAATTGATGAAAGAGGGTGCTAGGTTAGCCGTCCGGTTGTGAGCAGCGCCAATCATCTAATGTCACCTACAGAGAGAAAATTAAGAACTTTTTTTTTAAAAATAGACTTTACCTAATCAACCAGTGGTTAGATTTAGCTTGTGACTCCTTTGTGGGTTCTTACATTTAAGTTTGCGTCGACAAGACTAGATTTTTATTTTTGAAAATCCAAAAGAAAATCTCACAATATTCTAACCCACTAAAATATTTAATTAAAATAATTGGTTTATTTCTTTTATTTTTTAGCTCATTGGAGTGCACTCTGCTCTCTGGCATGTTTATTCATCATGATCACCTATGGGCCAGTTTCTTCACTTCATGTCCCGCCACTAACAACAGGACTCCGCTCTGCTTTCTCGGCTGCACAAACCAGCAGTATAGTGGGAGGCAAACAGAGGTCATTGACCTTCAACAGGCTCATGGTTAACATTGGAGGGGATTTCAATCCAGACACTGGTCGCTTCCGCTGCCGGATCCCTGGAGCGTACTATTTCTCCTTCACAGTGGGGAAGTTTCCAAAGAAAATGCTTTCTGTCATACTGGTGAAGAATGGCCAGGAGGTACAAGTTATTGCATATGATGACTACCCCATGAAAGGAAGGAAAGTTCAGAGTCAAAGTGTAATGGTTGCTTTGAAGGAAATGGACACAGTGTGGCTGCTTCTCCAACAGAATCCTCAGTATGCTTTGTACAGCAATGCTGGTGCTTACATCACCTTCTCTGGTTACCTCCTCTACCCTGACATCCCCAACACCAGCTACATCAGCAACCACCTGTCCCCACCAGGTCTTTCCTACCCACATTGCCCTCCGCATGCAGATCCATGGGTTGGAGGTCCGGCATCAGAGCAGCCACGGTCTGCCTTCTCTGTGGCACGTACATCCACAGTCATAGGTCACAGAAGCAGACAGCAGGTCAAGCCACCTCTGACCTTTGATGTGGAGTATGTCAACATTGGGGGTCATTTCAATAAAACCTCAGGCCTTTTCACTTGCCACTACCCGGGGGCTTACTTCTTTGCCTTCACTGTGGGGAAGCATCCTCGTAAGGCTGTTTCTGTGAAGTTGATGACTGGGAAAGGTGAGGTGCAGGCCATGGTGTTTGATGAGGACACGTCAAAGAGACGGGAAATGCAGAGTCAGAGTTTGCTGCTGTCTCTCCGGCAGGGCGACAGCGTTTGGCTGTACAGTCAGCAGGATGAACGTTATGCTGTCTACAGCAACCAGGGGAGGTACACAACCTTCTCTGGATTCCTGGTTTATCCTGAAGCGGAACTGCTCTCACCTCCATTCAACCAGGACAGAACTCACCTCTAAATGCGTTTTTTCCTCAAATAGCAGAATTACCATGAAACTTGTTTTTGCAGAAAATCTCAAGGTCATTTTAACATAGGTAAAAAGATCTCGAAACTCTGGTCACTGTTTTGCAAGTGCATCCGTAGCTTTATTTGTTTTTATTTTTAATGTTCTATTTCAGTAAATAAATCATTCCAGACATATTTGTTGCAATCCCGTTACTCCACATGAGGGCGCTATAGCACAATTATGAACATTTAACAGCATAGCTAGATGGTTATATTGTTCTTGTAAAACACAAACAAAAAAAATCCTTATTAGTGTTTCAGTATCATAGAAATGTTGATTAAGTAACTACATTAGACTTTAAAATAGATTATATATTATATTATATATTAAATATTTAAAGTTTTTTTTAACCCGTAGAAATGATCATGGTGTGGCACATGTAAATGCTGTAAATGCTGTATTGAGTATTAAAATGTACTTACTTGCTGTAAAAAAAGAAACTCTGAGATAAATCATGAGTGGTTAGAGCTGTGGGTGATATGGTGCTGTTAATGTGTGGATGTAGTGTATCTGTATCGATACTGTGTATTCAAGGCTGCTCTGAATAAATTCCTGCACTTAAAGCAATTAAAAATGTAATTTCCTTTAAGACAAATAAAAATGCATTGAGTCAAATGAAAATTCAGACAAAGTGGCAGTGAAACTGGTGACGACTGTTAGAGAAAGAAAGAAAGAAAGAAAGAAAGAAAGAAAGAAAGAAAGAAAGAAAGAAAGAAAGAAAGTAAGAAAGAAGAAAGAAAGAAAGAAAGAAAGAAAGAATTGGTGGATGGATGGATGGATGGATGTCATGCAAGGAAACAAGCTTTTAACATTTAACTTTTACCTGTTAATCTTGTTATTTATTGAGGCAGAACATAATACATATGTATATTTATGGAACATAGCTGTAGCAAGTCGTATGAAGACTCCGTTTTACAAATGAAAATTACTAAATCATTATCAAACCGAATTTAATCCAAACCTTACACTTTGTTTGAGCACCACCTTTGCTTTGAATAAATTCCAGTGTTTGTACTTGCCTAACTTCTCACACTGGGCCCAGTGGGCCCAGTAAACCCCACATAAAGTCAAATCCTACCATAAGTCTGTCTTGGTTAAATCACACAGTAAATAGACATGTTGATGGTCTGAGCCATGGAAAAATCCATAAAACAACCAACTGACACAGGCAAATAATCCCAGATCATGTAGCTGGGCCATGACAATATGTCTTGAAAGTCCAAGTGTCGCTTTCTTATCCCTTGTGTTACTGCACATCCCAGATCTCACAGAGCAGCGGGGTAAATTTGTGGTCATTCGTCCTCCAGGATGTGAGCATCTCTGCATGATAATGGTTGAGTGTTCTCAGCTCCGTCAGGCGGCCCAGGAGACGAGCAAAGTACTGCGGCTCCTGTGGATGCTGCAGGGCACACAGCTTCCTCAGCAGGTCCAGCATGGGCTCCTGAAGTCTCTCAACAGCCTGCTGATCCTTCACATAAGGCCGATCTGCATGAGAAATGATCACAGATACTTAAAACATAGCTATTTTAACCAGTGAGATTTTTGGAGCTGGAATACCTGGTGTCAAGATGGTGATGGCTGTGAGGAGGGCCTGTTCCTCCTGAACCATGTGAAGGTCGCCAATGCTCTTGTAAAAGTTGAACATGGGCGTCATGAATTCCTCCGATATACCTGCGGAGAGAGACAAAAAAGATTTGTGACTTTATATACAGGCTTGAATAGTTTAGTGCACTGACTCGACGAGGTCCCTTTTAAAAGTTGATCTGTGATAACGTGAACAGTGGCCAAGTTGTCTTTAAGTCTTGATGTAATTACTTGCAGAAGTTTCAGGTGAGGTGCATTACCACCACAGAAATGCCACAGCTTAGACCAAGGATCAGTGGCTGCAAGCTACACAACAGTAAATCTACTGTCTCTCAGCAATATATGGACACAATTTCAAAACGATCACCTAATGATTAATCTACTGATTACCTTTCATAATAAGATGTTGGAGGAGTTGAAACAAATGAGCCAAGCCATTTGGCCTGCGTTTCTTTCTAGTCTGCATTATTCCTCATCTATAGATCTGTGATTATTCAGAGCAAATTGTCGTTGCACGGAAGAAGCATAGCAGGTCTGGTGTTTCTAGTCATTATAAAAAAAGGATTTCAATAAGTGCTATGATGCAGAATAACATTGCAACTACAATACTTTCATTGTGTTATGGTTTAACACTTCTTTGATTATATATCTTCATATTTTTTGCACATTTAAGTGTATTGGAATACTTATAAGCCATGACAATAAACAACTTCTCTGGGTTTTTTTTGTTGTTGTTTAGTTTATGATTAAAAATAATAATAAAGGGTGACTATGACAAACTGCCCTCTATAAAGTATGATCTCGAATGTTTGCTTTGAAACTACGTGGGGGAGGGGGGGGGTCTGTCTGCTGGGACACATCATGAAGCATTCAGAAATGCCAGTGGGGCTCAAAGGGAGAGAAGTACACAATAGGCCTATTGATGTTTTGATACAGAACAATGGTATTAAAAATAATAATAAAGGGTGACTATGACAAACTGCCCTCTATAAAGTATGATCTCGAATGTTTGCTTTGAAACTACGTGGGGGTGGGGGTGGGTCTGTCTGCTGGGACACATCATGAAGCATTCAGAAATGCCAGTGGGGCTCAAAGGGAGAGAAGTACACAATAGGCCTATTGATGTTTTGATACAGAACAATGGTGTCTTCCGACAGCTCTACTCCCTTATTCTCCCCGGCTGGCCTTTAGTGTGAATATCTCCTCTCCTTACTATTCATGCCAGCGATGTGACGCCAGCGATGTGATGCCATCATTGACGTGGGCACACACACACACACACACACACACTCCTGCCATCACTGCCGCTGTCTGTCTGACTGTCCATCCCGACTGACATAATGACACCTCATATACATATAAATTATTTTTTTATAAACCACCTGCCGTCCAGCCTGTGAGATATGACATACGTATATGTGTAAAAAGGAAAGGTGGCAAAACAGTACATATGAGAGGAGAAAGCGTTTCTATAGCAGAAACAACTTATGTGTGTTGTAATAGACTAAACCCTGTGACACGATGGAACTAGGTTCGCTGCGGACGATCTCATTCAGCTGTGACCATGCCCACGATCATGTCTAAAAAAAGAGTGAAACTGGAGCCAGCGAGGTGTGTGTGTGTGTGTGTGCGCGCAGGTGTAACATAAACTAAGCTGGAGATCAAGAGGTCGGCACACATCTCCCAGCTGCATCACACAGATCAGGCGGATCAATTATTCAAGGAGGATCTGACTAGACTTGGCTGCTTGACTGCAGGTAGATCCACGAACCTCATGATGCTGCAGAATCAACCTGCTGGAACTGGTGGAGTTAAGGTTGAGGACTCTTGAAGGTCACAAATCAGGACTTTATTTTTTTCTTTTATTTTTTAAGTATAACTAAAGGTTAATTATAGTTCTGCAGGCCACTTTTACTTTTTCTATCCTAAGTTAGAATTTCAGTACAGATGAGGAACATACACTTTGAGACACGACAAATGCTGACTCACCACTCTTGCGTATTCTCTCCTCTAAAACATCTGTGTGTCCACTGGGCATTCGTCTGCTGAAAACCTGGGCTGAGCGCAGAAACATGGCCTCCACGGCTGAACCCTTCAGCAGAGCGATCTGATCTTCATGATTCAGAGACAGAAAGCCTGCCAGAGACATAATACCATTCGCTGCAATAAGCAAGGAATGATGAGGCATCTTGTGTTTGTTTTTTTACACTAACAGACTGTGTTTGGTTCTGCCTGTGGTACAGATATAAAAACTCCTACATGTTCTACAGGATCTGCAAAAAAAAAAAAAATACCTGGAATATTTTTTGTAAACTCCACCAGAACTTGAACTTGACTAGTTGCCATTTCTGTCAACAGGAGGAAGTTTTCCTCTGCACTGTACTGTTCCTGTAGCTGTGGAGGAAGCAACAAGAGTAAACAGCATCAGATGAGAAACGGGCCATGCTGCACGATCAATTTCTCTATTTTAAATGGATTAAAAATGAAGTTCTAAACAATATTAAGGGAAATATACCAATCTTTTGGCAATATCTTGAGGAATTTGATGTGTGTTGTACGCATCTACAATGACCTTCAGGAGTGCCCCCTGCGCTTTGGTAATTTCAACTTTTTCCTGAGTTGAAAAATGGAAAACAAACAACATTTTTTGGTCACGATTTGTTGTAAATGACGGTAACATATATAGTATGGGAAGGTAGATGTTGGCAGGTTTCGATTACCTTTGACACTTTGGTGGTTGAGGTGACCTGTTTGTTGTCTGCGTGGTCTGCGCCCTCTGTCTCGTCTCCAGTCGACTGGCCTGGAGAGGCCTTGGTGTTCTTCCGCAGCCTTTTTGATTTACACTGGATCTCTGTCAGCAGACCTGCCCGCAGTGACGAAGGCTTCACTATCTGTGCTGAATACCTTTCAGCTGCCATGCAGTAATAAATCTTCATTTGCATTTATCATGAGACATTTATCAAACTTGTGTTAAATATTAGTATGGCTCTGCGTAGAAATACCACTGAAATGTATACTCTTATTGTATTTCTGTCATTTTTTTGCATCGTTTAATGATCCTGTGCTTATCCACAGTAACTTGATCCACACTCGTCAGTAATTCAAAAGTCATGCTACTAAGTCATATTACACCAAAACCTCCCTAATAAAATAATAGATAAAAAAATTATCTATAAAATCATTTTTATAATGTCTTTACATGTTTACTGTCCTATAGCATCATACAACTTGTATCATATAATGACTGACAAAAATGTATCACGTCTCTCAATCTATATCTCTCTATTTGCTTCACAAGCGATTTGAGTTGAGGAACAGCAACCTCTTCAGAAATTAATATCTGTTTTTTCACACTCTGGTGATATTTGTCAAGCTCTCATCTGGCCTGCAGGTACAGTCCTGAAAGCCCTGCCACCCTGCAATATTCATCACGACTTCCCTGCACTATTTATGTGCAACTGGAGTCCGGTCGATCCTCCCACTGCTCGTTTCAACTGACAGCTCTTAATAGACTCGACTCGGAATAATATTCCTCCATAGACTTGGGAGCAAATGCATTTTTCATGTGTTTGCGGTGCACTTTGATGAAAATACTGAAGACTACATCACCCAACTAACAAAGGATTACTTTTATTACAAACACTCCATAGGAAATTATTTTAATAACTGGCAGCCAGTTTCTGTTATCTGAGGCTTAAGGTGCTTCTATTCCAGTAACAGCAACAAAAGCTGGGCCCTTCCATTGTCTGGTAACTGATATTCAATCCCCAGTAAAATTCAACAGCCCATGTCAGAATGGAAAATGAGATCTCACCAGTGCAGCCGCTGACAGCCCATCTTGAACTACTAGACAGCCCTGTGTGTGCATGTGGACGCTTCTTCAGTTTGGCTTGAGGCACGTTAGCGAGAGGAAATAAGCCGAAATTTGTGCTTCTTTTCTTTTAAATTTCTGTCCGTATTAATGAACAGTTGTTTCGGCAACATATCAGCATGAACAGGTGCCTGGAGCTCTACACGATACTCACATTCGGCCAGCATTCCCATCTCTTTGCACTTTCTCAGGCGGCACTCCTGGCATTTTCTGCGCATGTACATGTCCATCTCACAGTTGCCACCGCTCTTGCACTTGTACACAGCCTTCTTTGTTATGCTGCGCCTGAAGAAACCTGAAGTGGTTAAGACAAAGTGGTATCACATGCAAGGTGGAGAAGATACAGAGGCAAAATCACTTTGGAGTACATACAAGAGCCTGATTCCTGAAGAGCTGCACCACTGTACTGTGTATCGGTAGAAAGTAACACACACACACACACACACACACACACAAACACACACACACACACACACAAATAATGTCACAGAGATAATAATGCAGACTGAGAGAACACCACAGCTAAAATACACATTCACATAATTACATGGGCATGCACACACACACACCTACAGACATTTTGACATACACCGTTAAGCGCAATGACATGCATTAACATAACTGAGCTCAGGTTGCTCCTGCATTGTACTGCAGAAAGCTGAGAGGGAACCCAATCTGGCACCTGTACCAGGTAGACCTGAGCCTTTACTCAGTCAAATGGCAGGACAGGCCATTTGCTGCACTCCAGGCATTGTCCAACCTCACCGTGTGGAATTACACTTATATCCATTCACCCTGAGGTTGGCAGGAATCACTGCTAAATTCAGTATTCACTGTTAAAGTCCATGACTTCACAGTCCCCAGGTGGACACTTCTTACATGGACATGTAGTTCTTCCTCTCTATGATGTACCTCATGTACACTATCATTTTATACGTAGTCTGATTAAACAGCAGCAGGTAGCTATATTAATTTTTTGCACCCTATGGGAATGTTCCTTTTAAAGAATTCAAACAGCACATTCTCACGTGTTACTTTTCATACACTGTCGGACTGTAAATATGAGCAGCTCTGTCACTTGTGGCCCCTAAGAGTCAACACCTAAAGACGATACCTTCATTTTGAAATGTGGGCCAAATGTCACTCTGCCCATATGTGTACGGCCATTTGCACTGACCTACAAAATCCAGCCTCCTTCCAAAAAAAATCACATGTGTAAACATCTACAAAACCGAAAACAAAAATCAGGAATGCAAGCAGCTTTTTTTTCAGGACAAATTTCTCTCTTGAGCACGTTTTGAGTAAGTGATTAAATCAGTCTGTATGTAACTGGGATCTCACCTTTACATCCCTCACAGGTGAGGGCATTATAGTGGTATCCCGAGGCCTTGTCTCCACACACCACACACAGTTCCTCTCCTTTGATCCGTCCAGGTTGCGACATGTGCCTGGTCCTCTTGCACACGTTTGGCACCACGGGGGTCTCCTCCATCTTAGCATCATAGCCAACCTCCAGGGGTCCCCTCCTCAGTTCGTATATCCCTGTGTTCGAGTACCATTCATCTCCATTGTACTGAGGGTAGTAGTTCTGACTGGAGTAGTATGGTGTGGAGGACATGGTTGGGTCCATGGATGGATACTGCATGCAGGGGTAGCTGGTGAAGGGTAAGACATCAGGATCTTGCAGGAGAGGACTACCATGATCTGCAAGAATATCTAAGAGAAGAAGACCAGAACCCTTAAGTGGCATGAATGGAAGTTTGATGGGAAAACAAACTGCTACAGGAGGCTTCGTTGTCATCCTGTAACCCAAACCATGGCCACCATGTCATAGATTTGAACCCAACTATCTCACATGTCTATTCAGCAAACTGGATTGTTTAAGGTTTCTCGTAAGATAAGAAACCAGTAACCAGACCTCGCGTAAAGATTTTACTGCAGTTTTCAAGGTCATGAATGTACTATCACTCTCAGCGACTCCTACACAACATTATGTAACAAAGAAAGATCATTTAAAATCAGTAGAGTAACAATTATTATAATGGATGGAAACTGTATTCAAGTGCTGCTTGATGCTGGGCAGGATTATCATAGAGACCTCTAAATGGCCATAGGGATATCGATTATAGTGCAACTTAAATTGAATTGTTCAGATTTTTTTTGAAAAGCAGTTAAACCAGCAAAGAAAATTAATTTTAACTAATGTTAAGTCACTTTTACTGATCTCTTTACAGTTGTCACATTATACAACAGCATTTCTCATTAAAGCTCTTTTTTTAGGACAGATAGTAGCATGTGTGTGTGTGTGTGTGGGGGGGGGGGGCAGTAGTCAGTAATTCTCACAACACATACTATAAAGCTATAAATGATTAACAGCTTGCTTTCACAGAGCACACTGTGTCTTTTACAGTGACATGAAAGTCCACTTGTAACAAAAAGGCACCTTTCAAATAGATACAGGAATGTTTGTTAATAGGATTCTAATCCTGCATCAGTACTAATTTCCAGTACAGGCATGGTATATTCACCGCATGCCAGGTCCTTCTGTGGAGTGATGGATACAGTCTACACAAGCTTTATCCCTCATCCGAATCGAAGTAAAGGGTTTGAATCAGTATGACAGTCTGATACTACAGTCTGAATACTAACACAGTGTCTGTAAATATATACAGTATGTAACACTGACCTCTTGAAGACTTGGTCTGGACCATGGCCATCTCCTTGACTGTACTCCCTGATCTCAGTCCACTTTACTTAAATCCCTGATCTCAGTCTACTGCTCAGTCCACACACAGTCCATTGTTTTGTAGGTCAGTCTTTCCTAAAAGACTAAAAAAAACCTAAAAAAGATCACTTTTTTGACTTGCTACCTATTTACTTATTCTAATAGAAACCCTTCCTGTAAAGACAAGACAGCCGAATAAGAGCCGAACCACTAGACGCTTGCTTGAGAAATCCCAAGGGGAGCAAAGGTTACGACAGCTACTCATTAACCACAAAGTTGCATGTTTTTATATAATTACAAGTAGCTGGCTTAAGTGTAAGTCATTCTCAGATTTGGGCCATTTCTCACTTTTTAACTTTCACTTTTCACTCTTAAGTGGAGCACGTGGAGTTACAACTCCCACCGACTGGTGGAGGAGGGGGGGAGGGGGTCGTGAATCATGAGACTAATGTATCTGGTAGCTGAAGTTCTTCTTGTGGCAATAACTGTACAAATGATCAGTCTCATGCCAGTGATGTATGATCAGTTCTGAAACCACGAGAGACATGGTGATTTGACGTCTCCATTTAGGAGGATACAGTTTTTTGTTTAAACCATCTCCATTAATGACTGTATCAGAGAGAATACGTAATAACAAGTTTGTGCTTTGAGGTGTCATTAGTTAATCCACTACACACACACACACACACACACACACACACACACACACACACACACACACACACACACACACACACACACACAGAGTGGTGGTGGTAATCCCCTGAATCCCCAGACTTTTCGTCTGCCACTGCTGTGAGGTAAACATTGGAGGGTTGGTAAGCCTCTGATTTTCCACTAAGCACCATAATATGCTTGAAAGTAATAGACCCTGCAGCCACAGCTGTATGTTGGCCTCACATGCACAAGCAAGTCAGGTGATTATGATAAACATATCTGCAGCAAGTTAAATGTTTCATCCTTCATGAGTGGCCCCCTGCCAGGTAGACTTACCAAACAAGTGGGGGCTCTCTGAGATGGAGAATTCATCGCTCGGTGGGATTTGCAGTGGTCCCACCACACTGATGTCGGGGCCCACCCACTCATTCATTCAGGAGGGTCTTCAGGCACCAGCTCAGGAAAACTAGTTGCACTGTGCCACAAAGTATAGGTGAGCCTCGATTTACCTCTACAACAAGCATATATTATAAATAGTGTGATTTTTAGACCAAATGAAAGATCTCCTGAGCATCTCTTATAGGTTTGCAGGATCCTGTGAAATCTGCACCACAAAGTAATTATTCATCAGCCTATAAGGCTCTGCATTAACCAACCTGACAGGTCTTCTCTCCCACACAGGGTGATATGCTCAGTAGCTGCCTGTGGTAGGCTGGGGGTGGAAGTCAGAGCACAACGTGGCCGCCCTGAGAGCAAATCGGTAAATCAGTCTTTAAATTCTACTTCCTCTCACAGCAGCAATTATTTGTGCCATTTCATATACAGTACAAGATAGGTCATAGCTCACTTGACAGGATGTCTCACAAGATCCGTGTTCGCGTTTAGTCAGGGTTTGCTCATTTAACATGATAATAAAAACTGAATAGAAGATATTTCGTGAACAGTAGACATGATTTTAAACTTGTGCACAGTCTGCATGTGAAGCATTACTTTAATAGTACTCATTTGCCACATACTTATTTTAATTAACTTAGTGTAATTGCCCTTGAGATTGAAAAGAAAACGGCAGCCCACAGTGATACAGCAATCTCCAGTCAACATTAACAGCCCACACAGCAGTCAAACTCTCTACCTGTCAAACAGTGAGGCCTCACAGGCTTTAGGTTCATGAAAAGACATCGGCTATTTTAGATGAAATACATCACCACGCGATCTCGTAGTTCTTACCTTGTCCTATTCGGTTAATATTGAGTTCCTGTCTGGTAAAGTTTTCCAGCCTTGTTTCAAATCCGAACTGAGCCACAGACCCATCAATAGTAGTTAATGAACATTAAGTTGCTTGTGTCTGGACTCCAGTAAGAGTGTGTGAGGCCAGAGAGAAATGGATAGTTATTAATTAAACTGTCCATTCCTGTGCATGCCCCCCCCCCCACCACCACCACCACCCCCACCCCCGACGCTCCACCACACTCCCCTCAAACAAAAAAAATCTCCCTTTATCATAACAAGACAAGAAGTTGCCTCATCATGAATTCTGTTCAGCCAGCCAGGGTCAGATATCCCACCCACATACACAAACGTAGCACACTGAGCTTACATTACAGTCATTAGCATTACACAAACATCTGGTATGATATATACATACATATATATATATATATATATATATATATATAGAGAGAGAGAGAGAGAGAGAGAGAGAG